>JANZLQ010000001.1:53107959-53137718 GCA_026212715.1 Elanus axillaris | reverse complement strand
TTTGGGTGCCGGCACCCCGGCACACCTCCCCACTCACCCACTGCAGCCGCGGTGCTGCGAGGGCCGGGGCTTTCCAAAGCTGGGACTCGACCGACCCGAGTGAGGGGTTTTTCCTTACGGCAACGCTATGCCCAAACCCCCTGCACTGGAGTACGGTACTTCCAAAAGTGCATTAAAAACTCATCTGGCGAGAATAACCTTCATGCCAAATGGCTTAGGCTTGCCAGAGCTGAGCAGCAGGGACAGCGTTTGCAGCCTCCCCCCGCCCTTTCCAGGGAAATTATAAAGCCAGAATCTCAACATCTGCTGCGAAAAGTTCGGTTTCAAGTTTCTCTGTGGGTGCCGGGGGCTTGCCGTGCCGGTGCTGCCCGCAGCGCTCCCGGTGCCTCACCGTCCTGCGGCTGGGCCGTGTTGGGCGTTTCATTTGGGGGCTGATTTCTCCGAAATGTCGAAAAGAGGAAAACTGTGAATGCAATAACAGGATTGACCACACAAGCGTAGTCTGGTCAGGTTGGGCTTCTAAACGCGTGGTTCCGGCTGCACGTCGGAGGTGCACCGGGTTCACGCCGATTACTGGGGAAGTGCCTGCTGCGGCTGTCTCCGGGCAGCGGCTCACCTCTTGGGTTTTGGTTTTTTTTTTTTCCCACTCAACCGCGCAATAGTTTGGCTTTACGCGCCAAGCTGATCTGCCCCAGGGGGAAAGAAAACTGCAGCCCAGCTTTGGATGGCGTGTAGCACTCGGAGGTTGTAAGGACGCACAGGGCAGTGTGCTCTTAACGCAGGGTCCGGGATGGGCGGCTGTGCCATCGCCGCGCTGCCGGACCCAGGACCGAGGAGCGGAGTGCCCGTTCCCAGCCGGTGGGCTCCGGAGCTGCAGAGGGCTGGAGGAGGGCAGGCAGCAGGCTCTCCGGACGTCAGGCTGCTGCCGCTTTTCAAATCGGACGCGTACAGCACCCTGTCCGAAGCAGCCAAGGCATGGGCGGACTTGTGCTTTCCGGAAGGAATTTGCTCAACTCCGGGAAAATTGCCTCAGCAAAAAGAGGGACATGCGCGTGCTTCCTTTGGGTGACCTGTACTTTCTAGATGCACTGTTTTCTTGACAAGTGTTCTAGGCTTCTGCGAAGGCGTGAGAGTGACAGAGCCCTCTTTCTCCCCCGCAGCAAACTCTGCAGCAGAAATGGGTGGAGTTGCGCGCTCTGCTCTCACGGGAACAGCGCTTGCTGCACGGTACGTCTCCCTTTCCGGGTAGGAAACCGCAGGGCTGCCGAGCCCTTCTGCGGAAACGCTCGCTGATCAGCAAAAAGCAATTCTTTGATCTGATTTTCATTGCCTTGCTGCTTCTCCTGTGGATGCAGGCGTGGGGCTGGCCCTGGGAAAGCTTTTTTTTTTTTCCTGGGACTAGTGACTTTGGATGCTGCTTGACCAATGCAGACCAAAGGCTCTTTTGCGTGAGTCCTAGGAAAGGAGCTGGTGTGGGTCGCCGAGGTTTTTTTCCGTTCTTATTTCGGACTTATCAGGGGAGAGTTTTGCTCGTTTGTTTCTTTTTTAATGGGTGGCCCAGGGAGCAGCTTCGATGCTGCATGTGGCAGAAGGGGCTGCTCCCTGCCCGGAGATGCCGGGGCTGTCCCGCTCCCCAGCCTCGAGCCGATGCCGGTCAGTAACGCTCCTCTTGGGTTTCTGCTTCCAGGGGAGGTGAACGACAACGCTCTGCTGGGCGCGCTGGAGCTGGAGGAGTCCAGCTTGCTTGGTGGCTGCGGCGCGCCGGGAGCCCTCTTCCCGATAAATCCTCGCTTCTCCAGCGAGAGCAGCTCCCGCAGCCGGCTGAGCTCCATGACCGTGGACAGCGAGGACAGCTTCTACCAGAGCGGAGCCTTCGAGGATTCGGCTGCAGAGAGCCTGAGCCGCCAGTCGAGCGTGGACGATGACTGCTTCTTCCCCAGGGACGGGGATGGTGCTGCCGGGAGGTCTTCCCTGCGGAGGAACCGCAGCATCAGCCTGGCCAGCAGCGGGTCCATGTCCCCGCTCTGGGAGGGGAGCAGCTTCTCCAGTAGTTTTGGGACCCTCCCGCGGAAAAGCAGGAGATCCAGCGTCCGAAAGCATCTCTTGAAATTCATTCCAGGCCTTCACCGGGCGGTGGAAGAGGAGGAAAGCCGGGTCTGATGTCGCACGCGTCGCCCTTGATGCCCGCGGGACGGCTGCGTGGCCGGGCACCGAGGGCAGCGGCTCGCCCAGTAGCACGGAACGAGCGAAGCGTGGTGGCACTGCATGGCAGTCCTCCAGACGCCAGTGCTGATGATATTTAAAAAACTCTGGCTTGTTTAATTATTTCAGGTTTTAATCGGAGCGCACTGTGGACCTCTTCATTAATGTGTAAAATGACTAACGCTGAAGTGTGAAGAACCTTTGCAGAACTTCCTCAGCGTACTTAAGTGTTAATAACAGGTTTTAATTGAATGCAGAAGTGATAGCTATTTATTTCCTGTTACCAAAGTCATAGTCTTCCAAAGAAGGTCTTTAATAAAGCAAGTGCTTCTGCTAAAACCAGTGATAGAGTCCCGTCAGAGGGCAGATGGAGCCCAGAGCGTACAACAGAGACCGACCCTGGGCGGTAGCGTTTTGAAACGAAGGGCAGAGGTTTCCCGTGGTTGGCGGTGGGTGATTTCCATGGCCGTGCCAGAGCCGGCCAGGAGCACGCTCGCCGACTCCTCCGGCACGTGCGTGGTCATGGTCCGGATCCGTGCCGCCGCCCATGCCGGTTCCCGCTGCCCGGGCAAGACCATTGCCCGGAGCCGCTGCCGCTGCTTGAGGATGCGCACGCTCGGTACGTGTGTCAGAGAAAGAAAGGGTAAACTCCACGGTCCGCTTCCCCGTCTCCAAAGCGGGGATCACTTCCCCCGGCGAGTCGTGATGACAGCATCGATAGATTTACAAACTAAACGCTGGCTGCCGTCGCTTTCGCGATGAGCAGCCGTTGTATAAACCCCGCAATAACCTGGTTTATCAGTTGTGACCTGACCGGCTGCCATCCCTGCCGGCAGCCAATCTCCCACGGCCTGCCAAACCTGTCCTATTCCAGGGGATTTGGAGTAGAAAGGACCCCCCTGATTGCACGGGCAGCCTCGGGCTCTTCTGCTGTGCCGGTGCACGGGAAGCCGTCGGCATCCATGCGCTCGCTGCCCCGAGCAGCTCCGTGTGTCCGGAGCGGGGTGTGCTGCTCCCCAAGCCCCATGTGGGCTCCTCCGTCCAGCGCCGGAGAAGCACGATGGAGAGCACCGACGGCTCTTCTCTGCCGTGCTGGCCAGCCTTGGTAGAAATGGCGTTTTCCGCACCGTCTCAGCTCGGCAAGGGTCACAGGCGTGCCGGGGTCTCACCGCACCCCCGGAATTTTACCAGGTTTGAGAAAACCCTCCTCCGCTTACAATGGTGTAGCTATATAGCTCAGATCGATCGGACCTCTTTAAGGCGAGAGGAGTAAAGGCAGAGGATTGTCCCGCAGGGATGAGCAGGATCCTTCTGCGCCGGGGAGCGGTGGCAGGTTGTGCCCTGGGGATCCCCAAGGAGAGAGGTCCCGGGGGCTGCTCTTCCCACAGCTCCTCGGCAAGGAAGCTCGCTAGCTGTTCGCATTTCTTCAGGAGCAGAGACTTCAGGCAGTAGGATTAACTCGAAAGCTTATACGAAGCGATTTAATGAATATGGGCGTAGATGTGATGAAAAAGAGAAATTTTATTTCCCTCTCGGGCAAGACAGCGACAGGCTGTTGGCTTAGACCAAGCAACCCAGTTATGTTTTTCAAATACAACTGGAAGAAATTTAAATAGCATTTAAATACCTTGTGTGACTCATTTGTCTTTTGACCAAGCAGACCGTGCCGTCGTTTACCGTTCAGATACTGCGGTGGTAGGATTTCCTGGTCTTTTCAGAAACGTCGGGCTAAACCCAATGGCTTCCCTCCCCGATGAACCCCAAATAAAACCAACCTCTTCCCAGTACTCCTCTAATTAATGAACGTTGCTAAGCCAGCAGAACCTGTACCGGTGTCTGTAACTTTGCTTAAAAGGGTTAAGTAGATGGTAATACGGCAAGTCTCTGGGAGAGCTGGAGGGCAATCGGGAGAGCAGCTCACGAGGTCTTCTGCGTATGGGAACGGCTGGTGCTGGGCTCTGGAGCTCATTGCTAGACACCAAGGTTTTGGCCTGTGATTTGCTGTGTCGAGATAGGAGAGAGCTGTCACTTTTCTTTGCCAGTAACACCAGCTGAAAGGAGAAAAAAAAATAGTAGCGGTTATTTCTATTTGGATAAACTGTGGCGTTCGAGGCAGATATACGGGTGTCCGAAAGCCGCTGTGGGCACAATAACCAGAAAATCTGGTGGAGGTTGTCGTGGTGCCCCAAAGACACCAACCGGCTCCCGAAAGGGACCTCGGCCTCAGTCACAGGCTGCAGTCGGGACCCTTGGCGCCAGGTTCCAGGCTGGCAGCCGAGGGAAGAGCGGTGTCCGTCACCAGCTCAAGCACGCGGACGTTTCCAGCCAGTCCGAGTCTGGCACGTTGCTGGCGGTGGCTGTGGGTGGCCGGTGGTGCCTTCCTCCTCCGGAGCGGGAGTCCTCCTCTCTCTGCCTGGCCGAGGAGCGCTTGGACCCACGACTGGCGCGGGGATTTGTGTCAGAAGGCAAAATATTCCTAGCCTGATGTGTCTGACCGGAGGGTTGAAGCTTTGCCCGCCGGTGCGCCGGACTCTTTCACTCGGGTGAAAACCAGCGCATGCCCAAAGCCAGCCCAGAGCTCTTTGCCTTGGAGAGCGTGGGCTGCCTGATCTGCAGAGACTGATAAAACCGTGTCAGCCCGACCAGGGCCCGCTCCGCTTTTCCCCCTGCAGCTCCCGAATTAAGGTCTCCTTTCGCCTTCGTTGCAGTGGCAGAGGTGGGACTGGACAGGGTGCCTTGGTCACAGCCTGCGTCCTCCACCTTGTTTTATGGAGGGGGGGGAACCCAGCTATTTAAAACGCTGTATGAAGTCTATTCCCCAAGGCTGCATCTCTGGTGGAAATTAGTGCAGCTTTATGGTCCAAAGCAGGGATTCCTCTTGGTATGGAAGGTAACGTGACATAACTTGGGAGGCAGGTGCTTGCTCTTAGCGTGGAAAGGCTGAATGAGCCTGGACGCCCAACCAGCTTAAGAGAGGCCAACTAAACGATGCTCTTCCAACGGCGGCGAGAGTGTGGTTTGGTTGCTACAAGGCGACGACGTGACGTGTTCACAGCCGCGATCCAAAACAGGATGTGGGTGACAGGAGATCAAGGGTGCCCCAGCCTTCCGGGGGGGGGAAGGAGCTCGCGGGCGAAGCAAATAGCTCAGAGAGCAGAACGGACGAGAAGAGTCTTTTAACGTGGCGTTTCTCCTTGCAGAGAGCGCTCTGGAAGGTTCCCTGCTCCGCTTCCCGGGAGTCGGGGCGGGAGAAGGCTGTGCACTGAACTCCAGACCCTGCGTCAAGGACGGGCAAGGCGCCGTCACGCTGCCGGAATGCCGGAATTCCCGTCTTTCCGCCCCATCTTTCTGCATGTCCCGGGTTTTGCTCCATTCCAGTAGCGCTCAGAGCAGGCAGCTGTCCCTCCAGTGACCGCTTTTCGCACGCTTTTCAGGGATTTTTTCAGCAGTGTTTCTGCTGCTCTGCTCTGCCCGTCTCTGCTTTCGTACTGGACGTTTCCTTTCTCGTGCGGCTGCTCTAGAAGTTTTTGCGCGTAGCAGCTGGTTGTGCCCAGCTTTCGTAGCACTGAAAAGAAGATCACGAAACGTGGTTGTCCCGGGTGACTTGAGTTTGTCCTGCCTGCCACCGCGAGGCGGAAGGGAAGTACGCCTTATACAGGTATAAAGCCAAGAAATTAGTGCTCTGCTCCTAGCACAGCCCGGCTGCTTGTTCCTGCATAAAACTCGGGTTGTGCCCCGCACACACAGATAAGCAGAAGCAAAGCAAACTCACCGTAGGCACCCGGTCCGTCCCAGAAATCCCTGTCGCGGCGAGACCAAGCCAGCAAATCCCGGACAGAGCCCGTCCCGCCAGCCCCAGCGCTGAGGCCTTGCAAACTTGGTGCAAAGCCGGTGGCCTGTGACAAGGGACGGCGATGCCGGGCTGCTCCCCTTGGCGATGCCGGGCCGGGAAACGCCTCCGTGGCCTCGGGGACAGGAGCGTCTCCGGCACGGACGGAGGCGTCCGGGAGAGCAGAGAGCAGGGCTGTGCTGGCGATGCTCTGCCCGGGGAGAGCTCCGCACCCTGAATTGGTTTTGTACAGTTTGGCTCTTTAAGTGCAGACTTTCCCCCTTTTTTAAAAGCTGATGGAGGCAGAAATCCCCCCGCCTCGGGTTTGTGCAAATGAAGTGTTTTCCTAGCCTTGAGAGGTGGTTTTGCCCAGCTCTGTTTACAAAGAGCTTGCCTGTGGTGGGAGGAACGTGCAGCTACTTTTTCCTTTGGAAGTCCAGCTATGAACTCTCTCTGCTTAAAAATACCCCTGGAGGGAGCTGCAGCATCCGAGCAGCTCTCAGCCACCGCCATGATCTGGGGGTGACGGGCAGCCCCTCGGCTCCTGGGGACGGTCTGGGGGGGAACAACCTGTGCGGGCAAATGCCTTCAAACGGGCAGGAGCTGCTCTCCCCTCATCCGGAATCCCCTCGGGCTCCTTGCGCGGTGTTTGCCAGGAGGAAAGCGGCAGCTGCCTATTTTTAACGCTGTCAAAACTTGAATTGCTCTGCGTGTGCCCGTGGTGCGTCTCTCTGGCCTGTATTCCTGTTTTCCAAAGGAAGCGCGCTGCTCATCCCGCAGCTCCCCTTCCGAAGCCAGGCGGGATCGTCGGGGCAGCGGCATCGTCCCGGCCCCAAGGACGTGGGAGGGCTGGCTGGTGCCTGACATAGCTCTGCCCGGGGGACACCCATGTTTCTGCCTTCCCTTTCATTCCTCCGCCGGGTGAACAGCTAAAATTCTGACGCTTTCTCTAGAAGAGGAATCCCAAGGTATGTTTTTTTTCCGTAAACGTAAGGTATTTGTCTTGCTGACAAAATGGAAATGCTTGACTGTAGTTCGTTGGCGTGACCCACAGGAGTTTTTCTCGGAGGTCAAGCGAAATGTGATCCCTCCTAGCTGCGTGCCGCGGTGGGAACGTTTGCCTCCATTGCCGCCACGCTGGGCTTGCGGGTGACCCTGATCTCCCGTGGTGACCCCGGGTTACGCGGCTTTGGCTCTGGAGCTGCTCCGGCCGGGGCAGCCGGCTGGGTGCACGAGCTGCTCCTGGGAACCGGTCGCAGAAATTGGGGAGCAGAGAGTTAATGACGGCGGAGCCGCCAGAGCTCTGCAAACGCCTTGCCGTGGCAGCCTCTTCCTATTTCTGGAATGAGCTGGAATTGCCGTGGCTCTAATGATTTACCTCCCTCACTTTCAAATCCCTGTTGTGCCCCAGCGCCTCTGAAATCCCAGGTGCTATTTCTGAAATTTTAGCAAAGGAGAGCTCGAACGGAAGCTTCCTGCATTAAAGGTCACACGGAAAATGATTGATGATAGATTCATGCAAATTGTGCTTCGACCACAAGGTGCTCATTTGGGAAAGTGTGAATCTTGGAGAACTGGCCGCGTAACCAATAGACGGCGCCAGGGAATACCTACGGTGGTTTCAGCATCTTTTTGCAATCCAGAAGGCAGGCAGGCAGGTTCCTGGGGAGACGGGGACAGGACCAGTCCCCTTCCCTGTCCCTCCACCTGCAGGGCCCTTTTTGGATCAGCTCTGGGCTAGGGAGGTCGCTTGACAGGAATAGAGAGCAACCTTCTCCTCTCCAGGCACCAGCCCGTGCCGGCTGCCCAGCCTCTCCCGCTGAGGGCACCTACCGCTGCGCGTTGTCAACTTACCCACCACCCATTTTTCTGGAACAGATTTTGCCCGCGTAGGGTTGGTTTTATAGATCAGTCACGCCAAACGAATTGCTGTAACAATGACGGAAGGTTGTCGGTTTAAAGATGCGAGCTCGCAGGTGAACAAAACCAGGGGCAAGGCTTAGGGTGCGTTTCTAATCAAGGTCTGAACTCGACAAGAGGCTTTCCAAACCCTAAAGCCCAAAGATGTCAAAAGTGTCGTATTGTACGAACACAACAAGTCATTCACGGCAGGAGATTGCAGTCTTACGTAAACCTGGCTCGGGGCACCAGGGTTGAGACGGGTTCAGCTCCGGTCAGCAAATGCCCCGGTGCTGCTCCTGCTCCCCTCTGCAGAACGTTCCCCTCTCGCTCCTCCCAGCTTTAGGTCCCACTGATAATTCCTGGTGTGAGCGCCAAGCTCACCCCTTGCCCCTCAACACCCCTTTAAAGAGGGTTTCTGCTGCCGCGGCCAGAAGCCGCCGCTTTGCCTCGCGCTTTTGGCGTTCCTCTCCCCTGGTTGCGACCCGGGGGGGGGCCGAGCCCTGGAGACGCGTTTCGCTTAGCAGGTAGCGGCAGATGTGCAGCATCGGGCAGGAGCTGGCCCCGGCCGGGCGAAGGCCGCGCGGCCGGGGAGCGAGGCGTTGCACCGTGCGTAGGGCATGTGCCCTTCCGACCGGCCGGCTTCTCCGCTGACGAGTGCAAAACGCGTCCATTGTCCGGCCAGCGGCACGGCGAGGTTTATCGGCGCGCAAACCCGATGGGGAATGTTAAGCGGGTTAGGTGGTGGCAGCGGCGCTCTGGAAGGTGGTCACCCTCCCGGGATTAGAGGTCGGAACAATCGCCGTCCCTGTGACCAGGCGGAGACACAAAGAGCCGTTGTGCCCAGAGTACAAAATCTCTGTTTATTACCGCCGGGCTGACATGCTGAACGACCCGCTCTCCACGCCAGCACAAAAGCTTCCTTGCTTCAGATGGTTTGTTTATGTAAATTACAATGGTGCGTTTAATTATGCAACGGGACGAGCCTCAGCAGCAAGCGCGGTGCTGATTGGATCGCCCCGTGGCCAGAGCCCGCTGGCAAGCCCTGGGCACATCTGATGGTGCGACCGCGGACCCTGCTCCGCCGCAGCGCCCGCAGGAGAGGAGACGGACGCGCCGCCACCGTTTGCGCGGGGGAACGACGTCCCCAGGGAGAAGGGGTGAGGAGCAGCGCTCCGCACCCCGGGGCGCAGGAGCCGGGGGGCCCGGAGGTGCGCGGCCCCAAGCATGACAGAAGAAGTCCCAGCGGGATCCGGCGTGCCCGAGTGCAACGGGAGCGTACCCCCGGAGAAGGGCCCGCTCCAGGTCATGGGCGTCATCGGTGAAATAGCAAACTCTGTCGGGACGGTTCCTTACGCGAAGGCAGAAACGAGCCCTGACGCTCCCCCCGCAAAAGGAAATCGGGAGGAAAACAGAAATTCGCTGGCAGAGGACGCAGTTCCCGGGGATTTCGGTGGAGAGAAGCAATGCGGAGGTAAAGTACACGGCTGCCTTTCCTTAAGTGCTGGGGAAGAAAAACTCCGTTACTTTATGTATGGCCTTGTGAGCAATGGCATGTACTCTGATGGCCGTTAGTCAGAATTCCTAACCTACGGTGGCTGTAATTCGGAGGCAGGGACCAACTTGAGCTAGCGGTTGCACAGCCTGCCATCAAAAGTATGTAACTAAGGAAGCACTTTTTGAATCTGCTCGGAAAATCTGCTGCTGTTAAAACCTAATTATCCTCGCTAACTGCTCCCCCGGTCCATTTCTTGTGCTTTGTATTTCCTAAAGAAAAGCGAGAGGAAAACGATGGGACGCTACAGCAGGGATCAGCTGATACCCGGGACACAGGGAGCGACGGCCAGGACCCAGAGGAAGGTAATGGAAAATGCTGCGTGCTGGGAGGTTTTCCCGAAGCACGGCAACGAGCAGCCTTCAAAGGCAATGGCATACAGCTGGTTGTGATTATTTTTTTTTAATTCGGTCAGACCCTTATATTCTGGTGACTCATTCCTCGCCCGCGGAGTTGCCGCACCTTAGAAAACACGGCAGGTGTCCGTTTGCCTCCCGAGGTTTGCGCAAATCTCCGTGACCACGGGGTGTCGAAGCCCCGTGGGGTCTTCGGCCAGGAGCCCTCCAGCAGCCTTGTGAGGCTGGGACGGGCTTTATCTTCTGCTCCGTGCAGGGGAGCCCGGAGGAAAACCTCGGGAGGCTGCCAGTCAGAAAGGTGTGGCCTCAAAACCCAAACTGTTTTCCTGCCCGAGCCACCAATGTCCCAATCCCCCTGACGCCCAAGCATCTAGCAGGTCATTTACACGTCCGCTTGGCCGCAGTACGTTGGTACGTTCTATACATCAGCTGCCACATAAACGTGAAACGCCTCTTGGGAGAAGAGCAGATTAACAACCCAGAGTAGCTGTGGCAGTCCCGGCAAAGCCAGTGCCGTTGAACAGAGCTCTCGGAGATGTATGGGCCGTGCCCTGTAATCGGAAACTTTGCTTCGATTAAGAAAAGGAAAAAATATATGAACATTTGTCATGGGCAAAATAATATTTCACAGCAGCTGCAATAGGTTGTCAGGAGGTGAATCGCAAGGGAGGCTTTGCCACTTGGAGCTGACATCCATATTCCAGCTGCGTTGCTTTATGAGGGCACAATAAAGCCTATTAAATGGTCTCGCACAGCCCCCCCTCCGCGGTCATCGTGTGTGTCCCCCCCCCCAGCCACAAGCACTTTATCTCTAAATTGCAGGCAGCTTTTTAGTACCGAACCAATTTAGTCTAATTAATACTCAGGACCCCACAGGCAAAACGTTGAATAGACCATTTGTTGTGACACTAAAGCGTCATTTAGCGCAGAGACACGCCAACCAGGACAAATCGGAGATAGCCGTCTCAGCCTGGCTGGCCACCTCTGAAGGAGGGCCGTGTCCCAGGAGGGCCGTGCCAGGATCCTGCTGCATCTCCGGCACAGCCGGGCACTGCGTGCGGAACGGCTCCTTCCCTCCCTCCCTTCCTGCAGAGCCGGCACCAGAACCGGCATCCGCATCCTGCCATCTCCGTCTCTGGAGGACGGGTCTCTGGGTGGCAGGAGCTGGTAGGTCGCCAAGAGCGATGCCAGGTTGAGAGCACGTATGGGGGGCACGAAGGCGACGCTGAGCCCGTCCTCATCCCCATTCCCTCTGTTTTCCTGCAGGGCCGGGCAGCGGGCGGCGAGAGCTGGGGACGGCGGCCAGCCCCGGCGGGGAGGCGGTGGAGACCCTCGCCCGCAGCGCCGGCGGGAGAGGGAACGCGGACGAGGAGGAGGAGGACGAGGAGGAGGAGGAGGAGGAGGAGGAGGACACTGAAGAGGATGAAGTTCAGGTGATCGAAATCAAGAAGAACAGCGAGGCAACCCATCCCAAGCAGCAAGACAGCGACAAGGAGGCATCTCCCGCCACCAGCCCCGGCTGCAACTCCCAGGTGGAGAAACCGGGGGAGCAGCCCAGCCTGGGGAAGAAAAACGATATCTCCCGACACAGCTATTCCAGATACAACACAATCTCCTACCGGAGGATTAGGAAAGGAAACACCAAGCAGCGAATCGATGAATTTGAATCCATGATGCACTTATAAACCGAGGCGGAGAGCTGCTTAACAAGCCAAGCCTTCGCTCTGGTTTTTGTTTTTCTGTTTTGTTTCCCCAAGACATGGCTCTTCACGCAATGTGAGGTCACTGGGGGGGTTTTTTTAGCTTTTTTGTATATGATTTCATAATACACTGTGAAAATTTAACATCTTCGCTTTGACAGCGGGCAGAGGCATCCATAGCGCAGGAAAATAAATAATCAGTTTGCTAAATATAACACCGTTAGATTTAAAGCTTATCCTCTTATTTTCTGTCCAACTTTTGTAGCCGTATTCAAACAATAGGATGTCTTGAACTGGCTGGGGCTTCTCTAGCTGCCGGCCCACACGTGCCCCGTGCCGTCAGCCGTGCTGGTAATGAGTCGGCAGCGCGGCAGCTCAGTGACGCTGGCCAGGGCGGTGGGAATAATAAAAAAAAAGACGACTGTTTGCAACCGCAGCGCGCCCCGTTTTGCTCTCCATCCGTGCCGGCATCTCACGGTGCCCCGACAGCCGCCTCCTGCTCGCGACCGTCCGTTTCCACCTTGCGCTGGCGGGATGGAGGGTGATTTGCATTGGTGGGTAGATGCCGATGTGCAGGGATTAAAAAAAAAGATGGGAGGGATCCCTCACCAACACCTCCCGCGGGTCGCTGGATTCCCCGCGTAGGGCTGTAGCCAGCACCGGGCGGGATCGGTGCCGTCCGCTGGCACCGGGAGCGCCGCCGGGATCACCGCCGCTCCGGCTGCTGGCGTGGGACCACGGCTGCAGCCAGCCCCAAACCCGGGGCAGAGGCGCCGGTGGGGAGGTGGGACCGGGGACGGGTGCCGCTTAGACGCAAGATTTGAAAGACCTTTTTTGGGTCAAAGCCAAGCAAGTTTTTGTGCGTAATTGGGTTTTGGGTCATCCGAACGCAACTTTCTCCGTTTTTAAAAACTTTTGTCTAACTGCGGTATTGTTGCGGCAGTCTCGCTCTAGCTATTTGACAGCCAGATTTGTCGTCTTCGGCTGGGACTAAGCTTTGCAAACGTCATCCCAGAAAGCACCCGGGAAAGCTGGGAGCAGCCGCCAAAGGGAGAGGAGGTAAGGACGAAGTTAGACTCCGGCTTCAGCTGCTGCGGCCTCCTTCAGCCGTAAGCGCTTTGTTTTAAGGATTAGTTCTACAGCTCCAGCAGCACTGAATACCGTTTTGATGTCCCTTGCTCTACATAAAGACAATTATTTATTGGCAACGTGAAAATAATAAACGGCGGTTCTGTATTGTACAAACCAGACACAGCCCTCATTGTGCTATTCAGACTTGTTTATTCGCTCTTTGGTTTGTGGAAGTTCAGAGGTTTGCTTGTACGAACTTATACTGTGGGTTTGTTTCCCAGCTGACAGCTGCCCCTCTCGCGGCGGTTCCCGTAGGAGCTGCACATTTCCCTTCCAGTCGTGACCGTCGCGAGGGCTTGGGCTTGAGGGTGGCAAAGCACTGCCGCGAGCTGGCCGGCTTCGAGCATCTGCTGGCTGTGGGCTGGGGCTCCAGCTAAGCGTGGCGTCTCGCTGAGACTTTCAAGAAACTTGGACTAGTTTTTTTTAACCTTCCTGGGGAAGCAGCGTTTGCGCAGCTGAGACCTGCCTCTCCCTCTCTTGCTTTCCTTGGTAGCTGGAAAAAGAAAAAAACTCGAAAGCCCTGGGATGCTCTAGGGACCTGAGGGCCTTTCCTACACACACACCGCCTCTTGCCCAGCCCTCGGGGGGGTGGGAATATGGAAATCAACCGTTTGCCCTTGGAGCAGAGGCGCTTTCGGGCAGGAAAGCAGGTGAGGGTGCCCATTAGGACGCACAGCTCTAGGACGTGGCAACGACAGACCCAGGCTTAGCCTGAAGAGAATTTCTCCCCGTTTGCACAGGGCCAGGTGAGGGCTGATGGCAGGTAAGTGAGAGGTGATGCCTTTCCACCCTCTCTGGACACTACCGCGTGGTGCTGGCTCGCCCTGGGAGCCGTTTCTAGCAGTGCTGTGCACTGAACCTGAATGTGAATTAAGCCACTTTTTGGCAGAAGCTGGCCAGCTGCCACGACATCTGCAGCAGCTGTGGGACGCAGCAGCCAGCAGCGGCTCTTGCCACTGCCTGCACTAATACCGCACTACATGAGAATCCAAAGCACAGCCACCGATCGGGGGAAATTGGTGCTTTAAGGGTTCTTCCTGGGCTGCCGTTTTGCGGTTCAGCCTGGCAGTAACTAAAACTCAGGCGGGAGAGCCGCTAGTAAGGGCCCGAGTCGGTCAGAAACAAAGAGTTAACACACGGGGCTGGGAGGAAGAAGCTTCATCTATTATCATTTATTCCCCTTTTTTAAAGCTTTTTTTTTTTTTTTTTTTTTTTAACAGACCAAACGGGGCCCCCAACTGCCACCGCTTCGATTCAGGGTACTTATTGATGGAAGCACAGCACAATGTGCCGTGTGTGTCCCGTCCCGTCCCCCCCGCATTTGTTCTCGGTCAGAAAAGCTGCGCCCGTTTCCCGTTGCCAACACCCGGGACAACGGCGGCTCTTCCCACCCGTGCTGCCTTCCTCCCTTTCCGTAACGCTCACAAAGCCCGCGCGGCCCCAGAAAACCTCCCAGTGCCCTGGGATGCGACGCGCACCCCGGCACCGTCAGTGGCGATGGCGCGAGGAGGAGGAGGCAGCGCGCCGGGGAGGAGCGAGACAGACGCCGCTCGCCACGTCTGCCGAGCGTGCCGGAAAAAATGCTCTCATTTCTGGAAGACTGGACTGGCTGGTACGATCCGAACGCTTCTCAATATTGTGCAACAGCAGGGCCGCAGCTCGCTGCCAGCAGCCCCGAAGGCACGCTCCGGTCTTCCAGCAAAAGATACCAAGATGGAAGTGAGCATTTACACAAAAACGGGGAACGAGGGTGCAAGTGACAAGCCTGGCAATGGGATGTGACCGTGACATACGACCGTTTGGTGCCTACCGAGTGACAAGTGACTGAACGTCAGCAAACAGAATTGGATGAAATTCAGGCTCCTGATAGAAGATGACTGCGCAAACGACATCTGTGTCATTTTTCTGATGGCGACTGCAGGCTAGTCGTGCTAAAGGAGGGAGACAAAATCAGGACGACAGTTGGAACAGGAGCCAACTGGGAAAATCTGTTGGGTCGGTCAATATTTTGGCAGACTCGGCCTGTCGCACGCTGTCAGCATTGATCTGCCCTGTGGGGGGCAACGTTATGCCGGGGCCTTCTGAAAAATCGGAGGAGAGGCAAGAGGGGTTTGTGAACGCGGGACGGCTCGGCTGTGGCCAACGCCGGCGTGAGAAGCCAATGGGATGCTCAGCCCCGCGTATCCCGACCAGCTTCTGCCGGAAAAGCCCCTCGCCCCAGCAGCGCTACCTTCCCCAGCGCCACCGCGGCCCTGCGGGGAGCAGCCTCCCACAGCCAGAGCTTCCTAACGCACACGGGGAAAGAAATCCTGCCTGGAATGCACCGATCCTGCATCTCACCATCCTGTCACAGCAGAATTTACTCTATCATCAAATCTGTCCCTTCCAAAAAGAGGGGTGATGGCTTTTGGAGATAAGAAGTTGCACAGCAAGGAGAAAATTTACCCGTGACAGTAAGTTCGGGTGTGCGGAACCCGGCCATCCCCTGCGGCTGGTGCCGGGAGAGGTCTCGCCACGTCGGATTCACCTCTGCCACCGCCCCGGTGACACACGTGCATGGACACGCGCTTGTGTCCTGCAGCCCTTTTTGAGGAAAAGCCCTCCCCGAGTTCAGCGGGTGTTTTCGTCCCTCCCGCGTGCCGGTGGGTAGAGGTTTCAGGTGGCGAGACATCTCGCCGGAGGTCTCTGCCCTCCCTCCGCCATGGGGGCTCGGGACACAGCCGGGGCCCCGGGACACGATGCTCCCAGTGCGTGCTGCCGGCAAGAAGCAGGATAAGCCCCCGGTTCTCCTCCCCGGCGGCTCCTCTCACTGCCGAGTCAAGCAAAGGCACGCGCGTCCTCGCTGTCCTCGGGGCCCGGGCAAGGCCTGCTCATTGCTTCTTCCGCAGCCCCCGGTTTACCTCGTCTGCTCGGCGGCTTATCGACCCCCATTTACCTCCCATTATTAAAAGAAGGCTTTTTTCCGATAGGCGATCGATTCCTAACAGAACCCTGATACTCATCTGTCAGAGGCAATGGGTCCCACAGGGCGGGATCCTGCGGCCAGACCCAGCACGGGCGCGTCGGATGGATTTTTTTTTTAATGCGTTGGTCAATAAACTACCATTTTCTGTTGAAGAATAAGCAGCCCAATTTGCTGTTTACAGAGCCCTGGAAGTATTTCTGCAGCTTATGCTGCTGTCTGGGGGGGACTGATGAAGGTTTGCTTACAGGAGGACAGGGGACTTCAGAAAATATTTCCGTTTAATAATACAGAAAATTATTTGAGTTTTTGCCAAAGTCTCCCAGAGTGAGGGAAAAACACGCCTATCTGTTTCAGACATCATTAAACCAGATGCGCTGCTCTTGGTATTCTCATCTCTCAATATGCCGGTTTAAATTACAGATTTCAATTACGATTTGGAAATGAACTTCCAGTTTTCTAATTGCTGTCACAAGGCGCAGAGATGTCCGTGCTGAATTCACAAGACGGAAGCACAGCGTTTCTGGTTCAACTGTGTTCCCTTCAGTCTGCGTGGTAATTGCCAAACTGCCACTTTTGATAAGGATTTGCAGAGTCACAGGCGTTTACCCTCAGGGCTTTGTGAGAGGGATCCACTTCCAAGCACGCCGGCTGCTGGAGGTGCTCCGAGACGATGTGGTCGGTCTGCAGGGGAGAGAGAGAGGGCTTTAGGGAGGCTGAGGCTTTAGGGCTCATGCAGCAGCAGCTCTGGCTGGCCACCGAGAAAGCTTGATTCGTTACAGTGTGCCCTTTTTTCCCACATTTCCCTAAAACGCAAGACCTCCCTGCTGACTTACGGGGACTTTTGGGTGGGACCCAAAGCCTGTACCTGTTGCTCAGCCAGGATCGCACCATCCCCCTGGTGCTTCTTCCTGGCTTTCTGTTCACTGGAAATGGGAAGATTAGTTCCCTCGCTGTCCGAGGGGTAACTACCACGCCAAGGAAATCACTCCAGATGGTACCTGCTGTGTAGGGGAACATACAGCAGGAGACCGATTTTCGTACTTTGGAGTTTCCTGGCTGATGAACTCAAAGCACATTTACTGTGCTGAAAAGGATGTTAAGTAATTCAGCACCGAGGTTCAAATGCTGGGGCGGTGAATTGGATTACGAAAGAATGAAGAGTCCGAGCGATCTCCATCCTTTTGGTTTTCGCACCTGCTTGGCTTTTACCTACTTAACCCCGGCGGCCAGCAAGGCGCCACCGCAAGTGCTGCCAAAGGTAAGGCACGTTTCCCCGTCACCGCTCAGCACGGCAGCGTTTCTTATCATCAGCTGCTTAATACCTAGATGTAATGATGCTGAAACGACATGTAGAGTGTTGTCTGGGTAAAAGCTGGATCTCTGTGCGTACAGCAAACGCACTTCACGTCACTAACACGACACAGCGACTGTTACATCAGAAGCTTCTGGCTTCCCACTGCCGGCACCAGTAAAATCTGGTACAACCTCACTGACCGAGGCCGCCCGTCCCCGGGGAGCGTGCCGGTGCCCGTGCCCTCGGGCGGCCAGACCCGTCCCGTCCCCTGCCACGGCCAGGACCGTTTGCCCCTACCCAGCCCCTCGTTCTGGCGGGGACCGCCAACTACCCCTAACTCGCAGCTCGAGGCGAGCTCAGGCTGGAACAGGAGACAAAAACTGGCCCCGCACCGATAATGCTGGCTGGACTCCTACAGGATGGCAATTTTCATGTATTTCTCGCCAAACGCCCTGGCCTTTGTGAGCCTTGGTGCCGCAGCGTTCTGGCTCTGAAGGTTTTGAGATTAAAGAGGAAGGGGAGCTTGTCGATATTAGGAGCGTGTAACTTTGCTACATGTTTTTCTTTCCTAGATTAGGAGTATTTCTTTCTTAAAGATGAAGCATTTTGGACAACTACTTACAGCAGGCTGACAGAGCTACAGTCACAACTCTCGGTTTCTGCCGTGCAGGTAATAAATATAAGTAAGTACCCGTTATTTTCCTTTTCCTAAGTGCTTTCTTTTAAAAGCCACTGTGAGCTGAATGCCAATCAGTACCGAGTAATTGCCACGTCAGCGCCATCGACGGTTTCCATGTAAAAACCGGGACATTTTGTTACAGCCGTGCAGGCAGCGGCTGGAGCGAGTGCCTCGGCGTGACCAGCGTCTCCCCAGCCGCACGGCACGCGGTGTCGGAGCATCGGGCCGCCCGTCCCTCGGACCGACGCGACCTAACGGCGGTGTGTGCATCTCCACTCCCGGGAGCAAAGCCTTTGGCAAAGCCGGGACCAGAGGACCGGGGCGTACCGGCCTGCAGCTGCCCGTCCCTTTGACGCCGGCACGCTCACCCAAACCAGGGACCACGGAGGGGGCTGCTCTCGCCGGCTCTCCACTTACCAGCTCCGGCTGGAAGGCAGCCAGCGAGCGGTGCAGCCACGCCAGGCCACGGCTCCCGTCCTCGCAGCGGCGCAGGTCCGGCGCTCCCGCAGCGCCCGCCGGCGCGAGGCAGAGCTCTCCGTGCCGGATCAGCCTCAGCCAGGTGTAGTTGAACTTTTGGTTCTGCGGGGAGAGACGGGGGAAGAGCCGTCACCCTGCTCGCCTTCCTCCTGCCCTCAGCCGGGACCAGGGGACGAGGAAAGCCGTGATCCACGGGAAGACCTTCCCTATGGATTTGCGGAGCCGACAAGCCCAGGATGGCCCTGGCGCAGGAGCCATCGCCATCAGCATCTCGCCGCAGCAGCCCAGGCCCCGAAGCCGACCGCCACGTGCTCCTCTGCCCTTCCACCTCCGCTGCAGGCTCATGGCTTTATTTACCAGCTGGTGGCTGGTTCTGGGGCTGTAGCTTGGCTATAGGCTCTGCAACCAGAGGCAGGTTGGTCCACGTTTCCCGCTGGGAAGGACGGTATTAGCTCCGGGGGAGCTAGGTCAGCAAGGGGAGGCACGGGAGCTCTACGCCGTGTACAAACGCAGTATGACGTACTCGCTCGGCGGGGTATACTGACCTTGTTGTTAACGTCACACGCCTCAAACGCTAGAGTGGTGTTTTCCACAGTGATGCATCTTGCCGTGGCTACGTTAACAAGCTAGAAAAGAGCACCAGAACACAAACTGAGACACAATTCCCAAGGACGAGGAGAGGCCGTTACACCCCAGTTAAGCTGCTGGATTCACGGGACACTAATTAACACTGTCCGCTTAACCGAGCGAAGCAGCGATGATGTGTCACAGTCCTTGGAAGGCTGTGTAAATGCACATCTGGTCCCCTACACATGTTTTTCTACTGAGAAGCCTGAAACGAACCCTTTCCAGAAACGTTCAAGGCTGGATGAGACGCGTTCTTTTGGAGTTTATTTTTTTTTTTGGACACGGCTCATGTTCCTGTTCTGCGGATGCCCAGAACAACAGGTCCCGACAACAACTGCAGAATCCCTCCCTGTTGCTACACCGCGAAGGAGGCGAGCAGCCACCGCGCACAGCTGATGTAAGTGCCTGGTGGTCCCATCCCGGCTCGGGACGGTCCCATCCCGGCGGGAGCACGGGACCCCGGGCTCCGGCTGCCCCCCACGGACCCTGCAGCCACCCCCGGGGAACAACTGCATCACTACGTGGGAAGCGCTGGGTGCCTCACCCGTGAAGCTGCTGTACTCAGAAAACAGTTCTCAAGTAACTCTAGACAGTTGAGTTTGGCACAGCTGGAGTTTGCAGAGCTTGCTGAAAAACAGATTTTCTGCCCTATTAAATTTTGAGACTGAAGATGAAAAAAGCAGTTCAGGTGGCCTGAATCAGGACAGAGCAAGGCAAGGTCTTGAAAACTTTCACAGCCACCTCTGAAAAGCTGACGTTTCGGTTCAGTGGTAACGGTGGTCTCCCTACGCGGTCTAACTGCTCTGCACTGAATTTGACGTAAAGTTTTACTGCTCTGATTGAAACAAAAGAGCTGAAAAAGTGAATATTCCCCAAGCAATTTCCATTTTTCGGCCATACAACAGTTTTGGAGCGGCTGCCCCAGCAGACAGCCCCTGGTTCCTCTGCCCGCAGCTGCCCGGAGCAGCCAGCGGCCGGTCGCTGCCGTCACACCGAGATGGACGGATGCGTCCGAACGGCACCACTGCTCGCAATCCACTGCAGCGTCCGAACCCAGCGGTCTCCTACAGCTTTTCCACGAGTGCCGAGAGGCCAGCCAGAAGAAGCCCGGCCTCCCTGCCTGTGCTCTCGGCAGAGCTACCCTCCCACGGTTCCCCGGCTCGATCGTAAACCTAACGTCCCAGCCGTGGCTGGCAGCGAGCCTGCCTTGATCCCGAGGGATCCCTGTGACGGGGAATCTTCACGCTACACCCTTGGCCCGCCGACAAGCCTGCAACGTGGCCAAAGGCTTGCTGTGCTTTTTCCTGGCTCCCAAAAGGGCTGGTGCGGCAAGCGGAGGCTGCGCGCCTTGGCAGGGATGGAGGGGACGGGCCGTTCTTGTCCTTGCTCCCCCGGCCGTGCCAGCCCCGTGGTCGCCGGCACCGGCGGACGGGGATGGGTGGGGAAGGCAGCAAAGCCTTTGGTTTTCATTCCTGGCACGGCTGAAGTTTTTCTGACAAACCAGCTCTTTTCCTTTTGTTTTTGCGATTATAACTGGATGGCAACCGACGCTGTATCTTTTCTGGGCGGAATACTTGAGGTCTCCGAGTGCTCAAAGCAGCTGCCGATACTCTGCTGAGACTCAAGGCTGGGCCAAATTCAGAACCCGCGTTTTATTCCCATTTAATTCACCTTTTAATGTGGGTGAGGTGACACTGAACACCCGTGGAGTAGCTGCACAAGTAGGACGCGGCTCCCGGCGTGGGGATGGAGGGGTGGTGGAGGAGAAACGGAGCCTGATCCCGTTACGCTCCTCAGCCACCCCGCCAGCAAGGGGCTTGTGGAGGCAGGACGGAGGACTCAGTCCAAAATGGACAGCAAGGGCTCCTCCACCCAGTGACCCGCTCCCGAGGAGCAGGCTCCACCGACGAACACCGGGATTTCTTTCCCGGCCCGCCGGCGGGCAGCGCAGAGGAAAAGCGGATTTCTGCTGCGCTCTGCTGGCAGCAAAGCACCGGTACAAACCCTGCCTGCACCCCCAAACCGCCCCAAAAAGGCATTCGCCTCGCCTGCCCTGCCCAAAAAAGCTGTGCGGGCGGGGAGGGTGCTGGGGGCACATCCCCCGACCCAGCCCGTGACCGTGACACGGGCAGCTCACCTGGTGCTTAAACACGCAACGGGCTCTTCCGCGGGAAACCGTCTCTGGGAACTGTGATCCCTTTCTTTATAAAACCCCTGGGGAATCCAGACCACCGTGACGTATTAAATATTCAACAATATCACCAAATGCCAGGGAAGCAACTCAGAGACAGCGCAGCGGGATGCCACCACGTGTCTAGCCGGCCACGGAAAACATGTTTCAATGAAGGATAGCAAGTCATGTGGCTACGTACCAGCCCGCTGGCTTTAACCAGGGGAGCTTCCAGGTCCGGGTAGACGTTCTCCAGGTACCAGCGGAAACTTTTGCACTGAAGCTTCTTTCGCAGTTGGATTTGCTGAGTCAGGTTGCCAACATCCAGGTCCTTCAAGACTAAGTGGTAAGCATGGCCGTAGAATAACTCCTTGTACTCGTCCAGCCAGACCTCCGCAACACGGG
This sequence comes from Elanus axillaris, assembly GCA_026212715.1. Classification (NCBI taxonomy): domain Eukaryota; kingdom Metazoa; phylum Chordata; class Aves; order Accipitriformes; family Accipitridae; genus Elanus; species Elanus axillaris. The sequence continues at coordinate 53,116,429 of JANZLQ010000001.1, read as the reverse complement.
CCAAGTTCCTCTCCACCGTTCTCACCCGATCTTTCGGGAAGGAATAGGGATTGTCGTTCCTGAAAATGTGCCCAACTCTGGAGCACGGAACAATCTCAATCTCTCCCCCACACATCCAGACCTGAGAAAGAGAGGTTGCTTTGATAGGAACACGGGCAAACGTTGGGTGCTAGCTTTGTGCAAGCCAGAAGAGAAGCAGAGATGTAAGTAAACTGCCAGGAGGGACGGGGTCTCCAGCACGGGGGGCTGCCCGGGTAAGCCCCCAGCTGAGCCCCGGCACCCGAGCCAGCCTGGCAGGGACGCAGGCGTGTGGGACGGGCTGTGGAGAGCAACGTACCTTGAATGAAATCTCCATATTTTCACCTCCCCAAACGTCCAGTCCTGGGTCATACGTTCCCAGCTCAAAAAAGTACTTCTTATCGATGGAAAACAGGCCACCTGCCATGACCGGGCACCTGGGAAGAGAAGCCACGTGGCACGTCGGCTCGTGTCGGGAAGCGCCCACCCCTTTCCCCTTGCTTTGACGAGGGAATCGGTGAGAAGCTGCGGGCTACTAAGTGCTGGGGGATGGTGCCTGAGCCTGCGCTTACAGAGACAGCAAGGACCACCTGATCTGTCCCTTTGCTGCAGGCTGCAGTGTTAAAATAGATGGTATTTGGGTGGTTTCACCCAGCCCAGAAGCCGTAACGGGGCACGGAAGGGAAACGCGCAACCGCGCGTGCCCCCGGCCCTGGCAGCGCCGGCAAAACGCCAGCGGTACCGCGAGGGGCGAGAAAGGCTTGCTGAGCTTTGCCCGCGTCTGGCGATGCGGTCGCCCACAGCGACCGCTGCTTCTGTTGTCCTTACAAGCGAAGGAACAACATTTGGCCTGGAAGGAGCCTTTGTTCCGACACTCCTAACAGTTTGGTTCACAGGGCTCTCACCTTCGCTTTTTTTACCTTATTATATCCGTTTCCTTGATGTTATTTTTCTCGATGACCTCTTGTGGAATCTGCCTCCATCCAAAATTCATTGGCCAAGTGAAAATCCCACGCTGAAAGTTGTCCACGGTCATGTAACTAAACAGGGAAAAGATCGGGATGACTCATTCTGAGTCACATTCCTGATTGAAATGTCACCCTTAATGAGCAAAGAAGAGGATCTGTACATAATTAAAGCAGGATTTTAACAAATTTCACCAGGAATCCTCTTCGTGCGCAAAAAGTCGTGAAAAAGGGAAAAGGTGTGCGTGACAAACGAAGGGGCCACGTCCGGTGCTAATGCTAACGGCAACGTTACGCACCCCTTGCGAAATGCTGCTGAAGGCCAGTTAGGAGGTCTGGACCTGTGTCTTCCCGTAACTGACTACGTTGGCAGCCCCAGTAAGAGGTTTTGCTCAAGCCACTGCCATGGATTTTGGGCTCCCCAGGGGCGCGAGCCGCCTTACCTCATGTCCTTGTCGCTGATGACCTCGATGACGGGGCAGGCGACCTTGACCCGGCTCAGGTGGACCCTCTCCAGCAGCGGCTCCAGCCACCCCACGTTGCACTCCACGTGCGAGTCCAGGAACGTCAGGACGGCGCCTGCGGCAGAGGCCGGGGCGGCATCGGGCCCTCAGGAACCCTGTCCCCCTCCCAGAGCCTCCCCAGGGGCTCGGGGTGCCGCTGGCAGTGCCACGACCCTCCACGGCTCCCAAATGCCTCCCGGCCGTAGCCCAGAGCACGTTTTCACTGCTCGGCCGTGGCGGCCGGCGGAGCGAAGCGGTGCGGCTCCCGGCAGAAATGGCTGCTCTGGTGCCACCGCGGCCCGGCCCGGGCACGGCTGGAGATGCCGGCCGCCGCTCGCTAGGGATGTGCCGAGGCGCCGGACGGGCCGCAGCTCGTCCCCTCATCAGACCCTCGTGCTTCACGCACCGAGACGATGCCCTTAGTTTCTTGGGAGGGGACTAAAGCTCCGCGCCGGAGATGGCTTATCGGCACCTCAGTGGGGTACCCAGACGGGGCTGTAAAACGGCTTTCGTCCTACCTTTGGCGATCTCCGCTCCTGCCAGTCTGGCCCGTATTAAGCCGTGCCTTTCCTTGAGATGGAGCACCTTCACTTTCGGGAACTGCGACATGTATTTGTCCAGCTTCTCCTTGAGGTACTCTGCAGAGAAGGAGAAGGAGAGGGTGAGGTCGACTTACCCGTTTTGCACCCGCTTCCAGGGTGAAGAGCAGCGGGCAGGTTTTTCCTTGGAAGCACCTCCAGGACACGCCGGGGCCCCCGGGTCTGGGGCGCAAACATCTGGGCGCAGCTGCAGGGCTGCGGGTGCACAGCGCCGTGGTCCGAGCCCGCTCTCCGGCAAAACTCCCGGCCGCGTCAGCGCCAGCAGCTTTAGGCTGAAGTCGACGAGTTTAAAAATCCGTTGGAGGTGTGTCTCCCGGTACTCTGCGACAGGTGTGGAGTTTGGTCCTGGGGGCTTTTTCTTCATTGTGCTAAAATTGCAATTAAAATCTGGCTGCAATTTTTTCCCCCCTTTGCCTAAAAAATTATTTCCTTTGTGCTCTCCAGATTTCTCAATATTAAGCAGCACGTTGAAAGACCCAGCCCAGGTTTAAACCGCACGAGGGCTTGCTGTGGCACATCTCTACTTTTCAGGTTGCTTTTGCCGCCGTCTCCCGCAGCTGGTGGTAAACTCTCAGGAAAAAAAGAGGGGGTGAGAAGGGTGGTCCGGGGGCCCTGGCTGCCGGGCTCTGCTGTTCGCAGGCGGTTTCCCTCCAGCAGAGGAGCCCGGCAGCCCCTGCGGCGGTGCTGCAGCTCCGAGCGCTTCGTTTGGAGCCAGCCACCCACTTCCATCGTCCGGTCTGCGGGAAGGGCCCCTGACACAGGCAATGTTCACTGCTGCTCTTTGCATTTCTTCAGGAGAACAGAACTCTTTGCATTTCAAGAGCCAGTTAAAAGCTTTGAAAGGCTCCGAAGGTGAAACGCCTGCGGACCCGTTTGCTGCCGCTGCTGAGATTACAGCAATGCCAAGCACAGCAGTCCGTAATTCCCTCGCGCTCGAGAGGTTTCGGTTGCAAACCCGGCGTTTCAGATGTTCACTGGCTAACGAAGGGATACAAAGGGAGAAGAGGAAACTTGCAAAGATGCTTTTGAAGGAAATGGTATGAACGTGTTTTAATGATGATTTTAAAAATGAGCAAACAGTCTTTTTCCTCTTTTTTTTTTGCACCTATCGTCTTGTTGCATTGTAGGCTCTTTGTATGCGTGGCACGAGCTCCGAAGTTCGTCTGAGACAGCGCTTTCCCCGAAGAACCCGCAGTTGGAAAATTACATCATTCTTAAATTTTTAAGGGCTGAAGTCAGCAGAAAGCCAAAGCAGAGGTTCAACAGCGTCTGAAACGCATGAGTACGCATGTAAAGCCACCCCGCACGCACAGATGCCCGGCTCGCCACTGCTTTTACTGCAGCCACCCCGTTCCCTGAGCCACCTGGGAAGCGCGTGCTGTTCCCCCCCCTGCCGCCGGCACTGAAAACATGGGGACGCTCCCCTGGGAACAGCACAGAGAAGGGTGACGGCATCTTTATGAGCACGTGAGCCCTTGAGCCCGGATGCCCTGAAGATGCGCAGGTCGGGTAGGACCGAGCTCCCTGGTGCTCCGGGACCACAGTGCCTCCGCCGGCCTCCGGCACTCGGGCGAAGCAGCGCACGGGCGTAAACTTAGCGATGCACAGCTGAGAACGCAGCAGCTGTTTAAGCGAGTGAACTGGGATGGGAGAGATGTGAGTGATAAAAGTCTGGCAGGGCGTTAGGCAAGAGCCGCAGCTCGATCCACCGCAGCCACCCCCCCGGTGCCCATCTGGCCTCCGGTCCCCCCCGTCTGGAAAGATAACAGCGCAGGCGGGGGCCGCGCTTCAATACACCGAAAGGAGAAAATGTGATTTCTCTCTACCCTTCGGGATTGAATTACAGAGAACAAATCGTATTTTGGCCTCAAGTTATATTAGTTTCATAAAGGCAGAAGAAGCTTCACCTACCTTTAGTGCTGAAGTCGTCCACCAAAATGACTTCTTCGATCAGGTGCGGAGGAGATCTGCTGAGGACGCTGTGAACGGAGCGCAGGAGGGTGGACCACACTTCATCCACGAAGCACATGATGACGGTGGTGGTCGGGAGGTCGTCGTGAACCCGCTGCTCGGAGCACCTGCAACGGCAACACGGTCGGCTGCACTCCTGAAAATCTCCAGGCTTAGTGTTTCCTGGGAAGAAGGGGGAAATGCCAACTGTGAAATACCGAGGGATGTGTTGGGAGCGGGAGCGGAGGGGTGAACTCCCCACACAGCCCCGCGGAATAGGAACGCGCTCACTCCTTTCTAACGGGGACCTCTCTTTAACTCCTTACCCCCGGCTGATAACATCTCCTCCCTGTGAGCAAACAGCGCAAGGGCCCCGGGCAGCGAGGCCGATCCCAGCTCTGCCCCACTGGTCCGGGGGACTCCTGTGGCGAAGGGAACCTGCCACGCTCCGAGCGTCCGCAGGATTTGGGACCCCGGGCTGCGCGAGGCAGCCTCGTCGAAAGAAAAGAATTGGCGTTACGTCCAAAATGCCGGCAAATGGGCATTTATTTCCGTGAAGGGCTACTCGGCACAGCAACTCGTCAAACACGCAGACAGCGAGGAAGAGTCCCCCGCGGGGTCCAACTTCTGCGCCTCGCTCAGGGCATCGTGGAGGATGGGAAAATATTCGAGCATCCAAATTTCATGGACAACGGCACTGGCAGGCCCCCTCCCTGAGCACCCCGTATCCCACGCTCCGGGCACCCACGCCTGCCCAGGGATGCCCCGAGCCCAGGCGCAGGGTCTCCGAGCGGCACCGGCCTCCCTCGCAAACAGCCAGCGATAGGCACCGGCAGATCTGAGGAGTGATAACATTCCTCCCGCGTCTACGAGTTTGTCATTTTACCCTGGGACAGCCAAAACCGCAACGGCTGGGTCAGGCCTGGGTCTTCGGCGTTTGAAAAAAAGGTCGAGGAGCAGCTTTTCTCATCTGCCATTTGCAAGTCAAGCAGCGCTTCGCTGCGTGCCTTGGGGAGCAAGGCTCCCTCAGCTCTCCTATCTCCGAGCGGATCTGCAGGCCTGCAGAACGCCTGCTTCATCCCAGAATACCCACGAATCGCTGGGACTCGCTTTCTCGCTCTCGGCAATAAGCTGAAGGCTGACAGCAGGTTTTCGCCTCGTCCTTCCAGAGCAGACCTCCGGCAGGCAGGACAGGCACCAGCCTACCTGCGGGTGCAGAAAATTAACTTCTCAGCGAAGAATCGAAAACACTGTTCGCTCCGCTGCCAAGAACAGACGGAAAACAGGGACAGGTGTATGGGAGCGTACAGAAAATTGCCGCCTTCTCTCTCAGTGAACGGGCCCTCGGGTTTGGCTGGTGTTGGCTCAGATGCTGGTGCCGGGGCACCGCGCAGCTCAGACCATGCGACGTTCTGAAGAAAACTCTTCAGGGCTCCACAGCTAATCAGAAGTGCTCTGGATAAGCAAAAATAACCCCCGAGTTACTCTCCGTGGCGATCCTTGGGACGTCTCTGTCCTTCTGGTTCACCTCAGGCAGCTGCCGGGGCTGGCTCAGCCGGGAGGGGTTGTGCTGTTTGACACGGTTTGGCTGGAAACCGTAAGGGTACTGGCCTACGGCGACGGGACCTCTCTGCGGCGCGGGAAGGTTGGTCTGGGCACGCCGGCGGGAATCCCGAGGTGGCTGGGGAGAGGGAGGGGGCTCAACTGCCAGGCAGGTGGCTTGCGAGAAGGAGACGGGACAACGAGGGGCAGCTAAACTAGGAGAGGTGAATCGTAGTTTCTCCTACCGCTGCCGAGCACAACGGCTTCCACTGCGTGGGAAGAGGGATTTGAGGGCAGCCGAGAAAACGCAGCCGAGACCCAAGCTGCGAAGGCTGCGTGCAGCCAGGCAGCACCTGCTAAGAGGACCTTTCTCTCTAGCCCTCTCGTTAGCCGCAAACGGGCTCTTGGCCAAAGCCCGCGCACGTCCCGGGGCAGCCGGAAAGCGTCCGCGCGAGGGCGATGGGAAACCTCAAACGGAGGAACGCCTTTTTCTCCCTTCTTGCCTAAAGCAGTAGGATTTCTAGGCAGAGAGCGATGGGTTTGTTTCGGTTGACCCCCAGCTAAAGATACTTCGCTATGTCCTGTGCGAGCCCGGGCACCGTTTCTTCGCTAACTATACACATACAGGTACGTACGTATGCGTATTTTTAAATAGGCCTCTATAGTACTTCATATCTATAACTAATGTATAATATATACGTCGTTATATAATGTATGCGCATTCGTTACATAATATATATAACAAAGTTCCACCCCTAAACAGGCTTTTAAACAAAAACAGCCCACAGCCTTTACGTTCTGCGGACAGCACCCCGAAAGTCAGCGAAACGTAGGCTCTTAAGTTACTGAAGTCGCTCCGGGAAAACGCTGCTTTTAGATCTGCTGCCACGGAGTTTGGAAGCAGCCCGGCACTGAAGAACCGGAGCCGCGGGGGTCCCTCCCCACGCCTGCCGCAGCACGGGTGCCGACTTACCCAGACCGTGCCGTGCCACGCAGCACGCGACATTTCTTTTTTTGCCAGGCCAGGAAACCTGAATCCCTGCCTAAACCCAGGTAACTCGATTGTCACGCGGGGACCTTCGCGGCCGGCGCTGCAGTGGGGTCCGGGGCTCCTGAACCGGGGGGGCTGTGCCGGGAGCGCTCCCTGCAAGGTCCCGGCCACCCCCAGCCTTCACCTGCGTGGCTTCTGCACCTCGCTCCTCCTTGGTGGCAACTCCTCCCGCTCGCATTTCTGCGGAGGCATGGTAAGTAAAGGGCAGAAAGCAGCGAGCGGTTGCACGTGGGATAGGCAGATCGAAGGCCGTGACAGGACAAGTTTCCCGTCGGCCGCGTTTCAGCCGACTAGCCCAGGGCTCCCGCAAGGATCACAAGAGGAACGGCAGCCCAAGCTGGGAGAGCTCGGAAGGTGCCAGCAGAAAAGCAACGCGCTGTCCCTTGCTAACGTGAGCTGGCCCTTACGACCCGACTTCTGCCGTGCCAACAGGCTGAGGGCAGAGCCTGCGCAGGCTCCTGCCAGCGCCGGGGCGCCCGGGGAAGCTCCTCGTGGCCCCGTGCCGTCACGGCAGCCCACCTTCCCCGGCGGCACCCATCAGGGACGCGCCCCTGTTTGGCCAAGGCGTTGGCCGTGACGCCCGGGCCACGACGACATCTTCTCCCAGACCGGCGTGTGATTCACCGGAGGCAGGCAGGCTGCGCTCACGGGCGCTCCTGGGCGGTGGTTTCTGCTCGGCAGCCCCAGGGCTTTGCTGCCAAAGAGCAAACACGGTGCTGGCTTTGGGCACCACGGCTCCTTCTCTGTGCGCCGGCGGCTTCTCTAGCCGGCATCCTCGGCCCAGAAGGCAGCAGTTTGAGCCGTCTGCCTCCTTCCCTGCCCCGTTCCTTGCCTCGCCTCAGCTCGCAGGCGAGCACCCACAGCCCCGTGGGAACGTCCCGGGAGACGAATCACGGCACAGCTCCCACCCCACCGTACCCGTGGTCTGGGAGCGTGGGGAGAGGGACAGGGGAGGGCCCCTGGGCGAGGCAGGTCTCTCGCCCGCCGAGGGGCCGAGAGACGTTTGCAGGAGCAAAAGCCACGTAGGAGAGACAAACCCGCCTTCCACCTGAACTGGCCCCTTCCCTGGACCCTCCTCCCTCCGCAGCCGTCCAGGCACGGCGCGGCTCAGGAGCGGGAGACCCTCGAGCCCCTGTGCCCTCCCGTCGGCACGGCGCTGCCCACCCCTTGCCCTTGCCCTTTTCCTTCCTATGGGGAGCGCGAGTCTCTCCTGAAGGGCCGCACCGAGCTCTGCAGAACCGGCCACGCATCGCGGGGGGCCAGCCGTAACCGAATGACCGTTCTTCCAGCTCAAAACCCGGCACCCCTCCGGGGGGGTGCCCACAGATCCAGGTCCCCCGAGCCACCTCCGCGGAGCGGGTACCGGCCTTACCCGCTTTTCCGGCCAAGAAGGAGCCGCTCGGAGCCAGACGAAGAGGCGCAAGCTGTCTCGGGGTAGCGCGCGCGCGAAGCCCGAAGGCCTCGGAGCGGCGGGCAGCCAGCCCTCCCCGGGAGGCTCCGAGCGGGCTGCCGGGGGCGCGGGGCAGGTATTTGCGGCGGGGGGGAGCGGGTCTTACCCGGCAGGCCTGGTGTCCGCTACGGCTCGGTCTACGGGGATCAAATCGCTGAGGTAGACGTTAAAGTTTCCTTCCTTCCACCGGCTTTTGGCCTCTTCTTGCTTATCCTCAGGGACCGCCACAGGGCGCCCAAACTGGCCGGGAGCTCGGGGGTCTCTCGGGGCCAGCGTTGCATCCGCGGAGAAGACCCTGTGCCTCCCGGGTCCGCTGCCGCCCGCCGGCTCCTGCCCACCCGTGCCGGCGGGCGCGCCGGGAGCTGCTCCTCGCCCGGCAGCCGGCGTCCGGC
>JANZLQ010000001.1:53084472-53102931 GCA_026212715.1 Elanus axillaris | reverse complement strand
GGGGGGAGAAGAGACTTGCGCAGAGAACGTCTGCGTGGGCTCTAGCAGGTTTGCAGTCCAGGATGCCTCCACGCGCTGCTGGCATCAAGGTGTCCATCGTATCGAGGTGGTTAAAGTGTCGTCGGGCTCGTTGCCCTGCAGCTGGGACAGTTTGTGGCTGTGGCAGGAGTTAGGCGAGGACTTCTGCCCGCAAAACACTGGTCTGAGCTGCGACTTCCCTGGCGAGGGCCTCGAGTCCCTGTGGGCAGGGCCGTGCCCAGCTGGCACTTCCAGAGCGGTGAGAGCTTCTCGGCAGGTCCCTGGGGCAGGTCCTTCCCTTCTCCATCCCAGGGGCCGGGGTATCTCCAACATTGCAGCTGTCTGAGCGCGCTGGCTCTTTCCAGCTAGTTCCCTTCGTATCCTTGGACACGTTCCCAGCTATGAAGTCATGTTTTCCTTTCAACCATACCTGCCAAATGTTAATAAACTGCTAGAATAGTGGTGAATGATTTGTGAATGATAAGTTCGTTAAGATACTAAGTTCCGTAAGACATTAATTGTAGTAAGTGAGGGTGATATGATAAATCTCTCGCTCGCTCGCTCGCTCGCTGGGTGTCCTCTCTGAGGTCCTGCTGGCTTTTGAATCTGCTAATGAACTTTAATTGAATTTGACAGAAAGATACATGACTTGAGGACATTAACTACCCAAGTGGAGGAGAGGAAGGCCCAGCTCAGCACCCCGCTGAGGGAGGATGCTCAGCTGCTGTATTAGCCATCAGAGAATCCACACCGGCGGGCTGTGGCAGGGGCTCAGCTGCACGACGCGCTTCCCCGGGCCTTTTCCCTGTTCTGCGGGAGTACCTGGCACCAGGGAACACGAAGGTGCAGGCGACCGCACCTTCCTCTGGTCACAGAGCTACTTGCTCTGCTTGGTTTTCCGCTGCTTTCCTTGCCAGCCGCTGAGCAGCAGCGTCGGGCAGGGGCTGGACGCTGCTCCAGGCAGTGACTCACGCAGCGGGAATCTGCGAGCCCTGAGGATGGACGCACGGATGCTGGGCACTTTTCCTTGGGAGACGCTGGCCGGGCACAGCCCGGCCAGCCTGCAACCATAGCTCGTTTGATCACTTTCTGGAATCGTGGTTAATAATAATCGCGGTCCCTTCCGAATGAAACCTTAATTCTACTTACAGGTATTTATTACTGCTGGGAAGAATTTTTTTTTGTCCATTTGGTGCTAGAGGTGAGGTTGTATTGACATGCAGCACTGCAGAAGGTCTCAGACATCGCAGCCTTCGGCCGGCACGAAGCCGTCCCGCGCGTCTCGGGTGGCACAGCCTGTGTTTGCCTGCCTGGGCAGCTCCGCAGGTGCCAGAGACGGGAACCTCTGAAGTTTTCCAAGTGAGCCTTGGCAAACACTAGCCCTGCAGCGAGGTGCAGTCGATTATTTGTGTGTCAGCCGATGTTTGCGCTGCAGAAACAAACATCTGCCATCCGCATTGCTGAGAGCCTGCTCCTCGGTGCCATCCACAATTTTCCATGGACTCGCCTTCCAGATGTAAGCTGTTAATGTAAGGAAGTAGTAGGTATGTGCGCTGCATGAACACAGATGAGTCCTTCAGGATGCTGGCAAATCCCAGATAAGCCTCAGAACCTGAATTAAGGCTCAGTTCTCCTGGAACTGTCAAGAGAGAGGAGTTTCACCTTCGCTGTGCCTATCGTGAACAGTCTGGTCCGTACGTCACTACCTGTAGCCTCCACGGTGGGGTATCTTATTTCTCTTATTGTGGAAATTCAGTCAGTAAAAACTTAGGAAGCACTGGATTTAGAATCCCCTGGTAGTTCATCTGTACTGCCAGGGTATTTGGTGATCTTCCTGAAGTCTCCACACACAGCAATTGTAGGGTCCGATGAGAATGGAAACTTTGGCTTTGAAAGCGAAGTTTATGGTTGTGTTCCACAGGAAACCCACAAAGCTGTAGCTGTAGAAAACTGGGAAACATCGAGCAATGGTGTGTTGGAGACTTCAAAATCTGAAGATTAAGACACTGAGGTTTCCATTTCTATTTTGCAAGGTTTCTGGATTTTTAAGCAGACCTCGTTATTCGGGGTGGGGTGGGGTGTGATTTTCAGTGCGCGATGGCGGCGAAGCTCTATTTTTAGATGGCTGTTTGCGCAAAGTATGATTGAGAGCAGCTCTCCCCAGAACGGAGCTGGTTATGTAATAAAAGATTAGAATAGCCATCAATGTTTATTTTTTGTTATAAATAGTGACCTAGATTCCCTGTGGCTCTCGTGAAGTACGCCGCTGTTAGGTGACGTACGCCGCCGTTACGTGCGCTGCAACACGAGGGGTGCGAGGAGTCCGGCGAGGGTGGCCGGGGCACCCACGCGTGCCGGGGAGCGCGCCGGAGCGCGTTCACCGGGCTTGGGAATGGAAATAGCAGCGGGGCTCGGTAATTTGCATAGAGGTCATGTTTTGCTAATACGTGTCTTGTAGAAGCAGACAGCATGTGAAAGAGGATGCTGAAAACCTGACCCGGCAATGTTTTTAAATTTCAAATTATGCATAAAGTATGCATTAAATTAATTAGGGAATTCATTAAGAAGAGAAGAGTAAAGAAACTAGTTAGCAGTGTGCAACATTTAGTAATGTAAGCCATTTTCTATAATTGTTATATATAATTTGTCTCATAACATTATCCTTTGATAAATTATTGCAGCATAATATGATATATGTAGCTTATTAACAGTTTCATTAATTACTATTAGAGCAAAGACACTCTGAAATCTGGTACGCATAAGAACAAATGTTGAAGCAGATGGTTGAAATCAGTGAAACGCAATCGGTTGCTGAACCCTTTTACCTAATTACATTATTACATCAAAATAGTTAAACTAAATTTGTCAAGTTGTCGGCAAAGCGCTGGGGTGTTTGGAGCCTCCGCCATGGTGGGGGGATCACCCCCGGACCCCAACTCCCCATGGGGCGCGGGGACCCTCCGGAGGTCCTCCGCTCCTCCTCCTCCTCCTCGAGAGCGTCGTTTCCCACGCCTTTCTTGGGAAACCTTGCCGTGCCCGGGCACGTGTCCCTGGGGCCGCGCAGGGACAGGCGTGGGGTCAGCGGCTCTCGTGGGTTTGGTTCACCAGGTCAGGGACGGTGAAAAGGCTGTGAGCAGCAGGGGATGGGTACGGGGATGCCCAGCTCAGCTCTGCGGGAAAAGACGGATGCGCCTGCTGAAGAGGTGGTGCTACCTGTGGTGGGCAGCGACGGCAGAGGTCATTCGTGTTCTTTGCGCTTCTCTGGGAAAAAAAACAGCCTCGATAGACAGCGCTTTGCAACTGTGCAAGTACGAGCACGTTGACAGCGGCAGCCCTGGCGGGGTGATTTGCCGATTCCGAGTTTCGGAAGGAAAGACTCCAGCTTTCCAACAGACTCCTCTGCATCGAGGAGGAGATCCATTCGGAGGGAAGCAGAAATGCTGTGGTGAAGTGAAAGCGGTTTTTGCAACACCAGTGCAAAATGGGTTGGTCGGTAGCCTCTTTGTCCAGCCCATAGCACCTTGCTGGGTTTCTTCCTTTTCTTGACAGAAACCTGAGACTTCCTTTTTTCGGACGGGGAGCCGTGAAAGAAGGTTTGGAAGATAAAAGCAAACCCAAGCGCTGGACAAACAGTGCCTAGGTCTGTTGGGGTACGTGAAGTGCAAACCTTGAGCCATGAACTCAGTCGGGACAGGCACCTGCATTTCTGTACGTTGTGAGCTAGAAAGCTTCCCTGACCGCCTGGCATGTAGGACTTTGGACAAATCGGTTGTATGTACTGCTGTGAGAGTAAGGGGGAGTCCCGAGTGTGACATTAATGCACCGAATAATACACTTTGTTCCTGTAGGTCCCAGGCACCAAATACACAGTGCATTTCTGCTGGTGCAAACAGATTTACAGCAGCCTTTTGTTTAAGCTTCGTGATTTCTTTCCTTTATACCTGACTAGACCCAAAGAAATAGGAAGCACATAACTTTCCTGTGTCCTCGCAGCCCAACTGTCCTGGGGTAACACCGCTGTGAGGGTACCCTTCGTCTTCCCCCAGCTAAAGCGTGACCCAAGCTCTAGTCGTCTCGTGTTTCGACTGTGTGATGTGTGTGCGTTACCGGGAGAGTTCAGCCTTTCATTCCCAGCCTGATTAACGCATGGACGGATCCAGAGTTTTGTAACTATATACTTCTGTATGTGCCTAACTGACGGGGCGGGGGGCTGGAAGCTTGTTCCAAATAATTATTTAATATTTGAGGTACTTGACAGCTCACCTCAGCTATACATTATTTTCTCTGTCTCCTGCCTGAAAGGCTAAAAGCATTAGTGGAGATACCAGAAGTGCTGGTTCTATAGAGTGAGTTACAGGTGCGCAATCACGTACACCTTTGTTTGCCGGTGGCAGTGGATATTAGCACCAGTGGCAACTTTCCTCTAATATTTGCACGAGCGGGACCGGGCGCACGTGTTGGTGAGCAGCGAATACGAAGGGAGTGGGACACGGCTGACCTATATCACCGGCGGGAATCGAGACAAATGTCTCCGAACACTGTTCTGGGGACGTCTGGCTGGCTGCAGGCACGCTCCACCCTGTCGAGGGACTCCTGCAGCTCCTTCCCTGGGCACCCCCAGCCTCCGCGGGGGCTTTCCTGCCCGCTCCCCCCTCCCGGCGCGCCGGGCACCTGGAGTCCTGGCGTGCAGAGACTCTTCTCCCACCCTTTGGTTTTTTTCCCTGCCATCTGAGTGCTGTTGGATGCAACTTGGAAAAGTGCGTGAGTAAGGCAGGACGTAAAGTCTGGGGGCAGTTCCTGCAGGTGGGGAGGAAGGGCCTGGTTCGTCCCCGAGTACGTGCAGCCCATCGCCAGCAGCCTGGCACCACAGCCTTGTAGCGTTGCTTATCTTTATCAGTGTGAAACCAAAGATAAGAGTCTTCCTTCTGAGTCCCCTTACTCTTCCTCTGTCTTTGAGGGATAATGTTTTACTGTTTGGGGACTAAAGCTGCTGGGTAAATATCTTAAAATTCATCTCTTCTTGTAATAGTTTCTGTACACGATCTTTAAGAGAAGAGGGGCATTTTCTTCACTACGCTGCTGTGGGTTTGGTCCTAGCTCCTGTGCCACGGCGTGCGGGAGCACCTCCCTCTCCTCTGTGAAGCAGGTAGGTGCGTAAGCCTGGTTTCGCCTGCTCTCTGCACAGCATCGCTTTTCTAGCGCAAAGTGAAACGTAGCAAGTTTTTTAACGTACGTGTTGCTGGGAAATTCCCTTAGGAATGTTTTGGTCATTGATCTCGCTAATCCCTTCAGCTAGGACGCTGGCAGAAATTAAAACTAGCAGGGAGTTCAGAAGCGTTCACAAAACCAAAACGATTGTTTCCTCCTCAGCGCTTCCCCCTCTCTGGAGGCGAGCACGGGTTTGAAAACCCTCCGTGATGTACTAGAGCCCCGTGCAGTTACTTGGAGCTACTGTGAGCATCCTCCCCGCCGGGAGGAGATGCCGTCCCGAGCGCTGCGGGCAGGGCAGGGTACCTGCGCTCCAGGTACGGAGTGCTGCTCTGCCCGAACGTCGCCCCGGCTCTGCCAACGTTGAATTAACTCTTCCCTTGGGGTTACCTGTTGCATCTCTCCTGGAAGACGCTAGGCACTGTGTGTGCTCTGTATCCTCAATTGCTCATGCAATACCTTAATATTTAAAAAGCACTGTAACTGGTAAAGAAACGGACAGCAGCAAATGAACATTCCTTATACAACATTTTAACATGAGTGATCACAGTAATGGCTTAATCTAAAAATCCTCCCATGAAATCGGGGGTAACCAGGCGGTCATTGTGCTTGACAGTCCTGTCCTGAGAATGAGTGACGATGTTTTGGTAGTCTGACGGCCGTGGAACCATATGTCATGTAAAGATAGTCAGCACGATCGCCATAAGGCGGTCTGTCATTGTCTTGCTGAGCAATTCACATGCATGATGCATAAGAAAGTAAAAATAATCAGCAATCTATTGCAAGCCAGGGAAAGTAATCAGTCACGTGTAACGTGCTCTCTTTGGACTCGCCGAGCAAAACGGTTTCCTACGCCATTTCAAAAGCCCATAGGTTATTTAGTAATGGTCTTGCTCCTGGTGCATCCAAAATCAAATTCCAAGTGTTCCCATCACACACCGGTGCCCGTAGGAAGGAGCAGGCACATCAGGCTGCCGCTGCCGACCCTGCCGCTTAGAAAGGAAGAAGCAAATAACCAGGAACGGATATTTTAAAGTTGTTCTTTATCACAGCAGCACCAATAAACCGAGAAACAGATCCCTCCCACCGAACTTGGTCAGGAGCAGGTCTGGCATCGTAGGCTACGGACGTAACAATAATTAGAACCTGGCACCTCGGCTTAAGCACAACCACTAATTCCAGGTCATGGTGTTTAGCTTATTTCACAGCAGTGCTGGAAATAAGGGCCCTGGATTGTTGACAGCAGATCTTTTATATACATTTAAACGGATTTTTTTTCACCTCTTCTTTAATTAAAGCAAATGTGATTTAGGCACCTAGCTCCCTTTTATGCCTTTGGAAATGTTTTCCTTTAAACATAGCGTTAGCTCCATAATAGAGACCGCCTATCTGGTAATTGATTTAGTAGAATTGAAACGAAACTGAAGTACTTCAGAGCATTTCTCTCTTTTTCTCTTCCTCTGGGTTCCTGACTTTTAGCACACCTGCTCTCCCAGAGGAGTCGCTAAAAGCTGAGGGAACGGCTGGTCTCCGTGCCGGCTGGAGGATCCACGCGCCACGTTCCATGCAGCGTGTGACTTTCTCGGGTTTTCCAGGAGAACCAGGAGAAGGCTCCGGGTGAATAGCTCCACCAACCAACAGGTCAGCACCAGACAGCACAAACCTGAGGGATTTGTGAACTACTTCCACCACGCAGATAGGAGAAAGGCTGAAAAATGAATGCACGATTACTCCATGGACGTCCATCAAAATCATAATGAGCATAACTCTCAATGAATTCCAGCTCTGCTCTGAACCCTGAACCCGGTAATTAAATGATCTCTCAGGTTTTTAAATAAGCTGATACCCATTGGGTACTTTAAGTGATGCCATAAGTAACGTAAAATAATTATCTTAGAGCAGTGCAGCTGCATTTTTGATTTTTCTCTCCAGAAGTGTTTCAGGTTAGCAAGGATGGCTGAAGGCATCTCCAGGAGGTTTGCAAACCCACCCTGACGCTGGGGGTGGCCTCAGATGGGCAGAAGGAGAGGGAAAATGTGAAGTCGTAAGTACAAAGCATGAAAAAACCGTGAGTGCTTAATTTCTCCCCGAGCATCAGAAGGCGTGTGGGAGGAGAGTGGGAGTGTGTGCACTGAGTCACCGAACAGAATTTCATGTGTTTGGGTTTTATTTTAATTATCCACACCGGTAGTTTTCAGGAAATCTCCCACCTTTGTGCTCCTCCCAGCGCTCCCCGCTGGGTACCAGCACTGACGCCAGCGTCCATGGGTTAGCGTCGCTGCTTTTGCCAGCCTGCTTTCGCGGCAGATAGCCAGCAGCCCTCCTCCTCCGCTCCTGGCCCGAGACAAGGGCTCAGCACAACCGTGACGGCAAGGCTGGGGAAGAGACTCATCCTTCAAGTCGGCTGGCCCTGTGCCGTCCCCGAGATTTACTTAGAAGGTGAAATTACAGAACGAATGGCTGATTTATTAATCACAGGCACCTTTTCATAAAAAGGCTGCTGTGTTTAACCTTAGTCTGCCTTTACAGCTGGTCTTATGCTGCATGCTGCAACATGCAATGAAGACTTCAGTGTCCAAGAGAGAAAAGGATGAGGGTACTGTTCTGCACCTGGAAGAAAGCGCTGCACGTTTGTGTCCACCCAGCTACAGACAGCAACACCCCAGCGATGTCTTTCGTTACAGGTACCACAGAATTGCCGAGAAACCCGTTCAGCAAAAGCGTTTTACAAATGGCAAACACATTTCTTCATTCGAGGTGCTGAAAATTATTAGGGCCAGCTCTTCCTGTCGCTTTCCTTAGTGCACCAGCCTCTCTCCTCAGCGGTGCAAGGACCGAATGTCCGGCTGAGATCCAAGTCTCGATATCCCGACTGACTCACCAGTCAGGGAAGTGAGAGGTGGGTGCACCAGCGGCCTCCCGACAGCCCCTACAGATAGGCAGCGTGGAGGATTATTAGCTCCAAATTCATCTCATTCAGGGCACTTGTGGGGTCTGGTGACAAAATCAGGCTTGGTAGGGTCACAAATGATCTAAAAATGCAGCTGAAAATTCAATATCGTAGCATCGTCTTTAAAATAAAAGTGCTTAATTTCTGAGACCTATTCATGGGTTGGGGGCAGTGACTGACCTGAACGTTTGGTGCTTACACTGAATTTATTGCCTGTGTCCCCAGGGGTCCCAGCTGGTCAGGTGGAGTTGTGATGCCAAACCTCCGTTCTGTGGCAGCTCTAGCTGAGGGACTGGCTTTTGCTCCCGATTTCTTGGGCTGAGCTTAATTTTAACAGCATTCGCTTAAGCTCATCTTCGCTCCATTGACCTGGGTTCTTCTGGAAAGCACACGGTCCCTGACACGAGGGGGCTGAGACCTTCCATGCACCCCGCCGCCGGCTGGGATCCCTGCGGGCCCCCGGCTCCCCGGTCTGGAGGACGCGCAGGCAGACCCGGCAGCAGCCCAGCGATGCTCACACCGCTTCTCCGCCTCCCGGGGTTCGGCACGTCACGCTCAGAGCCCCGGGAGCCGAGCGGCTTTTCGGCGGCCCTCCGCCAGCTCCAGGCCACCTCCGTCGGGAGACAGCCGGGCTCGCCGGGCAGAGCTGAGCCGGGGCGCGACGGCAGCGTGCCCCCCCTGCCAGAAGGACGGGGGGGGAACCAGTGGCACGAAGACAGCGCTGGCTGCCCATCAGAGCTGCTGCCAGCAGCGTCCCAGCGTGAAACCAACGTACCATATGGTGAGTAGGTACGACAGCATCTGAGCGGGGTGGTGGGCAGCGAAGCGGGACCATATACGATCATCCCATGAGCTTGCGAGAGGAAGGATTCCAGGCCCAGAATATCAGTGCAATGCTGTCCTGAGCTTGTGCGCATATGGCAGAGACGATACACTATTATGAGTCATTGCGAAATGCAGTAAAAATAGGTTCTGCTACTGTGTAAAGAAAATAACGGGTCCTAATTAATCTGGATGCTCTCTATGGCACAGGGGAGCCGCGAGGAGGGCTGTGGCAGGCCGAGGACTGCCCTCAGTGCGCTGCCGAGGCGCAAGGGAGCAAAGCGAGGAGGTCCCAGCACTGGTGTGGCGAGAGAGTTGGCAGAAAGACTGGGAAACCCGGTGTGATTTCAGCTGAAAAGACTCTTCAGATATTTTCTAATGCTATCCGTAATGCATATGCGACTGAGCAGGCCCTTTTTTTTTTATTTCTATTCCACAGGAATTAAATTAATTTTAGAAATGGCACTATAACTATTTTCCTGCCTCAGGGACCATTTGTTTTAAAATCATTAAAGATTTTTATATGACACTGCACTGACATTTGATGTGAATAAATTAAGGGAATTAGTATCAAACTGTGTTCCTTCTTTGTAGACTTCCCAGCACGTATCTGCACACACATACATTTGGTAAGGGTAGCCTGTGTAAAGGCGACCGTGTCCGTGTGTCCACAGAGGAACGAAGATACAGCCCTGGGGCGGCTCCACCGCTGAAAGCGCGGCACCGGACGGTGTCTCCTCATCTGTTCTCGGTACCTGTGCACGTCCTTAGCGGGGCCAAACCCGTCGGTAAGTACCCTGCTGTGCTGTGGGAATGCAGCAGTGCAAAGCGGCCGTCGCAGGGCGATCGTCCAAAACTGAGACCCCACCGCTGCATCCCACCTCCTCCCTCCGGCTCCGCAGGTTCAGACCCGGCTCTGGAGCCAAAGAATCCCCGCTGCGATTTTGCGCGCTGCCACGCAGCCGGCTTGCTCCCGAGAAAGCAGCCCTAACGCTCTGACCGGGTGCCAGCAGGATCGCTGCCGGGTGCCGAGCGTGGGGCCGGCCGGCAAACCCTACGCTCGGAGCACTGCCGAGGCGCCCATCAGGTGCTCAGAGACCCTGGGGGGGCCGGAGCCGCGGCTGCCCACCCAGGTTTCGTTCTGACCCCTTGTACCAGGCTGGCACGCCGTGTGAAGTCTGCTGTGCGGCCAGGCTCCCAGCCTGCTCCCCGCACCGCACAGGCAGCCCCAGGTAGCGACTCCGTCGTTTTCTGGTCTCTGCCTGCTCTGTGTGCCCTGGGCCCTACTGACTGCCCGCACCCCGAGCGCTCTCGCAGCAGAGCAGGACCGGGCATTTCCCCCGGCACTCTGCAGCTGGACTCGGCAGCAGCGCCGGCTCCAGCACACTTAGCTGACCTGCCGCAATTGCTCCTTAGCGCATTCAGTTCTGCCTGGGGACTCAAAGCGGGTGTTTATTTTAATTTAGGAAGGGGCCCGGTGGCTGCCGAAGCCTTCTTGGTGCCGTCAGCCACTAGAAGGAGTTGTGCTTCATGCGTGCAAGTGAGGAAATCATTTGTAGCCAAACAAGCTATACCGTTTGAGTTTGCAAGAAACAGCGTGATGCTGCGGTCTGAATGTAACCTGGATTCAGACATCAGGCAAGACGTATTAAAACTTTCTTTGTTTTACTCTTCTAGAGGAATGCTAGCTGCCCGACACGTTTAACTTTTGGGATGAGTACTTCTAGGCACTGCCCGTGGGGATGTTACTGCATCTGTGACTGCCTAGCTAGTCTCTAACTCCAGCTTTGCTTGGGTCTTCTGAAAAGGCATGCTGCTTTATTTCCTACAACCCCATCATTTCTGACGGCAATGTCATTGCCTCGTGCACATTACTGAAACCAGTAGGGGAAATTAAAAGCATCAGCAGGTATGTTAAAAGGTGACACGCTTTTTTGTGTTCTAACCCCACCGTGTGATATTTAAGCAAATTGCAGTATTCCATTACTGTTTTCCTCTACGGACACGTGCGGCCAGGAAGGTTGCAGTGCCGCACAAACCCCTCGCTCGCCCCAGCACCGAGCGTGGCTGCGGGAGCCCCGGGGGTCCCAGCCGTGGGGACAGACGCAACGGAGAGCTGCGGCTGCGGCTGCAGAGCAAACCCAGGGGAGAGGATGGGCAGGCGGAGGCTTCCCTGTCCCCCCCAAGAGCCGTGGCCACCTCACGGCCCTTCACCCTGCACCGTCCTCCCCTCGTCCCTTATTTCCCCCTTGGAAAACCTCCCCCTGCCCTCACATCCCCGCCGGCGCCAAGCTCGCTGCTGAACCCAGCCCAGCTCTGGAAACGCTGCGAAATGTGGAAAGAGAGAGCCTGTGCGTTAGTTTTCAGTTCCGATAGCCGCTGGAAAATAGACGGCGTTTCAGGACCAGACAGGTCCCGCTGAAATCCATGGCGAGTTTCTCAGACGCATCAACATCGGTGAGAGCGCGTAGATAAAGGTAAGGCACTTAACGCAATGTCTGCATATGCAACGCCGTTAGGGGCAGATAATGCAATAGACTCAACGTGGGGCTATACCTTAAAACCGTTCGGGAAATGAAGTCAGTGCAGGGAGCGGCTGCTTTCCTATTAGGAGCAGCACCTTGCAGGGGGAGCGTCAGACCTCTGCGCCGATCTCCCGTCTCTGCAGGTGGGTTTCCCGGCAGGATCTGCGCTGCAGCGTTCACCTGGACAGCAGGGATGGCTTTGGTTTCCCGTGAGCTTCCCACATTCCCGCTGCTCCCCCAGCCCGGCCCGCGGCTGCACAGCAGGTTCGGTTCATGGTTTATCTCAAACGCCACACGGGAACTCTTCACGGTGGCTCAGACTTGGCTCTGCTCCAGCCTGGAGTCCCCAGCTCCGGCGTCCCTAGCTCGGTGGCACGGTCCCGGGTTGTCCTGGGTGCCGTACGGACGTCCCGGGCTCACTCCCGTGACTGACCGCGCCGGGAACCCCAGGGGACATGGAGGGAAGAAAAGGGGAAGTTCAGAATAACTAGGTAAGCAAGTTAAGAAAGTCTGCGCCTTTGGATGAACTATGGATGTTTGCTGCCAAGCTTATTCCAGGGTTTCTTATTTCCTAGTTGGTTATCCACAGCAAGCAACGCCTTTGTCTCTGTGGCCGCTCGCTGTCGGCTGTGGGAAGCCTCCAGCAACTGGGTGCCTGAAAACAACGGCCGGTTTTCTGGCCCCTAGGAAGGAAAGCAGGACTTTGTGACTATTTGCTGAGTCCGGTCTTCAGGTCACAACCCCCGTCTCCGGGAGGACTGGCGGCACCCCACCTGTACTCTCTGTTCCGCCAGTTTTCCCGGAGTTTCGGTGGGTGTCGCGCTGTTTTGTCAAAACAATCCCCGACAAACGAGGGCTAGCTAAAGTGGATTAGTTGAAATCGAGCGCTTATCCTTTCTAAATGTCAAGAAAAGGCAGTTTCGGCTTTCTGAGGCAACGAGAGACCCGGGCTGTGTTGGTGGGGTCCCCGCTCACCTCTCCTGGCCTTACTGCTCCCACCAGCACCCCCGAGGCCGAGGAGGCACCCCTCGGTTCGGAGCCAGCCTGCTCCGGAGTACGCAGTCCCCTCAGGATAATAAACCCAGTATTTAGCAGGCGGGTGTGTTGTCAAACTCAACTGATGAATATTTTCAAACAGACCTTCAAATGTAGGTAAATATTTGGCTCTCAGGGTTTCGGCAACATGTGAATTGCTAATTTCACTGCTAGTGGTAAGGGACGTGGTCTGTCCCGGACTGAGGAAAGCAGGACTGACACAGCACAAGGACACGGGGGAGCTGCTGGAAGGGAAGAACAAGCAGGACACAAACCCCGGGATCAGACAGACAGCTTTCCCAACTTTCTGTCCTTCTAAGGGGAGCAGGAACAGCCAGCTCTAGGGCTGGGGGTGCAGGTACAGCACGCGGGGACGCGGGGACGCAGGGACGCAGGGATGCAGGGGTTCAGGGATGTAGGGACACGGGGATGCAGGGATGCAGGGGTTCAGGGATGTAGGGACGCAGGGACGCAGGGGTTCAGGGATGTAGGGACGCGGGGACGCGGGGATGCGGGGATGCAGGGACGCAGGGATGCAGGGGTTCAGGGACGCAGGGATGCAGGTGTTCAGGGACGCAGGGATGCAAGGACGCAGGGACGCAGGGACGCAGGGGTTCAGGGACGCAGGGACGCAGGGATGCAGGGGTTCAGGGATGCAGGGATGCAGGGCACAGGGTATGGGCAGCCCTGTCAGGCCACGGCCAGAGCCGGCAAACCCGGGGCTTGAGGCCGCGGCTGCCGGGAGGAGATCTCGGCAGGTATTGAGAGCCAGGTAGGAGGGGAAGGAGAAGAGCTCGTCAGCTTTCCTTCCGTCATCTCATACTTGTACAGCAAAGTACTGTTAATAATAATTTAAATGCTTTGGTTGTCAGTCACTGCTCTTTCTTTGTAAATGTTACTCATTTCATAAATAAATCAAAACCTGCAGACCCTAGGTTTTCAGAAACTTGAATGCTTTTGTTAAAATTGTATGAAGCAAATTCACAAACACATGATTTATATTATCTCAGCACAGCACAGGAGATGATAGAATATACTATTTAAATTAACTTCTCTCCCAACAAATGAAATCAATTCTGTTCTTGGGTTACTTTTCATCTGCCTTTTGTCTTGTTGCTGAATCTTTTCTATTTCTTTCACTCATTCATCTATTGTGCCCTTTCCTTGATCTGATAGCATTAAACATATAATTAAGTCATAAAGGAGGGAACTGATGAGTATAGCAGATGGTAATTGCTTCCTACATTTGAATGAAATGATATGCATTGCTACAATTTACAGCTCTCGCCTCATATTTTATTCAGGAACCTTTTATCTCTTTTCCTGCAGAATTATTCTGCAATAAATTTAGACATCTTATCAATAGCTTGTGTGATAGTAGCAGAAACAGGGAAAAACTGAACTTTGTGCATCTTAATGCTTAAAATAATTTTCTACAATAATTGAATTATCTACCGGCAAATATCATATATAGAACCTGACTGACTTGGCCCTCTTCCTTTTAAAAGCTCACCCCACGATTAAAGAGAAAAATCAGTTTGTATAATTACAACTTCTTGAACTAGGAGATGCTGGGAACCTCATAAAGCCACATCTCTCTTGGGCGAGTTTTGGTTTTCAGTGCTCGGAGGCTTCTGCCGAGTCCAGGGTGTCCGAGGAAGGGCAGGCAGGAGCACGTGGAAAGCCGGCGTGTCTCACGCCGTTAGTGCTCGGTGTCCGCTCCGGAGGGCAAAACTGGCGGCATTTTGGGCTGGGGCTGGGGCCGAGCGCAGGCGGGGGGATGCAGAAGCATCTGCGGCTGCTGAAGCTGCGTGGCCCTTCCAGAAACCCTTGTGTAAAGTGGATTTCTTCTTCTGTCTGGTTCTTTAGAGTAGGAGAATTTATCACTCGGATGGAAAATGGAATAGGCACATGGCCAAAAAAATGCAAGTAAAGGAGAAGAGGGATGTTTTGGGGAAGAACATCCCCATTTTGATGCAATTTGTTAAAGAGCCAGAGGGGTCATGGGAGAAGAGGCACTGGAGCATAATTAAAGCTGTTGATTTTTATCTGGATGGACAAACTGGAAGCAAAAAGAGGCCTATTAAAAGTTAACTTTGGGGTTTTAAGCCTAAGTTCGGGGCTAAATCCCTAGTTCCATTCTGTTTCTTAGTTTCTATTCTATTCTATTCTATTCTATTCTATTCTATTCTATTCTATTCTATTCTATTCTATTCTATTCTATTCTTATCCTTACCTTTATCCTTAGTCTAGTCTAGCCTATTAGTTGATGCCGCCTTAGCTTTTGTAATTAAGAACACGGCCCATGACCATCCTGCTGGCAGGGTGGGACCCAAGGCAGGCTGAGACCTGCCGCAACTCGTGTCGCTGCGGTGACGCTGGAAGCCCGGAGGCAGTTTGGGGCTCAGAGGCCTCATGCCACCTTAGCCAAGGCCAGTTCCCGACCTCCCCTTCCACTGTTCCGACAACACTGTCAATAGTTCAAAGTTTTCTGGACAAAAATGGCTCTATCTTTCCCTTTTTGTGGGTGATGAAGTGGAAATCACATCGCTAGCTTTGTGATAGTCCAGCTGTGGAACAGTACAGGAGGAAAATCCCACGATGGGGAAAATCAGGAGGAGCCCTGCAGACGACGGAGGCAAACGCCCCGCCAGCGAGGGAGAAGGATTGCTGCCCGTGGCGGGACAAATCCCAGGGGGTAATAAGGCAGCGTTTCTGCCGACATTTCTCAAGACGGGAATGGATGTGGCCACACACGCTCCTGTTCTTTTTTCCACGGAAGATTGGTATAATAGCATGAAATGCGACAATATTGGCAAGAAACTGGTCTTTATGTCATTTCCCCCGTCATCTTTTTTATTAGGTTAAAAGTGGGATTGATAAAAGCAACTTCATTGAGATCACATTCTCAGCTGAAGCTCGGGCAGAGGTCATGGCTGTTATTAGACCTGCTTGCGTGGCCGCAAAACGGACGAGGCTTTGGGTGCACGGGCAGTTCTTGAGGTCTGCAACAGAACAGCAAACTTTGGGCTAAACTTTGCCCAAAACAGTTCCCACCTGGGGAGTCGGGGCTTGGGGGGGGGGGGAGCTGCCCGGCTGTACTTTGCTTTGCCTTTGTCTTACATCATGCAAAGCATCTTAACTCCTCCTGGCTTTCCTTCTGCGGGGCGAGGCGAGGAAGAAGTGTCAGTACTAATTTCCTGAGTGATTTTTTTAAAAACCCGTGACTCCCTCCCTTATTAGTTTTAATAAAGAGTCACTGCTCCCTAAGCTTGCTTGGAAAATTATTACCTATCAGCAAGACAGAAGACAAACATATGAGCTATCGACAGCGGCGGAGAGTAAGCCCCTCCTGATGGGTATTAAGAGACAAGCCTTACCTTTTTTTCCCCAGCCTACCTGAAATTAAGTTCTTTTTGAAGCTCGGTGCTCTGCTGGACCCTGGGAGTTCGCAGCAGCCGAGCTCAGCGCGTCCGAGGGGCAGGGGGTCTGCGAGGCCGCGATTAGGCTGCATCCCCGGGCGGGGGTAACCCCACCGGACCCCGATCCCACGGGAAGCGCCGGGTCGCCCGCAGCACCTGCGTACCCCGTCCTCTCCCTGGAGCATCTTCCCTCGCTGAGAGTGCCGGGCCTCGGGGAAGGGGAAGATGTTGTGAGTAACGAGCTACGGAGCTTTCTCATTAGCCAGGTTCACGTGACACGGCGTTTCCACGGCCTTATGGAAAAAGCCCGGGATGAGACAGGGATGTGTGAACTTTCCCCTCTTCCCCAGCAATCACTAGTTTGTGAAGCCGAGGAATACCACAAGCGGGGCCGGTGGCGGCAGCCCTTCAAAGCCCCGCGTGCGCTCGGTGCTGTCTGTGTTTGCAGCGACGGCCAGACCCTGCCCACACCTGGGCAGCTTGGCACAGCCGCCGGGAAGCTGGATGAATCAGGGAATTGGGAGAAGCGAGGGGCCGTGGGGAGGTGCTGCAGGCCGGAGGCTGCCCGTGCAGAGGGGTGTCCCGCTGGGGCTCGCGGCTTGGGGCTGGCTCCGGAGCAGGCGATACGTGAGGCAGCTTGTATGGCAAAGCATTCCTGAGAAGTACCAGTTTCCTAAAAAGTGAAATATTCGGAAATGCCGACATCGCTTGGTGGCCAGGGGGGAAGCCGCGGGCTGGCGTGAAGGTCCCCGGGACCTCGAGGGCCAGAGAGCCCGGGCGGGCACCGGTGCCGTCCCCGCGCCGTCACGCGGCCGTTACCACGCGGCCGGAGTTTAACGCGACACCCATGACTCCCAGCATTTTACGAAATTTAACTTTTTCTAACCTTGAGCTCAGGAAAAATAGAGCCATAAGGCAGCGATCCCGCTGTTTGCGGAGGAAGGAGGGGGACCAGAGTAATTTGGATTTGGGGAGCCGATAGGCTAAATTTACAGTTGTGTGTGGTCAGGCTGCTATTGATGCTTGAGAGTTTCCAATTGCTGGTAATAGACTGGGGAAAAAAGATAATGTGTTTGATCGATCAGCACGGACAAATTTCATTTAGGGGATCAATAACAGTTTATACTTGACAGAGCGGAGGGACCGCATTTATTTTTCCCTTTGATTGAATAAATGTTTTCAGTGAGACTGCAAATGTAAAGCAACCCTAACCATTTCTTAACTTGAGGCACAGCTTCCTGCTCCGGTGTTATTGCAAGCAATGTGTATTTAAAACTAATACACAGCGCGACGGATCGCCAGAGGCTGGAGCTGCTGCGTGAAACTAATGTGCGGTTTATTAAAACAGAAGACATGGAAAGTGCACAGGCTCGTTCTCCTGACTCCCAGCAATGTGAAATACCAGAAAGAGACATCACTTGGGCAGATTTTTCAAGGGTGGGTAGAAAAGGGAGGACTTTTTTCTGAGTCTTTTGCTTTTTCCTCTAGCAAGCGTAACTCCTTCGAGCCTCCGAGAAGACACGTAGGAGGGTAAACACGCAAGAGAAAGCAGCTCCGTCTCCGCTCACACGTCGCCTCTTCTCCCGAGCGGCCGCCGTGCCTCCGTGTCCTCCTGCGGAAGCGCGAGGGACCGAGGGCCCGGGCCGGGGGGGCTTTGGCTGCCAGCACCGCAACGCCCCGGCGTCGCCGCTGGGCCCGGGCGGCTCCAGCTTCTCCCCTTGGAACGGGCTTTATCGCCCGTACGAGCTTGTAGGTGCGCGCTGCCGGTTGGGAACGTGCCCCAAAGCCCTGCTCCGTGGGGGAAGCAACTCGGGGGGGGCCCACAGGTACCCATGGCCCTCTCGCGGGCTCCTCCCGTCAGCGGGGGGCACTCCGGGCGACGGGGTGACATCCCGTCTTGTCCGACCTACCCATCGCCAGCTGGACGACACCGTTGGAAAACCATCTGCCTCTTCCGCCCGGTTGGCGGCGAGCGCTGCGGGATCTCTAAAACCCTCGAAAATTCCCCTTTGGAGCAGACCGGCTCTCCGGACCTTGCGGGGGGGGCACTTCTCCGGCTCTGCGTGTCGGCAGACGCTCAAGGTGAGAGCGTACGCTCTGCAGAGCCTGCCGACGGCTAGACGTCGGAAATTGTTCCTGCTAGGCCCGTTTCACTCAGCGACATATGGTGGTCTTGCAAAAGTGTTCCTAAGCAGGGGATCGTTAAATAACGCACTGCGTGATCGCAATAGTTAACGGTGACTTTGGCTTTCCCGCTCAAGGGAGCTCTCGTCTCCCTCCTTGCAGGTGCGCGTTTGCTCTGTCAGGCCGAGGGAAGACTCGCAGTAATTGGCTTTTTTGGACCGTTTTTGGGCCTGGAGCAGGGCACTGGCTCGGCAGGCAGACCCTGCTGACTGAGCACAAAAGCGACGCAGGGCGTCCAGGTGGAGGGGACCTCAGTTTTGCGTACGTTTGTTTTTTGATGCAGAATTTCCACCCC
>JANZLQ010000001.1:53065021-53077866 GCA_026212715.1 Elanus axillaris | reverse complement strand
GGGGGGGGGGGGGGGGGGGGTTTGCATTTAATCTTATAAAGGCCAGGGGGGAAATAAGCTATTTCCCTGCTGCCCATATTTGAAATCCATGCTCAAGTGCACATTGGGTCAACCCCTAACCAGATGTACGTACACAGCCAAGTTATTGGATTTCCTGACGGTGAATAGCGATCAGGAACTGCACCTGCCTGGCTGCAGAGAGATTTGCGTAAAACCGAAGATGAGGTACACCTGCATATGCAAAAAAATTGATGAACAGAATCGAGGGTACGTACGTAAAAGTCACAACACTGGCTTTCAGATGAAGCGCTGCGGAGCCGTTTCAAGCACGAGCCTCCCCTCCGCGGGAGGAGAGCAAGAGGAGAAGCTGGCAGCCAGGCCCGCATTAGCCGATTGGATTTCCTGGCACAGGAATCTGCTGGAACGTTGCGGCAGCTCTCGTCTGTCAGTCGGTTCAAGATTAGGCTAGTGAGCGCGCTGATCGCCGCTTACCTGCTGCTCCGGACCCAAAAGGCTTCGGTTACGGGAGAGCTCAGGAGCGGGATGCCCAGAGCCGGGGACTGCAGCGGGGCAGCGCGGGAAGCCCGGGAGCGGCGCTGCATCCCCAGGGATGCTCCGCGGCCTGGGTTCGGCTCCTGGGTCCCAGCCCCGCGTGCCCAGGTGCCGGGTGGCCGCTGCAGGTCCTACGGCGGCAGCCCAAGCGCCGGGTCCCCCTCCAAGCCTGGGCGGCGGCGGGTGACGAGCTCTCTCACACATCCATACATTTCGTTTGCGCGCCCGTCCAAGAGCCGCGAAGCTCGGGAGAGAGGGGAAAAGCACGACGCTGTCAACGCCCTGCCCGTACTCACCGGTGCCTCCGGCTGCTGGTCCCGCTGCGCGGCTGGGCTGAGGGAGGAGAAGCCGGGTCTGAACCCCCGAGATCCTGGGAGCTGGACAAGGAGCGCAGAGGCCAGCCCTGCGGCCGGGAGAGCCTGCCCTCGCTGCCCTCCTTCTCTGGGAGGCTCTAATTGCCGGTGCTAATCAGCAGGTGCCCGTCAGAGCCCCTGGGGTCACCTGGTGCCCTGCACCGAGCTCCCCCCCGCAGCAGAGCCCACTTTCCAGCCGCGAGGAGTCTCCCAGCCGCCGGCCGGCCACTGGGACGGCTCCATCCGCACCCGTGCGGCAGCGCTGGATACCCGGAGACGCGTCCGTCTGCCCCAGGGACCTGCAGCTGGCCGGGCACGGAGGGACCCCCGCCACGGCTCCTCTCCGTGGGGGTCTGCGGCAGAGCTTTTGCCTCGCGGCGGGCTGTAGCACCTGCTGCAGGGACGGGATTGCCCTGGAGAAACACCCGGACCTTCCCGCCGGAGGCTTGCTGATATCGCCGGGGCTGTCGTTCCAGTCGTTAATTATCTCCACGTAAGAAACGTGGGCGTTTGCAATCTGACTGGCCTGGCTTTAGCTGCCAGTCCGGCTGTCTCAGTCTGATGAAGGAAAGAAAATTTTTACTTCTCGAGAAGCTAAAGTCACCTCTGAAGCCCCCGATGCTTGCCCAAATACTCCGACTTTCACAAACCCTCCAGCCCTCGGAGGGGAGGTTTCCAGCCCAGCCCTGCCTCACCTTCGCCCTTTTCCCAGCATCCGTGCCGAGCGCCGGCAGAGCCGGGAGCAGCTTTCCAGGATGGAGCATCCATCTGCTGGAACCCCGCGTGCCGGGAGCCGGCGGGGCCGGCGCTGCCCATCGGAACGCGGGGGCTCCGGCTGCCGAACCCCGGCTGTCCTGCTGCCGTCGCCAGCGGTGACCCGACGTCTGGAGCTGGTCCTGGGTGGGTTCTCCTTGCCTCACTAATATGGCTCGGTGTGAAATTTTGTTCTGCCCACACGGGGGATGTTTCCAAGTTGATTTCCCCCTGGTTTTATATTCCCTTTAATTTAGAAAAACACATATAAGCAGCAGCAGGTGTATTTCGTGTGTACACAACCGCTTTTCCGACGGCTTCGTTGTGGCGTGTGAAATTAAAGGAACGTATTGCTGATGAGTTTCGCCTGCCTTATTGTGAGCGCCCAAGGCGAGCGCTGCTAGATCTGCTGATCCTCGGCCCTGTGCGGACGCAGGGACAAGGGGCAGCGGCTGGGGCCGGGCTCCTCCAGCTCCGCTGCGGATGGAGGGCAGGAGATGCGTCTCCGGAGCCAGCCGCTCCCTCCGCACTCGCCGCGACCGGGAAGGACGGCGAGGGGACCTGGGAACGTGGGGCTGGAACGTGCACGCGTCGCGGTCATTAACTGCCCCGCGGGGCCCTCGGAGGCTCTGCCTCAGTGGCGTGATTGAGCCCATGAAAGAATTACAATGAATGAAGCGTTATTTTTCAATGAAAAGAAGTCATCTCCCTGGGGATGAGCTCCCCTCGGCTCCCCGGTCCTCCCCGGGGGGGGATCGGTGCCTCCGCTCGGCTCCAGACCCTTCGGCCGCCATAGGGAGGATGAGAAATGTACGGATTCACGGCAGGCAGCCTGTACGGGCAAGAAAGTTCCTTGCAAAATAGTAGGCGAGAAAACACCAGTGATAACTATTTTAATTCATCTCCTCTGACATGAATAGGAACTTTCTCTTACAACTGAATATAAATAGAAGTTGGACATAGCATTACTATATGAATAAATGAGTTAATCCATCAATGCCGAAAACATACTATGTAATCAAAAGATTTTTCATGTTAAGATTAATTCAGCGTAATACACGCCTAAATATTACATAAGCCCCCTTGACATTGAGTTATACGACTCGGGGATGGGAAGAGGGCGGGCCGCGGGCTGGCGGAGCGGGTCACCGCCTCGGAGCCGATGGCGCCGGAGATGCCGGCAGCCCCGGCTCTGCAGGCAGCGGTCCTCCCCGAGGGGCCGCAGGGCCAGGCGGGCACAGCCGGCTCCTCCAGCCCTCAGGGTGCGCTCCGGGCCTTGCAGGCTGCACCCCGGGGGACGATGGCCCGGGGATGGGTCCTTTGCTTCTGCTCCTCCAGGGCACGCGTGTTCCCCACGTGCTGCGGGTGGACCGAAGGAAAAGCTGTACGTTCGGTTATGCTGCAAACCAGGGCCACACATTTCGGACTTTGCCCTCGCAAGCCTGCGAGAAGCTGAATATTCCGGCAGCTCCAGGCGCTCCCCCGCCCCGGGAAGGGATGGCAGCTGAGGGCTCTCGCTCCTTCCAGAGCTGGCGCGTAAGGCTTCGCCTGCACAAGTTAATTAATCTAATGAGGCAACTTCTCTTGATATGTTATGCGTTCTGCATGCTTTTTCCCAGCAAATGATCACACATCCTAAAAATATAATCTTCATTCTCCACTTAAGTTATGCTTGCAAGTTGAGGTTAGACAAATTCAGCCTTGAAAGAAAACGCCATTTCCTAGCAGCGAGCATAACGAAACATATGGAGCGGTTACCAGGGGAGGTAGCACACCCCCGTGGCTTAGTCATTAAAACCAGATTACGTATCTACCCAACAGACCTGCTTTAACCCAGCTCGGTGCTGGACGCTGGCAATGGCCGGTGTTGCGCCCCGCTGTCCCCTCTTCGGGACGTGCTTGTGGACCCGCAGGAGCAGGGGCTCGTCCTCCGTGACGCTCCACGTGGATATGCTCCTGCGGGGCAGCCCGGAGCAGCTCGGCCCTCCCGTGCCTACAGCCGCCTAGAGAAGATAGAGCAGGGAAAGCGCTTTGCTCCTCAGGCCGCTGGGGCTACACCACCCCCCGTCGAAGAAGTGCAGAAAGAAATGGTCTGTAAGACTGGGAAAGCCACCCGTCCTTACAAAACATGCCGGCGGCCGTGCATGGCCGCGCCGCCGTGACCAGGCTGGGGTGACCGTGCCTCTCCCCATGCCGCGGCCAGCGAGCGTGGCCGGCTCCGGCGGGGTCTCGGGCTGGCCCTGCCGGAGCCCGGAGCACGTCTGCCGGAGCCCACCCACGTACGGCCCGCCGGTCGCTCTTCGTAGCGAGCCGCCCGCTCTCCACGCTGACCTCCAACGCGTGTGTCTGGGAACGTCTGGGCAATTCAAGTGAGGCGAAGGGGCTGGCGAGCAGTAAAAGACGCGGCGGCGTTTATTTGTTCGGTGCTGGTAAGATGACACCGTCAGGGGAAGAACCTTTTGATTTTGCATTTATGTTCTATATTGATTTCCTTTAAAGGAGTGACATGGGCTATTGCTAATACTTGTCTAGTTAATACTTAATGGCAACTCTGCTCTGACCGCCAATGAAGCAATCCTATAACGTCTGCAAGAAAACATACTTCTCTACATCTGACGCTTTGTTTTCTTTTTTCTTTATTTCTCATCCCAACTTGCATAGATTTCAGCTGAAAAAAACGGAGCGATGAGGCTCAAATACTCTATCCCAAGAGGCTCTTGCAAGGTAGACTGAGGTCAGATTTATCCTGCGGTGAGGTTAGACTTATTCTGCTGGCGGCGCAGGAGAGAGAGGCCCGTCTTATTTTGCAGTATCTTAGAGCGACCGCCACGACCGAAGTCTTTTTGCAGCACATTTTCGTGTGGCCAGCAGCCGCCGAGCGGCCGCATCCCGAAATGAAAGCGTCCTTCGGAAAGAGGAACGCCCGTTGCAGTGGTGCTCAGGAGAACAGGGTGATGCTCTTCCGCTTCTGCGAACGGGGAAGGCGCAGCCCCGGGCGATGCCCCGGAGCGGCCGCAGCAGAGCTCGTAGCCCGCTGCCCGTGGGAACCGCGGAGCCACGCTCCAGCGGCAGGGTGGGAGAAGGGCGTAGGGACGATGGTGGCCAGAGACGGAGGCAGGGCACGGGCAAGGCACGGCGGCGCCTCCCGCGGAGCACTCGGCTGGGCTGAGCCACGGAGTAACTCTCCGTGCAGCAATTCCTTCAGGCCGGATCGATGGTTCCAGATTAAACGGGAACTTTGTTTTCATTTTTCTTGCTGGCGGATCTGCCGACACCCGTTTTGATGAAGGTGAAATTCTCTTTTCCATTTGCAGGGTGCTTCTGCTAAATTTTTCCAACTTTTGATGAAGCGAGGCGTTTTGGATAGAGGCAGGTGGAGACAATGGATGCGGGGAGGGAATTGAAATGAGAAGATTTGACCATGGGAGAGCAGGAGTACGCGCTCAATGCCACGGAAGGATGGAATCAGAGCAGCCAGGAGGGGGAGGAAGTGTTCTTTACTTGGGGACGCAGACGGAGGAGGACTTCCAAGCTGAGCCCAGCGTAGCTGCCGGTGAGCCGGCCGTGGGTGCCCACGAGCCGGCCGTGGGTGCAGCGTGAGCTGCTGGGGGTCCGGGGCCGAGCAGCCGGGTGGGAGGCGACGGGCTGCTCCCTGCGCAGGGCTCGGGCTCGGGCTCGGCCCGGCGAGCCCACGCAGCCGCTCCTCAGCTCCACGGGGCTGTCTCCACCTCCGACCGCTCGCACCGGGATGAACCTCCTTCTGGTCCCACACTTCCCTCCTGAAGCCCTGTTTGAGCCGCCGCTGCAGGTTGGTCGCCGCTGCAGCCCTCCTTTCGGAGCACAGGGGACTGCCAGAGGATTCGGGGCCGTGTTCCCACTGCGACAATCCCAATCCTGCTGTGGGGTCCCGGGCCTTCAAGGAGACTCCCAGGCCGTTTTGGGCGAGGGCAAAGCCGCCCCCTCCTCCCACAGCCGTTTCAGGTGGGAACAGTCGGATCTGGAGGCAGTGCAGCCCGTAAACAGGCGGCCGTGGTGTCGAGGGACAGGGCAGGGGACGGCCGGGCTCCGGGCACCCTGCACCGCTCTGCCCACCCCGCCGGGGTCGTCTGCCCGTGGGCAATGCCCAAGTCGCGCAATGAGCCGTGCGAACGCTCCCAGGCAGCAGCAGGGCCGCGCGGGCCGGCCAGCCGAAGCCGTACGTCATGCCCAAATACGTAAGAACAAGTCCAAGGCAGAAGGCGCTGGCGCCCGGAGGGGTCCGGTCGGTGCCACCAGCAGCGCGGCAGCCGGGCAAAGGGGCCGCTGACGCCAAGGCAGGCTTTGACGCGGTAACTTTAGAAAGAGCTTTGGGGCAAAACACCTCGCACCGGAGGATCTGCAAAGGGGTGCCTCCTCCGCAGGCCGGGATAGGGAGGGTTCGGTGCAGAGGGAGAGCTCAGGGCAGTTGCCTGTCCTTGTCCAGGCAAAGGACCTGCCGGGCGGGCTCCGGGGACGCACAGAACCCCCCATCGCCCGCTAACCCCCGTGCTTCCACCACGGCGCGCCCAGGCAACGTCTCCTCTGCCACCACCAAATCACGGAGCTGCCTTACGTACTTACTCCCACCAGTGCGAGTCCCACCGAGCGCCCGTCGTGCAGACAAGCCGACGGGGCGGGTGAGCCGCTCCTCCGGCCTTCCCAACGCCGGGCTGCCGGAGCGAAGCCGGTAGCAAGAAATGCACGGCTTGGCTTTGCCCCTGCGGAAGAAACGAGCCGTATTCTTCTGCAAACTTACCCTATAATGAGAAACATATGTTATAGAACATGATTTTCTACAAAGCAAGCATTTGCTGCATAGTTTATGGTTAGGTCTGAATGTAGTCACAGCTGTCATGGGAATTATGGGTTCCTTGATTTTCATAATTAAAACGAGAGAGAGGAAAAGCGGGGGGAAAGGAAGCAGGAGCCCAGAGCCTGGTGCTGTGGGCACTGCCTGCGACACGCAGCGGGCGGCTTCGCCGCAGGAGGGAGAAATTCTCCTGTTGGGAATCCACGGAAATATTTCCTATACCCGTAGGTTACGCAGGGAACGCCGTCTGCCCCATTTGGTGGTTAATTAAATAAAAGATATTCCAAATAAAAAAATAGATTCCGGTTTGGGGCTCTTGGGAAATCATTACTGACTAGTGACCTCTCTTAACCTGGATAAGGGTCGCGCAGGAGATGTCAAAGCGTGAAGCATAGCAAATATCCGTGCGCACGTACAATTACAGGTTTATTAAAGGAAAACAAGGGCCATACGATGGACGGCAAAACCTGTTTGACGGACACAGCGAGCGGGCGTTTTCAGGGAGAGGGGCAGCCCCGGCCGAGCTGTCCCGCGGGGGACAAAGGCGCGGGGGGTTCCCAAGCAGCCGGGCATGATCCTTCCCCCCCGGATCCCCTCCGGACCCCGCCGCCTCTCGCGGCGGCGGGCAACGGCAAGCGTGGGACACGGGCGGCAGGAGCCGGCTCCGCGCGAAGGCACATCTTTCCCTGCCAGCCGCCACAGCGTTCCCCACAATTACAGCTCCGTGTAATTACTAATGTTTTCATGAAGGGCATTTTCCTTGCATTGGGAAACAACTGCAATCACATTGACTGTATATCAACCAAAATACAAGTCACTTGGGGAATAAAGCAAAGATGTAATTGAGGATCGGCTATTTATCACTCTTCCCAGAACTGGCGAACGCACGGCACTAATACTTTTGACACATACGCTGTTCTCAAGCGCTCGTTTCATTGTCGTCGGATAATTTTTTTTAAAGGAAATAAAACACCGAACTACTTTCAAAAGTCTCTTTGACTTTCAATCATGAGCGCGTTGCTTATTAGTGAGATGAATTTATAGGTAGGGCGCTAATCTTTTATAATCATCCTTTTATAGGCAGATGCCATCAGGTTTGCATAAGTAGCGACATTAACCGTTATAGCTTTAAGTAGAAATCAGAGTGCAGAAATGTAAATAACTACTGGATTTTAATACGTAATTAGTGATGCGAAGCCTTAGTTGCGGTATTTAATTACAAAAAAAGGGGCCTGTGCCACCACGCTCCTTCCAAGCCGGAGCCCTCTGGTACATCCGACGGCTGCAAAGCCGCCGGCGCCGAGCGCTCGCCCGGCATCTTGCGACCTCCTTGCGCGGCTCGGGAGCTCCGGCGTGGCTGGGTCTACGCAGATTTGTGCAATTGGATAAGAACCCGAGAACCGCATCCTAAATCCTATCTCTTTGTGGGGATTAGCCCGCTCAGCTAATTCACGGAGGTAGGGTTTTTAGTTATTCAACCACTCTTTCAGGCTGCATCCTGAGGGAAATCAGGCAGCGTCTCTCCGGCTCGTGCACGCCAGCAGCCAGCCCAGGCGGCCGCCCCACTGGCAGGTAAGCGACGCCGTTCCGGCTCCGGGGCTGAGCTGCTCGGGCAAACGGCAGCCGTGCCCACCACCCGCGAGGAGAGCGGAAAGCTTTCGCGCTTTGATGCCTACAGCCCCATTACAGGGACATTAGCGAGTTTGGTTTTTTCCACCCTCAAGCAGCGGCCCACCTCCCCTCCCCTCGTCCAGCCAAACGCCGTAATATTTTATGAAATCTCTAGCGTCGCTTCAGCAAGGCTGCCGGTAGACGTCGGGAGCAGGGG
This sequence comes from Elanus axillaris, assembly GCA_026212715.1. NCBI lineage: Eukaryota > Metazoa > Chordata > Aves > Accipitriformes > Accipitridae > Elanus > Elanus axillaris. The sequence goes on along the minus strand of JANZLQ010000001.1, from coordinate 53,069,552 downwards.
ATGAAATAAAAGAAGTAGGCGAATAAAGGACAAAGGGCAAAATGCTGCTTGATTTATGTACAGCATCCTCAGGAGAAACTCCCCTCCACTCCAGCGGCAGTAAGAGGTCAGCGCCGCAGCATCGGTCCTCAGATTTGCCAAAGGACTTTCCCTTCAGTCCTCGCCTCGTTGCAGCCTTCAGGGAGCTTCGGTAATCAGGGCCGGCTCTGCGCTCCCGTCCTAACTCCCGCCGCGGGAACTCTCTGCCCGGGCTGGAGGCAGGACTCGGGTCTTGGACACAACAGGGCGTTCTCCCCCCGTCCCGGGTTTGTCCTGCCCACGCCCCGGCCGGCACGCACCGGGGGGGGGAGCAGAGCGGGTTCTGCCGCGGGGACACGGCTCCGGTGCCTTTTTGCCGTCCCTCGCTGCCCGGATCGGGACCGCGCGCCGGCGAGCGGCCACCGGCCCGGCCGAGGAGCGGGTGCTCCGCGGGGGACTGCAGCCCCGTGGGCTGCGCTGCTCTCCCCCCCCCTCCCAAAATGCTGGCGGGCACCTGGCCCCGCAGGTACGGCTTCACGGAGGGTGGCTGTGCCCCCCCAAAACGGGGCTGGGATCCCGGCCCGGGCCTGGCTAAGAAGCCCAGGGTCTGGTTTGAAACGTGCTTCTGCGCTCTGCCCGCAGGCAGCAGCAGCACCGGCGCTCCCAGTAGCTCGTCAGAAGGAGGGAACGGGAGCGCGCTGCCGTTGCCTCTGACTTCATTTACTGCCGAGGACTTTTATTTTTCCACTGGATGAATGAAAAGGGTATTATGAGCAAGTTATAGAAAGCGGGGAATGAGAAGTGCAGCAAGCACAAAATAATTCAGAACAACGGGCGTCTTTCAGACGGCCGGCGCGGCCAACAGCGGAGCAGCAGCGCGGGGCCATAAATAACAGTGGAAGGGAGGAGAAATTCGGCACTGACGGCGAGAGGAAAAATACGTGGTCGGCTGCAGCTGGGCAATAGGAGCGCCAGCGCTGTGTCCCACTAAGGGTAATTAGGATTTTGTTGCGTTTGCAACACTCCGATCCCCATTCCCGAAACTTCAGAAGTAGTTGCCGGGAGTTGAACAGTTCTTTGTCGCTCATTAATGCTGATAATGCCCGATCAAAGGCCAGATATTAGCTGTGCAAATACAGGCAAAACTCTTTTGCATAAGAAACATCTTTTAAAAGTTGCAAACCTCCCCAGAACCAGCGGTTGGGAGGCATGCATTGTGTCATACGCATTAATTCAGTTGGCACATTACAATGTTAAACTAAATGACATTATTACAAAGCTGTGCTAAGAAGTGTTGACAGGTCCATATGGTAATTTTACAATGTATAATGAACACACAGACTCCTTTCTTGCAGAAATTTATAGTTCAAATCTATACCCAGGATATCCAGTTTTATTTCCAGAAACTTAAATTGACTTATTACGATGTAGTGAATGTATAAATTAGTTCCAGTAGTTAAACTGAAGCATTTCCCTACAGACTCAATTAGATTCATTAATCTACTGTGTAGACCTGTAAACGGTCCATTGTTCTTTTCCCCCCCAAAATGTCAAAAACTATTTCTCTAACTATAAAATATTTCCTACAAAAACTGTTTTAAATGGTCAGAATTATTTAATATTAGGAACCCAGATCCACAAATTATTTCAGCGCCCTTGTTCTTCTTCAAAAGAAAAATAGGGTTCAGCCCTTGCCAGATAATTTAGTGGGACGGAGGCTGACTTCACTCTTCTATTAAGCTTAAGACCTACCGGCACAGAACAGATCGCTTCCCACCCTCATCCAGCAGAATAAATCCCCCGGAAAGGGGATCCTTGTGTGCTTTTGTAACCTACAACGCACGTTGCTCTAAACGTTCGCATACAACCAGATGCTGCCCCGGCGGGGCCGCAGACGCCGAAACCTCCCAGGGACCCGGCCGGGGAAGGGGTCTGCAAAAGCCCGGCTCCCCGTGGGGACCGCTACAATTACGGGGCGCCGTTCCCCAAAAAAAGAGGGGTCGGAGCAAACCTAGGACCAGAGCGGTCCTAAGAGAGCGGGTAAGCTCCGAGGGCTGGAGGTGGGGAACTGCCGGGAGCACGGGAACCTCTGCGTCCCGCCTGAGGGAGGACCCACCGCTGCGGGATGAAGTTAAAACAACTAGTTTCGGGCTGATCCGCAGTGAGAACCCATTCCTGCCGAAGGGAAGCGCTGCAGGAGATACAAAAAAACACTATTTTGGTATTTCACTGGGAATATTGAAAGAGAAAAAAGTTTCGAAAAATCACTTCCAGCAGAAAATTCAACCCTCTCATCCCACAGGGTGAAAACTGACTGTTTTGGAAGTAAATTTCACAAGCCTCCATACAAGAAAACCGGACCGTGCGACTTTAGGAAAAGTGGAATTTTGGCATCGCAAAAATTTCCTGCAGCATTTGCCACAAAAGGCGGTAAGAGGTCAGAGCGGAGCTGTGCCTGCCCAGTGACCTTCCTGGTGCTGCTCATGGCTGTGCCTCTGCCGCAGAGAGGAGGGCTGGCACGGGCGCGGAGCGTGAGCTGCTCCAGCTTCTTTGGCTCCAAACCAGAGGGAACAACACGGCGAAATAGGAGGGAGGGGCACGCGCACCCCGGGGTGCTGGGACGCAGCCAGGCAGCGCCGCACCTTCTGCCAGGGCTTCCATCAAACGTGAGAACAAAAGTAAAAAACCAAAGTATTTTTACGACTACTGGTCACTCACACAGCTAGAAACGCTGCTTCTTGTGGAGCAGAAGTGGGCCCTGGTTCTGGGAAAGCTCACGCCTTAGAGACTGATTTCCCAGAGGACCCCCCGAAGAGTAGCTTCGGGGTATTCGGAACAACGTCCTCAGTTGTGCTGAGGCCTTTGGTCCTACGCTGCTCTCTGCACTCGGCTTTGGTGCGGAAAAAAATGGAAACGTTCCAGGAGGTCCACTGGGACAAACTGAAAATCCAAATGGAAACCCCAGGCTAGAACCAAGTGCCAGGCACCTAACCCGGACAGCGCCGAGCTTTCCTGTTAAAGGGAGGCGTATTCGGAGCAGAGACACCAAGAAGAAGCTCCTGGCCCCCGGTGCCAATCCTGCTTCGGATCCCAGGATGCTTCCCACCTTCGGAATCCGCTTGCCCCGGATCCACGCTGTCCCTCCGGCATTGCCGTGGCATTCCCTGCGTGTCGACTTCAGCAGGGCAACGAGCCATCCCTCACGGACTGCAATCACAACAGCAAAACCTGGCTGTGACGGAGGAGGGTAAATTGCATTTCCTTCCCTCTCGTGAATTAGCAATGAAGTTGCCCGGTCCCGATTCCCAGATCTTTACTGCCGGCAACGCACAAAGCAGAAGGACCGCCCCATGATTCTTCAGGTATGAGGTCAAGTCTGCAGCATTTGTAGTCGTAAAACTTTGGCTCTGACTTTTCCTCGGAGCAAATTTTATATGGAAGTCACCGAGAGAGAATAAATATGAAGCGCTAAGATGCCATTTACCATCCCTGCAAGCACGACCCCGATCCCACACCCCTGCGACGTGCGCGAGCGTGCTCCCACCTCCGCGCCGAGGTTGCAAACAGATTGCGAGTTTGAGGCTTGACTTGTGCTCCGCTTCTAGAAGACGCGTAGCACGCCCTGCGTTTCCCCTGGCTTCTTTTAATGTCTTAATAGTTCCCCTCCTGTCCACTTCGAAGTAGCTACCGTCGGCAAAGAGAACGGCCTGCTGCAAACCGCGTGAGATCGTTTAATAGCAAAGATATTCCCAGCGCATCCTAAAACCAAGGTGCAGGAGGGAAGGGAGTCGGGTTGGTATTAGCATTTGTCCCCCCGAGAGAGATTCCCACCCTTTCTTGGTGGGACCCTGCCGCGTCCTGCGGCTCAGGAGATCCTCTCCCACTCCCTCTCTCCCGCGCTGGCGTTTTTCCCCCTCGCTAACGCCAACGACCTTGGGAAGCTGGTGGGAACCGTGTGCGGGGTGTAAATCCCCGCTGGGCCCGGGAGCCACCAGGTAGCCGATAGCTGGCACGAGAAACCGTGCGGTTTAGCTACTCGTGCCTCTGCCACCGCCGCTATCGCCGCCGTCGCTCGCATTTCTTCGCCTCGTCATCAGCCAGAAAGCGGCGAGGGTTGTGTTGTTGCCCGTTTGCGAAGAGCACGCCTGTTCTTCATTTCGGAGGGCTTGCCCTCCCCTTCATTGACTTTAGAAGTCCACCGTGTAAACCAAGAAGAGGCCGTACGTGGGCGAGGGAGTCACCAGTGGCTAAATTTGAGCTTCCCTCTCTGCTTCGGCTGGCTCTAAGAAATAGGACGTTTACCACTTCTTGCAGCAAAATGGAGAACGGGCTTCATCGCCGACGCAGGGTGCCAGAGGGCAGGCAGCAGCCCTGCGTGAACGATGGGGCGGGTTGGGTTTGACCTGGGAAAAGCCGTGTGCGGAGCTGCTGGAAAAAGGCAGGATGTCGACGGGGAGTCGGCTGCGGCTGGGGTGTGCCGGGTGAAGACGGGGGGCTGCGGGCGGGGGACACC
>JANZLQ010000001.1:53017412-53029703 GCA_026212715.1 Elanus axillaris | reverse complement strand
GCAGAGGTTCCCGTCCCGTGGATCCGCCTTTCAGACAGAAACCTCCCCGGAATGGGGTCTATCCCCTTCGTAGGATACAATGCTTTTTAAGAAGGAAAAAGCAGAGGTATTGCGGAGCCTAAGGATATGTTTCCTCTTACGTGCTCAGATGTCCACGTTTGATAGTCTTAGCTTTATTCTTTGGAGAGCTTTGGAAAAGGGAGTAGGGTATAAAACATCTTCTGAAACTCTACCCATCCCAAACGTTTAAAGGAACGGCATTCCTACCCCTTTTATGTCACTTTCCAGCTCCAGTGATCACAAGTCACAGGACAACGCTGTCACTTTGCTCATTTTGGAGACAGCTGTGAGTCTGAAGTTCCCGTGTGTGCTCACGCCAGGCAAAGCGCTCCCGCCCCCGGCCTATGCGAGAACAGCGTAACCAGCTGGAATCCAGCGAGTCTGTGAAGTTACGACATTAAGAAAATAAAATGAAGGTTCGTAAAACGCCAAAAGACACTTCAGGGAAGAAAGAAGAGGTGTGTTTCTGACAAGGCTACTCACCCCCGGTTCCCCAGCGGGCGCCGTGGCTCCTGCCAGCTCTCAGGAGCTGCCCAGCTCTGGGGGGTTTAATTTCGTGAGACTCCAAAACCAGCCATTTAGGGCAACGCACGGGGGGTCAGCGGAGAGACCCCGGTCGATACCTCGGGACTGTAACCCCTCCCTGTGCTACGGGGGGGTCTCCTAGACCCAGGGCGGCAGGGTGCATTGCTGCGTTTGTGCAACCGGAGCCGACGGCTCCGCTTCGCATCCATGGGGGTGCAGTCTTTATCCAGGGCACAGGCGTAACTCCCATTAATTTAAGGGGAATTATGTGAATTGTACAGCAAGAGTTGACTATACTCCTGAGTATTGCTGTTATTATGTTTACCATCAATATTCATGAAGTCTTCTTAAAAAAAAAAAGCGGCAGCAGGCAAAATTTCCTCTAAAATAGAGAAGTGTAATATCTTCTGGGAGCGCTTGTGAAAGCAGCATTTCTTCCAATATATTTTTCACTAGGTATTTCTCGGAGTGTTGCCCTGAGTTATGAGGACCGTGACTGAAAATAGCAAATTGTCGTGATACTGCGCATCATCATTGCAATGTTTGGCCTCTTCAGGAAATCAGTCGCTCTTGATTAATAATTTGCTTTGGAGTTTTCCAGCCTAGGCAACTCCCAGGTATAAGCGAACGTATAACTTTAGAACAAAGAATCACACAAAAGCCTGCTTCTCCTTCGTGTGGTGCTTTATTTGGGTGGATGCACCGATACGGTTTGCATCCAGTGCCAAAAGACAAAATTCTGTGGTTTGGTTTTTTTTTTCCCTGCCATTGCTCTGAAAGTATGTTGTCTTTTATACCTACCACAGCATCACTTATCCCCCCTTCACAGGCAGCACTTTGATTTATGCAAACAACTGCAAATGGTTTATGCATTTGTGGGGAAGCGAGGGGCAGCGGGCAGCAGCAGGGGCTGCAGGTGAGGAGGAGGAGGAGGAGGAGGAGGAGGAGGCAGCTCTCCGTCCCCAAGGCCGGGGAGCCCGGCCGTGCCCCGGGCTGTGCCGGGCTGTGCCGGGGCTGTGCCGGCGGCGGGGCAGAGGCTGCTCTGCCCTCTGATTAAAGCCAGCAGAGGGAAAAAAAGGCAGAAGCGGGCCCGTGCCTTCTGTCGCTGCCTCCAGCCGCGGCCCCGCAGCAGCCTGCCAACAGGGCACTGCTCTGCCAGTTGTAAATTTTAATTGGCCATCTGGGGAAAGCACAAACCACTGACTAGAGATTAATCAGTAAATTAACCCAGGCATAATACACATTTCCCAGCGGGGCCCGGGCTGCTCGAGGCTGGGGCGGAGCAGCCGGGGATGCGGGCGGACTCGTGCAGGGATGCTGTTATTGCTTACCGCCGCGCCGCCGAACATCCTCCCCGTGTCCCGAAATTCCCTTCAGCGTGACCTTGGCGGTGCCCCTGATTTGTATGGCAGTTGCAGAGAGGTTTCCCTGTAAGTGCTCAACACAGATGGCACAGGTACCGCTGCCGCCGGAGGAAGAGTTGATGAATCAGTGAATGTGACAACTTCCCTCTGGTGAGCTGTTCGCTTGGCTGCGGAGCCGCCTCCGGGAAGAAACAGTGGCGTACCTGCGGCTGTGCCCGGCGGGATCGCAGCGGGTCCGGGCTGGGCGACAAACAAGCCCGACCTGCACCGTGGAAGGCAAGCCTTCTCGTCCACGTTTCGTTCTTCTTCATCCTGAAGGAAAAATTTCAGGCACCCCTTGCGTAGCGGGAAAGTCCCCTCTGGCTCAAGCATCCCGCCCTGAGTGCCTCTCTGGCTGCAGAACCTGCCAGGAGCGGGCTGTGGGCAGCAGAACCTCAAGTTCCGTCTCAGCTGCCCACGGAAGGGGCAAGACCCACTTTCCTCCGTGACGGTCGTGTCCCACGCTGGTGGCGTGGGTGGCGGGAGCGGTGGGGAGGAGTGGGAGGGCAAACCCCGACCGGCGGCAGCAGCAGCGTCGCTGCCCATTCCGGAGTGCGGGAGCCCAGCGGGGTTTGGGTTCCGACAAGGACGTTCCCATCCACTCCCACGTGGCAGCAAACGCAACGTGGCGATGGCGGGTACCAAAGGCTGGCTCATCCCACCGCAGCATCCCTCCTGTCCTTGCCCTTGCAATGGCCCGTGTGAGAGCCAGGATCCGTCCCCGCTCCCGTCTGCCGGGGCCGGGCATTCCACGGGTTTATGCTGACTTTCCTGCGCCCTTCCCAAACACGCGCGATAAAATCTGTTTCTGTTGGAGTCTTTAAATTCAAGTAGGGTAGCTGGGGGAGAAATCCTCCTCTGCTTCCCATCCGCACAGCTTCCAGCACAGTCCTGCCAGACCTACGTGGCTGCTGAGGGGAGCAGGGAGGGGAAGAAAGAGGGAAGGAAAGCCGAAGAGCCAAAGAAAACGGGGAAAGTCAAACTCGGCTAAATTCAGCCAGCTGACAGGTAGTTGGTGCGCGGCTCAGTTCCACCCCGGAGCAAGCGCAGCTCACCCCGCTGCGACGGCAGCGGCGAAGCGCAGCTCGTGCCCTTGCAACGGCTTTGCTCCTTCGGCCGGCGCCCTTGCCAGCTCCCCCACTCTCCAAATTCCCCGGCCAGATCCTGCGACAGCTCCTAAAGCCGCCCGGGCCTGAGGATGGCTGCTACCCAGATGGCTGCTCTCAGAAACGTGGTATCAGGGACGGTGCCTTGACCCTTCGATAAACCCCCAGCTGCGGCAGGAGACCAAGCCCATCCCCTTCCAACCTGGGATCGGAAATCCTCCCCGGTGAGCCAGTGTCCCCTGGCCCTGCCTGACCCCCCCCCCGCCGCCTTCCCAAGCTATGATTCCGAGTCAGCATTCTCCCAGTTCGCAACGAGATCAAGCTTATCCTGAGAGATAGCCTGATGGCTTGAATAAACGCAACTAGTGCCGTCGGGTGAATTGCACTCACGCGCTCTGATTCTTATTTTCCCCCGGACGTCAATCTTTGCCCGGTTTGTAAAGTGCGTTGGGATATTTGCCGAAAACTGCCCCGCGTCCACAACTTACTACTGGCAGTGTAAGTACATCTTCCCTACTAGACTTGCTATTCCGGGGTGAAGTTTTGTAGCACGGTTCAGTTTATTAGCCCCTAGGACTGAATCGACGCTGTCAGTCTCTGCCTGTTGCCATAAAGAATGAACCCTGCTCTTCTGAATTTAAACATTTCTTCTAATAAGTGGTTCCTTAGCTGTGAAGATATGGATGCACCGTTGTACCGTGTCTGTGATTTTGCATTTTCCCCACTGTCTCTTCTGCCTGACATGATAATAAGCTATGTGTTAAGCCAGAAAAAAGCAATTTTCTCCTGAGGTTAATTTCTTTGGATTGCCCACCTGAAGTGGGGAGTTGCATATAAATTCTAACTTGTACCGAAGTGGAGAGGATTGAGTTAGTTTTTTGGCAGAGATGATACAGTGCAAATCCTTATTGACATACCGGGTGTTTTGTTCTGTCTTCCCGGCAATCGCCTGTGGAAGAAAAACGGTATTAAAGCGGTCTTTGGCTTCCTGGGTGCCAGCTGTGTGCCCAGGTGCCCGTCCCAGCAGGGAGAAGCCCCTCTGCAGAAGATCCGAGCTGTATATGCCACCTCCGACCCGCCGCCGCTCTGGAGAGGTCCAGGCGGCCACCGAGCGGGCGGACAGGGATGATCTAGGGTGGGAGCTGCAAAGGCGAAAGCAGGGCTTCCCGGTGAGCCTCGCGCGGAGCGGCACGCTTCGGCCGGGGAAGGCTGGCGGAGCCGGTGACCGCTGCTGGCCCTGACGGCGGGTGCCGTGTTCCTGCTGCCAAGGAGCAAACCCTGCTTGGAGAGAGGACCTCAGGGCTAGCACAGTGCCGGAGAAGACGCACGCTGGTCCGGGAATCTCCCACCCACGCTGCTGCCCCGGTGTGCCGTGCGTCGGGAAACCCAGCCTTGGGAAGGGCTCGAGGCGGGAGCGTCGGGCATCCGCACGCGTACCTCAGCGGGGCTGCTGGAGGATTTATCCGCTCGTGGGACAGTCGGCCCAGGCGCTTCCTCACCTCAGTCCATTTTGCTACAGCTGAGCTTAGAGTCTAGAATTTTTCCATCCTTTATTACCCGGAGCAGCACAAGCTGCACACCCTCAGCATCACTGTGTTTCAGAGAGAGACAAAAACCGTGGTTTTTTTTTTTCCGCGTTGCAATTAATATGTAAAACTCCTAATTAATGATGGGTCTCATAGCAGAATGCATAAGTAATTCTTTTGTATTTGATAACAGGGTATATTTGAGGGGCTGTACACCTAATTATTACACACCAATTTCCTTAAAGGGTGGGCAGCCCCGCTTCCCTGACAGCACCCGAAAGAGGCACTTAACTACATGGGAAAAACCTCTTAAGGGATGAGGGGAAATGATTCAGGTTGATGATCATTCTTTACCCTTACCAAGGAAATAGAAAGGTCAGCGGCCAAGAAACATACTGCGCTCCAGTGTGGGCGTTGGTGCGGCTGGGAAAGAGCCTGTCCTTCCTCAGCCGCGACTTATACGGCCCGCGCCTACAGACAGAGGCTTTCGGTGGAACAACATCGACGCTTAATTGTCATGGTTAGAGTCTCACCAGAGACCGAGAGCTACGATGGCACCTCCACGCTCCCCGAGCCCAAGAGCCTGCCGTCTTACTAAGTTGCAAAAAAATCCAAATTGAGTGCCCAGTCCAACCAACGCCACTGAAAAAAAAGGAAGGAAAAAGGTGGCTGGCGGCCCCAGAAATCGGATTGCGTGCAGCCCAGGTGGACCGCGACCCTCCTGGACCTCCCGGGGTGAGGGTCTTGGTGTGTGAGTGCTGCTCCCTGCAGCCACTGCGGGAGAGACGGCTTTTCAGGAGGGAGCCGGGGGGAGAAAAAGTTTGTGTGCTGGGGGGGCCGGGCAGACCGGCGTATTCCTGCTAGAAGCGACTGTGAAGAACGTACGGCTTAATTTAATGCAGGAGACTTTGTAGATTATAATTGACTAGATAATTGAGAAAGGATGATAATTGTTTATGAGAAGGAGGGATTTAGTAATTATTCAGAGCTGGTTTAAAAGACTTATAAATACTCCTCGACAAAGGCCCAGGAGGGGCCAAAACGTTGGCTCGATCGTTTCCCTACCTCTCCGGAAAGAATGTTTAAGCATGTATGATAAATCAGTAACAAGGCGCAGTACCCCGCCGAGCGCTGGCGGGTGCTGGGGCGCGGGATGACGGAGGGATGCCCCGGGCCGTGGCTCCTGCGCCCAGCCCGGCGTCCCCATCCGCTTCGCCCAGCTACCGGGAACCCGGTGGAAATGCCTCGGCACGGCAGTTTGCCCGGGGATGTACAAAAATATGCGCCCGCATGTACGAAACCGTGCACAGAAGCTGCTAAAAAGGAGTTCGAAAGATGATTTAACCCCAAAGGCGCTACTAGCATCCCTTCGAAGGTACGTGCGGGCTGCGGAAACGCACGCGGGAGCGCGTCGGCACCGGTCCTTTTGGAATGACGTCGGCTCCTTTCACGCCGAAGAGGGAACGCTGATATCAATTATTTAAAATTCTGGACTGTCAAAATATGTGTGAATAAACAAATCTGAGCGGGCAAACAACACTCACGTATACCAAATATTTCTTCTCTTCAGCGTGCCTCTCCAGAAAAGCCCGGACGTGTATCTAAAATAATTAGATTTCGTTCAGTAATCAAACTCAATCAGATGGATTCTCTGTGAACTACTTTTATACCCACAATGAGGAATGTGTGTCGCTCTCTGTGCATTTGCATATTTTTCCATAAACCTAAAACCAATCAATTTTGAAGAGTTATGATAATATAAAGAATCTGAGGCAATTACGTGTCTTTTAAACAGGGATTCAAAATGCATTCCGCTGACAGCATTCACGTCGTAAACCAGTCAAAACTTCTTTAACCCTTTTCGCGACACCTCCCTTAGGGCGGACGCCCGGGACGCCGCTGGCTGCCGGAGCCGATGGCCGGAGGTGCAGCCGGGGGCCATTAATTCCCCCCGGTCGTTAATTCCCCCGGCACGGCCCGGGGCTGGTGCTGCTCTTGCCCTTCCGCGGCTCCGAGGAGGAGCTCGCGGCGCGGAGCGGCGCTGCCAGGGGACCCGTCCCAGGGGCCGATAGGCAAATCAGCAGTGCCATATTTTCCTCGGCGATTATGCCAAATATCACATCAGCCACCATATGGGCTTGAACACAGACTTCTCGGGGATTTCATTTTCATAAACAGGGAGGAATTATGCAAAGCGCTATAGGTAGGGCTCAGAAATGTTTTTTTAAAACGTCCATTTGGTGGAAATGACTTTTGAATGATTTTTCTCTGTGGTTACGCCTGGCCACAGCCGCCTTTTTCCAGCTTTATGAAGTAGTTCAGACTTCTCCCTTCGCGCTGTCAACGCTTTGATCCGGAGACGGCAGAGCACCTCTGGGAGCCTGAGCGCGGGAGGTTGGAGGGGCACCCTGAGCTGCACATCCCCCTCTAACAAGCTTCACTTCAGAGGGGAGCCGGCCTCAAAACCCTGCTGAGCGTGCATAAAAAGGGGATTTTCTTCAGTGTAGTTGTGGCCCTGCTCTACCTTCAGGAACCAGGAACGCGTGCCACCCTGCAGAGCCCGTGCCCAAGGGATGGGGCAGCTCCAGCGAACTTTGCCGTGGCTGAAATAGTCCATTTCCCAAAATAACTCCTCTTTTTGAAAAGCCGCAACAGCTGAAGTATTTTACCAGTGAAACCCTTTTGTGAAAACAAAAGATTTCATGGAACCAAAGCACCTGAGCCACCGCAGAGACGTTTCACAACTCTTCATTTGGGGTTTTTGTTTTCGGTAAGAAGGTACTTCATCGCATTTGGGGAACTTCTCACCTAAAGAACTCCACTTTCTAAAAACAACTAAAAAGAGTTCAGCTTTAAGGAGATAGGCAGCACTTGGGGCTTATGTCAGGACAAAAGCTGCATTAAATCAGGTAACACGCTGAAAAGACCAACCCGCTGTCGGTCACCGAGGTGGAAGGACGGAGAAGGTGAGACCCACCCCGTACCGGCAAGGGCGAGAAGTCCTGAAACGAGTCCAAAGCCCATCCAAAGGCTCCTGACACCAAGAGCACCCAGCAAACCCTCCAACGAGTACGCTTAGGACGCTTTAACTTCTCAGTCCCATTTTCCCACCAGTTCTGAAGACAAAACTGATCCCTCTCTTTCTCTCGGCAGGAACTAATTCTCCATTCTTGTGTTTTGGTCTCCTTTTAATACGCTTCAGCAGCCTGCCCAGCCAGGCTGTGGCCGAACCTCTCTACGTGACACGCCGCGGCTTTGGCTTAAACGAACTTTCCGACTGCTCTGAATCTTCTGTCGATTTCTAGAAAAGGGGAAAAGTGTTCCTCTGTATTTCTTGTACGGCGACAGACAGCATCTGAATTCAACGCTGACCCACACAGACTATCTCCTTTTCGCCTAGGAAACGCCCCTTGGCTGCAGAGCACCCTCTAATATTATTATCTTAAAATAAGGAGCACAAAAGCGCACTTTTTACCGGTTACAGACCGCAACGCAACTTATACCAGCAGTCTGTATTTTTAAAAGTGATTTCTCTTAACGAGCCCACCAGTGTTCTTTCAAAGTGGTGGACTGCGTCGGTGCCCATTAATGACTTTGCCGTTATGTTTCTTTTTAGAGTTTTTGAGGTTTTCGGCAGATAGTTGCGGTGGATGAATTTATACCGCATGAGTCTTTGTAGTTTTTATTTGATACCACAGACAACACTTCTGGTATTTTTTAAATACACCAGGGAATTACTTAGCGAAAACAAAGAGCTCTTGGGTAATTATCGGGGGGGAAGATCACATTAAAGTGATTTTTAAAAATCCGTTCAAATTTCATATTCTTCCCTATTAGCGACAACTGTGTCGGCGTGGACAGAGCAGCTCTCTGGGGTGCACAGAAGACCCAAACCCCCGGCTCTCTGCTGGGCCCAGGGAAGAGGGTGTGTTTCTGCCCGGGCTCTTCCACGCGCTATGGCTTTGCAGTAGCAAACTCTTTACTTATGGCAAAGCATTAGAGAAGCAACTCGGTGCATAAATAAACCAGCTCAGAGGGTGCTGGGTTTTGTGTTTACGTAGAGAAGGCACGGAGTTCGTCCTTTTGTGCGAGAGGGACCTCCCTCCCAGCGACGGCGACACCGGCCTCTCCGCCGTCGAAAACCAGGAGGAAACGCGAAAAGCCTCGTAACGAGGAGTTACTCTGTGCTACGCTAAATTACACCTACGCCGAGATTAACACCGACGTTCGTAAAGCGACCACATCCACCCTAGTGGCAACAATTAAAACGCAGCTGCCAGGTCGCCATCCGTCTCCTGCGTGTGGGCGTATCGTGCCTCGGCTGAAAGACCGACGTATATCCAAGGAATAGGCGCATTCGGGAGAAACCAGGTGGAGAAAGAAGATATCTACAGTGTGCCTGACAGGGAGGAAAGCATGTTTGCTCAGAATATATTGGAGACCCAGATTCAGAGGAGGTCACGCTTGTGAAAATATTACCACTGTAATATTGCCAAGGTCGTGTCTGAAGGCGGGTTTGGGCTCTGCAGGAGCTGGCACGTTAAATATGCGCAGGAGCAGCACACCTGGAGCACCCTCCCTTTCCACCGCCTTCCCTCCCTTCCCACCCCAGAGCCAAACGTCGTCGATAAGTTCCCCTCGACGTGCCTTTGCCTCCACCCTCCGACCTCCCCCTCGTCCACCCCAGACCCTCGGGCCCCCCCCGTCCTCTCCAGACCCGCTCCTCGCCCTAAAGGGCACGCTTCCCCGGTTGCGAATCCGCGCTGGGGGCACCACGGTGGGTGACTTGGCCTGGAAACCTTTCATCGAATGCGGTTTCAGCAAAGCGACTGTTCCGTTTTGGCCGTAGCTGTCGGTCTGCTCGTTGGCAGCTCCCCGACTAGAGGCGCGAGAGATGCGGCTCCCCCCGTCCCGTCTCCGTGAGCTTCAAACAGAGCAGAAAGGAGGAGGGGGTCACGTGCAAGTTCGGTATCTGGAGAACCCAGGAAAACACGGGACTAGGGCCAGGAGGAGGGAACAGACACCAATAAATGCGGCTTTCAGACCGTGCCCCGGGCGACGAAGCCTGCGCTGGCCAAAAACCACTTTGCAGATCGACCCAGAAAACAACAGCCCAGCGATAGGGCCCTTCTGGGCTGCAGGGCTGTGCGGGTCCAGAAGAGAGGGAGAAGCCGAATTAGCCGCACTGGATCAGCGCTAGCTCTTCCAGGCACGACCCGTGCTCCTGGCCGGGAGGGAAGGGAAGGGGTGGGCGAGGAGCAGCCAGCCGCCAGGGTTGGTTGGGAGGCCCGGGGCCGCCGGCAGCGCTCGGTTCCTGTAAATCCATATTTATTCGCCTCGTTGTTCCTCTGAAAGGTGGAGAAATTCATTTCTGCCTTTCTGTCATTCGTTTCCCTACCGGAATATCTTTCACAAACATTTCCAGTGCTCTCTCCCCTTGCAAATGAGTAATGGGGGAAAGTAACTTTGGAAATGACATTGCAATGTAATCATCCATATTGTGTATTGTGGTTAAAATTGATTAAAATAATATTGAAACTCCCCCAAGGGATTATGCAATTATAAGTCAAGTCCCAAATGGAAAAGGTTTTTGAGAACTTGGCAGATGTCTTAATGAAAATGAAGCATTATAGTAATATATTAGTGCTATTTGTATATTATTGGCAGCAAGATCACTAAACTGTATAAATTACTGTCCAGAAGAATGGCTGAATTGTTTTTCTTTCAGGAAATTTTTAATAAAATATAATTTCAGAAAAATAATTGTTTAATTTTGGCCTTAGCTTTTGATCTGCGCGTTGATGGATCAATTATTAAACTGAGTTTTAGCCACTCATTTGCTTTGAGAGTTGACAGTTAAATATTTGATTTTACACCCGTTTTCTTTTATTACAAAATAAATTCTGGCTAATGCCACAGACCATCCCTTGCAGCCTTGCAATAAAAGGCAGTAGAAGGCTCCCAACTTTCGTTCGCCGTGATAAAGCCGCTCTCCTGGCACAGCCTCTTCTGAAGGCTACCACGGGGCGAAAAGCGGGGCCGGCGAGGCGGGCAGGCTCCCCCTTAGCAAGGCAGGTAATCGTCTTCCACTCGGGAATTTTGAACCCTTTACAGCCCGCCTCATTAGGCGTTCACTTACAAGGGCCTGGGATTCGGTGGCTGTCTTTCTTTTGCCCTGCACAAAGCAGCCCTGTATAAATACCAGTAAATACAGTAAACTTGTATCAGTAGATTTATTCCGAGACAGGAATTTCTCTTTCGGTGGTCAAGAAATAAACTGCTTGCCTGCAACTACACAACGTGTTAGTCTCTGATTTTAAAAATACGCTGTATTTTAATACCTTTTCCTTAAACAGATACCCGTTTTTATGAAGCACTACATGAGTTGCTGATGGATAAATCACCCAAGCATGGTTAAAGAGACCCTAATCTCCAGATGGTACCAGATCCATTTAATTGTATCCTCTGACCTCATCTCACCTGAGCCTGCATTAAAATCATAATACAGTTCAAGTGTAAAAATGATATAGTGTTTATTCGTCCTGTTTATAGGGGGGGCAAACACACAGTTAAATTCACATGTCGAAAATTAGTGTAGTCATTGGAAAAGGTTGAGTTAGATCAAACCGACTCTCAGCATTTTATTTGCCCTTTTTTATTTCAGTGGCTCTATTGCTATCGTTCGACATCCTTAAATGATGGAGGATGCCGAGAAAAGAGGCGAAGCGGGGTCCTGGGCATGACGAAGGCGGACCCTTGCATCAGCCACGGGGCCGCATCCAGCCCTGGGGAAGGGGGACGGAGCGCTTGGTCTCATTTTTAATTCGCACCACGCCTAAGGAGAGAAGGCCACCCGCGTCGCAACTCCGCCGCAATTATTTTAGCATTTCAGCCCAAATCAGCCCTTCCCGCCGTGGTCCCGTTGTCACTGCTCTAGCACACGGGCATGGCCCAGTCCGCCTGGCAGGGGGTCCCGCAGGCACCGCCGAAGAGATGCTTTTTCCCCCCAAAAAACACTTGCAGCGTGAGCCCGCTGCGGGAGTAATTAATGACCTATACTCGCCGCGCAGTTACGCGCAGGGATGAAATTTCACGTGAAACGCGTATTGACTTGCGCACCGACGTGGCAGCCTCTCTTCGTCACGTAAGAGCGAAATACTTCTGGGTGGTACCGCTCCGCAAAGGGGCTGAGCCCCAGCCCAAGGCGGGATGGGGGAGAGGAACACAGACAAATAACCTAAATTATTACGAATGTATTGACAGAGCCAGCTTAGCAGTTTTACTGCAGATATACTAGATTATAGGGAGAATTGAATAATTTATCCAGCAATTTTCACATAAGCAATATTATTAAAAATGAAGACAAGAAAAAAGAGGTTAGTTATAGCGGAGAATATATATAGGCCATGAATAAATGTATTAGGCAGTAAGAATGGTGAATGTTTTAGTAGGTTTAGACTAGATTAAAAAAACCCACATTTGATTTCAACTAAGTCCTAAAATATCTGCTGAGAAAAAAACCCCACCGCTTACGATCGGCAAAGCCAGAACAGCCATGCCTACGTAAGCTGGAGGCCGTGCCCGGAGCGGGCCGGGTGCTCCTCGTCGCCGTGCCCACGCGGCCCCGCGCAGCGCGCCGGGATCGTGCCCCACGGCCGCGCGTGCCAGCAC
>JANZLQ010000001.1:53015480-53017378 GCA_026212715.1 Elanus axillaris | reverse complement strand
CACGGGATCGTCCCGTCCACCCGCCGGCACCAGCCGCACGCCGCCCCGCCGGGGCCCGCCGCTGGCTTCCCACCGTCCGGTCCCGGTGGCCGTCCCGCGGACGGTGGACCGGGACCGGGACAAGGCGGCCCCGCCAGGTTTCGGCGCTGGCCGATGCCTCTTGGATTCAAACTTTGGGAATCCCGGCAGCCGCCCAAGGGGACGCGCGCATCCCTACGCCTCGGCTGTGTGAGAAGACGGCTCGTGGCGGCCGGCGCAGCAAAGCCCTCGCTCCAGCAGAGCTGAGCTGGGCAGAGCCCTGCCGGGAGGCTCCCGGTCACCAGCGCCGGAGACCCTCGGCATGGCGGGGAGCGGGGGCACGGCCGCGCTCCGGAGCCCACCGCTGCCAGCCTCGGGGGGCGGCGGGGAGGAGACCTGGCCCAGCGCAGAGGTTATCGAAATGGCAGGAGAGGTCCACGGCGCAGACACGGGAGCGTTTATTTTTGTTTCCTATTGAGTTCCTTTTTATCTCTTCTCCTTATGGTTATCTCTTCTCCCCCCTCTCACGCTTTGGCAGGGAAGCCGAATACTGATGAGGCGTAAGCTGGTAAAGTCCCAAGCATTTCCAGGCGCTAGGTCTGGGAATGAGAGGTTAGTCTGACTAATTAGCCTGGAGGATTTTCGCTCCCCGGGCACGCAGGTCAGGGTATTACAATAACAGGCTCTCCGCAGCCGGCAGCTTTTGTGCCACGGGCGCAGGCGGCCGGCAGGCAGCGCCGGCGCTGGTTCGGCAGCCCACAGCCAGGACCACAGGGCCAGGATGGGTCCCACGAGCTGGGGTGCCTGTCTCCGTCGGAAACTTTAAATAACGACCAAGGCAAGGCTTAGGAAGCCCCGCCACGCACGTGCCTGAGGCACGTACAGAGAGAGAAACGCCTCTGGGATCTTTATGTTCCAAATTTTAGAATTTTTTTTTTTTTTTTTAAGATAAGAAAGTATATCTCAGTGCAGAGCTGCCGTGCCTCATATTGTACCGAGACACTCCCGCAAAAACCTCGGGATTGGGGCACTTCTAGCAGCCGCGTTCGCTGCAGACGGAGCTCCGCTGGCCCTTGGTGGTCTGCCACTGAAAACTGCTTCCCGCGGCTGGAGCAGGGCACTGCCCGCCTGGGTCTGGACACTACCGGCATCCGAGATCCCCGGGCATCCGCCCACGGGACTACGGGGTTGGGTCCGGAGTGGGGTTTGTCCTAAATAGAGATGAAATACATTTTAAATACGGGTGTACATATCTGTAGACAAAACCACTCTCTCCCCCTTTTTTTTTCTTCTTCTTTGTTTGCAGAGGAACCAGCCTCGAAGCTCCTTCAGTGAGCTGTGGTTCACTAACAGAACGGTCACGGAAAAGCTGAAAACACAGAGCCGATTTTGAAAGCTTGCTCTGTTTGGGGTCTCTTGCTTACTGTGGTTTGTTTGATTTTTTTAACAGAGTTTAGACTACGTACCCGTACGCTCCTAAAACAAGGCCGTTGTTAGAAAAATTCTCAAGGCCAGCGTCTTTCCGACAAAGGCCTGCGCCGGTTTAAATGGCATTTCAGTGTACTGCAGTGAACCTGACGGGTTTCTGCGGTGCCGAGCGAAGGAACGGGTTTGGTGTGATGAGCTGCACAGCCTCAGCCCTGCCTCCAGCCCTCCCAACGCCGGCAGGCCCTGCCCTGGCTCCCCAGGGGAGATGCTTAACGTCTCCCAGGGGTTTACAGACGTCTGGCTGTCCTCAGAAATAGAAATACCTGCTGTTCCCTGGGCCCAGCGGCTCTGTGAGTACAGTTCCGAGGAGAGTTTTGATCTGATTTCCTTTTGGCCAGGACAGCCACCAGCAGCTGAGAGCTGCGGGAGAGGAGCTGCGCTGTCCCGCTGCC
>JANZLQ010000001.1:53005480-53010480 GCA_026212715.1 Elanus axillaris | reverse complement strand
GAGTCTAGGGAAAAAAAAAAAAACCAACCCACACCATTTTTTGCTAACAGCTCTGCTCCTGTTAACGTTTGCCCTGTTACGTCTGGAGAAATCAGCTGCAAATTCTCTCTCCCTCCACCAGCACTCTCACCCGTAAACTGAACCGAAAACGTGCTCCCTGCCTGTTCCCCCAGGGAAAAAGCTGGTGGCCAGCCAAGCGATGAATTCAAAGTGGCCGGGGTGTATCCAGCGTTACAGGATGCCCCGCTCCGCTGTGGAGCCGGTGGCCTGTCCCCGTCGCCCATTCCCGGCGCTCCTCGCTCCGGCCCTGCGACGCCTCCGAAGGCACAGCAGCAAAACCCTCTAAAATATGGTAAAGAGGGGTATGCACCACAAAACCCCCGGCGTGGCAAGGACTGAAGGATTGTCCACACTTATTTCACAGCTGTAACGTTGTCAAAAACAGGTAGTTAATGGCATCACGTCTCCCATTTAATGGACCTCTCGCTCGACGAACAAAAGCCGTCACTCTCCAGCTGAGAGTCCCCTTGTGTGCCATTACACCAGCTTCTAACTTTCCTCCAAGAAAAAAACTGCTTAATGAAGGGAACGTATTGCCCTCAATTTAACTTTTGAAAAGTTAAAAGCCTGGGCTGCGGGGGGCTGCTGGGGCTGGGGGGGGAGCAGCAGGCGCGGTGGGTCGGCGGCGGGGACACAGGGCGGCAGAGCCCCCGGGAGCGCGGCGGGGACGCAGGGATGGGGACGGGAAAGCGGGAATGCGGCAGAGCCAAGGCAGGGCTTGGGTTTCGGATGAAATGGCAAGGCAGGCGGGCCACGCTGTTAACCAAACGGCACGGCCTCGCAGGCTCTCGGTCGTTTGCTTTACGAATTTAGCAACATGATACAGCGTTTGTAGGAAATCCCATCCCGGCACCTCTGAACGCTCCTGGAGGGGGGAAGGCACTGCCGCCTCGCACGGCACTCTGTAGGGTTTCTTACACTCCGAGATGTGCAGACATATACACGTGGGTCTACCTTTATATGTATAAACGCCCATTTATATAGACGCGTACTTATAGGTAAATGCCTGTGCGTGTGTACATGTATGTAAACATGCATTATGGATACATATAAAATGCGTCTTAATGAATAATTAGCAAAAAGACAATCTCACGATCCGTAAGCACTGTGTATTCCAGTCTATTCTCCATGTGAAGCGTGTGGAGCCACTCACATCTCCAGCCGAACCGGCAACCTGAACGTCTACTTACTTTTAAATCTCGCCGAGAGAGAGAATTTACGGTTGGTAGGAAGCGCTGCCTACCGTCTCGCTGTGACGCGGGGGCCTGGGCAGACACGTGGCTGCTCGCACCGAACGAAGGCGCTCGGGCAGGGAAAGGCAGCCAGGACAGAGGTTTGGGATGCGGTGGGGATGCGGGGATGCCCGCGGAGCCCCGACCTCCCGCCGGGCGAAAGCTCGCTGCACGGCACAATATTGGCCAGTGGCCGCTGTTATTAAACATACAATATCCCCGCACGGAGTGATAGAAGAGATGATATAAAATCTCATATACCTAACATGGTGTATAAACAGGCTAAATCCCTATACATTTTAAACCTTCAGCAGTCTAAAGGTTAAAGCCTGTCAGCTGGATTTCACAGATTCCAGGAAGGAATGGAGAAGTCACGCCAACTCCTCATTGTATACCAGTGATCAAACATCTCCTCATTACACTTCAATATTGTTGCCTCTAAAGGTCACCATTGCTGAACATAATCACACAAAATCAAAACTGCAAACTTTATATATCATAGAGGTAGTAAATAGCTCGGAGGTTTATTTTCTGGTGCCTGAACAACATTCCGAGCCCATTTATAAATTCCTGGGTGCTGTGGCATGAACCGAGCACATTCGCAGTGACTAACAAAAGCTTCAATTAAATCAATTTCCTGTAAAAAATATTCAAAATAATTTATTAGGTCAGTACCAACTGGTCTAATCAAGCAATTGTTCCTTGGTAACTTTAATTTGCATAATTAAAAACGAAGAATTTTGATTATTTAGAAAACCAGCAGATTTTTAAGAAAACACGTTCCAGGTCAGATTCCTCGAAACACTTCATCCTCGATGCAAAGAGGACCCCAGAATTTATTGGGAGGTTTCTAGGACGTGCCATAAATCCTGGATCGCTCCATTATTTTCCTATTCACCGGATTCATTTAGCCGGGCTGCTGCTTCCCGAGCCAAAGGCAGAGCCTCGGCCCCGGCTCGCAGGCAGGCTCACGTGCAGAGGCCGCCCTGGAAAACCGTGCCCTGCTTCTTTCGCCTAAACGAAGGACCGAGAATTTAGATCTGGGATGGATCCTTTTCCAAACTCGGGTCAAGTAAGATAGGAAAATCGGTGCTGAAAAGGGAGACTGATAAGTACAATAAGCAGTTTTGCAGGAGGATAGATTCATGGATGAAAAGGAAAATTTCCAACAGCCAAAATTAGCTGCAAGCCAGTTGTCAAATTCAGCCCAGGGCAAATATGAAAAAGGAGAAAATATAAACCAGAAAGATTTCGGCTGTTGGCTGAATGTACTCTTCAAAGGACCATTCAGCCAACCCGAAACAGAGTGTTTGTCCCTGAGAAAAAAGAGAAAAAAATCCAGGAATTTTCATGCCAGCCCAAAGAGAAATGGTTTTATGCCGGTTTTTAGCTCAGCCCCTGAACTAGAAAACCTGCACCCTTGGCCAGAAGGCCATGTCCTCACTCGGGGACGTGCCCGTGGACAAAGACCGGGGGACCCTGGCCAGGGCTGGCTCAGCCCTGCCACCCCGCAAGGGTCTCCCCGCGGTCTTCCCACCTCTGGAGCAGGAAAGGGGGAGAGGCTGGACCCCCCCACCCCAGGGAGCATCATCCCTATGGGGAGAGCCCTCCGAGAGCACCCTACGGCATCAGCCCTCTGCTCTGCAAAACCAGACGGGAGCGTGGCTCAGTAGCCCAGCGACGCATGTGGGGCTTTAGCCGCACGGCTTAAACTCTTCTAGGTAACTGTCGAGTATATGTCTTAGAAGCAGATTCTCAGCAGTTCCTTGTAATCGTAGCAAAATGCCTGTCCGGCTTGTTTCTACACCTGGAGGGCTTTCTCCCCCTTTCTTCCTGAAGGACGTTGTGCAAGATTTGAAGAAGCGTAAGAGTCGAAAGCTGACCACCACCTGCTAGATTTCTTCCTTTGCAAAGTAAAGACTCGAAGCAGATGAAAAGCCCCATTAATAAGATTATCACCATTCTTTTTGATATCTAAATCTGCGCCCCCAGCCATCATTCACCGAGCGGAATATTGCAATCGCCGCTGAAGTCCCAGCTTTTTGCTTCCGTGCGCAGCCGGGGTCTATCGCTGGACAGATCACAAGCAGCAGCGGCACGTCATCAGCGTATTAGCGACAGCAACAAAACCACCTAAACCAAAACCACCACATGCAAAGAAGCTTGTGTGCCAAGGGCTGCTGCAAAAGCATTTTTGCAGCGTTCCCCTAAGGAGGCCTCATGCCGGCTTACAAGGAAGCCACCTGCAAAGTTTTGCGTACACGGCTGGACACTGCTGGCTATTTCCATGCCCTACGTATTTCTCCTCTAACCTGGATTTCCCCCGTCCATCGTGCAAAGGGGAGGCCAGGCATCACCGCAGCCTGTGACGGGAGCTGGGGAAGCGACCCGACGTCACACCGCGGTGAGGAGCATCGCCGGCCGCGTCGGCTCCGGCACCGCTCTGAAATGACAGCGGTGCTGGCGTGTCCGATGTGCGGGTGGGGGGGACGGATTATTTATAAAGCAGCTGAGTTACCGAGGCTGCAGCCCTGGACTGCTTACACGGGAGCTTCCCACGCTCAGGTTTAGGCGTCGTTACTACTCTGCTAACTTACGTGCAGATTGGGTTTGCCTACCGCATACAGTGAAATATGTTTTACTGCAGTCCTCCTTGGTACAGCACCGCTGTTTCACTGGTGGGTGCATGTCTTATTGGTACGAGAGATGTAAAACCCCTTGGGTTTCAGCATGTTTCCTGTGTTTTTCCTGCAAGCCCTGGGCCCAGCCTGGTGCAAGCGCAGTCAGCGGGAGCGGAGCTTCCCAGGGAGTTCAGCGCGGCTGAACCTCACTCAGTTTGAGCCCTGCCTGAGGATCACGTCCCGTAACTCTCACTGCTGCCATCCATCAGCCTGAAGAGCAGCTGCACCTGCTCAGACGACCCACCGTCTCCTTCTGCCCCGTTGCTTTGCCCCGGGGTGGCACATCGTGGGGCTGGGGGGTCACCAAACCCCCTTCTCTGACCATCGCTGGACCCGCACGCTTCCCCACGTGCCGCCGGCAGCAGCGAGCGGTTTCTCTGGATTTACTCAACCTGCTCCTCGGCGGTGGGGCTGCTCCTGACCCCGATGCTGCTGCGCTGCGGTACTGGCCCACGGGCTCGGTGGTCCTCAGGCCAGCTCCCGACCACCCCGCTCCTGGCCACCGCTGTGTGTTTAACAACTCAGCCACGCTCCCGTCCCCTTGCCCTCCCGTGTCCTCCAGCCACCGATATCTCAGCAAGCCAGTTGAGCAGCTGCAGATTTCAAACGGACATCGGGAAAACACAGAAAAGCAAGCCTGTGTGTGTCCGCGTGGGATTTAAACCTCAGCCCTGACTCCCTGCAGCATGCTCTGCTGCTCAGGGGAAATAAAGTCCTTCACCTCTTTGCTGTTATGCCAGCGATTTAGCACGGGTTGGGATCCTACTCTCCTTCCCGTGCAGCCGCGGCTCCGGTGGAGCCTCCTCCTTTCGCACTCCTGCTGCAGCAGAAGGAGCGAAAAACCAGGGGGAAGCCCAGGAGGATCCCTGCTTGGCACGAGCAGGAGAACACAACCGAAAAGTCACTTGGAAACAGCAGGACGAGTCCCCTGGCAGTACAGTATGGAAATGCGATGCCTTTGTGCAGCACAATGAGGGCTGAGGAGGGTGGAAACGGGGTGCCAGCAGCCCCCCCGGCCGCCCCCAGC
>JANZLQ010000001.1:52985912-53005446 GCA_026212715.1 Elanus axillaris | reverse complement strand
GCCCCCCCGGCCGCCCCCAGCAGCCCCCAGCCCAGGCAGCCGTCCCCAGTCCCCCAGCCGGGGCGAAGGGCTGCCCTGCTGGGTCGGGATGCTGGGCACCGGCACCAGCCACGCCGGCTGGGCCATCACCAGGAGCAGGTCCCGGTGGGCAGCCGGGACCTTTGTTTTCCCCGCATTGTCCCCCGTACCTATTCAGTCGTTAAATAAGTCTGCCGTGCGGCGCGTCTGCAGCACGCTGATACGAGAGGCGGTCGGTGCCGTTGCTCGTGTTTGTACGGGTGAAAGGTTTTATATCTGCTGTTTGAAAGTTAAACACAATGCAACAGTTTGGGAAATGAAGACGAGGTTTCTTGTTCTCTGTCGGCGAGGGACAGGGGCCTTGGGCAGGTGATCCCCTGCCTGGAGCCAGCAAGAGCCGAGAGGGAGCGGGATGTCCCCCGGCTTATGGGAGCAGCATCGGTTAAACGCACGTTGTTTTGTCCAGCAGGTTTACACCAAATCCACCGCGTGTGAGGCTGGTTGTGTGCCGGCGACCCAAAAAGCGGCTCTGGCTGGCATCCTTTTGGCTAGGCACGGGGGTCCCTGCGTGGGCAGCGGTGCCATGGCCAGGTCCCACCCCGGCTGCAGCCCGTCCTCTCCCCGCGCTGGGATCGCCCTGCGCATTTTCCGCGGGAAACATCGTCGCTATTTTAAAAGGCCCGTCGGGAATGGCAGGGACTGCGGGCAGGAGAGCTCCCGCTCAAGGGGAAGGCGATGAAACGCTCTGGAATAAATGGCTTCATTCAAAGCGGAGCTGAAAAACAGTACATTGATCCGATGGTTTCAAACGGCTTTTCAATAGCAGCGAACAGTGGCGTCCCACTGAGTTCAAAAGATGGTCTTGTCTGGGCTGAAACAAGGCCCTTTAAACATTGCCATCATTCAGGACATTTCAGACACACACACTCTTTTGCTGCCTCCCTCCCCCTCTCCCCTGTGGAAACTTCCCCATATAATTGATCTTTTCAGGAAAAGAGAATAACAGACTCGGGGTCCCATCCTCTGGCAGCGGGAGTCAATGGGAATTTGGCTAATGACTCTCCCGGGAGAGGAGCGAGCCTTCGATTTCCAATAGGGAAGCAGCTCAGCACTCCAGGAGACGGTTTAATACAGCGCCTGGACCGCGGCGGCCGAGGATGGGGATGAAACCTGCCAGCGCCGGGCACCAGCACGTGCCCGAGACCCTTCCCCTGCGGAGCTGCTCCCGCCCGGGGTGGGAGAGCACCCCGTCCCCACGAGCAGATGAGCCCAGGGCAGCGAGATGCTGAGCACCAGGGCAAGCCAAGCCGTCCGTGCCCTCTCCCACCACGGCTGGATGTGCGGGCGCTGCCCGCGGCACAGACCCGCCGGCACTGCCGGCTCCCGGGGTCCTGGGCCCCCGCGTGGTAACTGCTCCTCCGCAGGAGATGCCGACGGTGGTACCCATCGTGCCACAGCCTCTCCCCCAGGTTGAAAAATAGGTGGTTTCACTAGGGTTTCTACTGAAAGCAAGGAGACGACTTGGAGAGTAAAATGCCATCTAATCTGTGCCAAGAGATGCAGAAACGGATTTCACTTTTTTCCAGGAAAAGCGTACAACAGCTATTTGATCAATACACAGGCGCTTCAGAGCCGGTGTGTTATGCTGGTGCCGCACAGATAGGTGCTTTGCACAACCAAATTTCGCTGCTTTTTACCGTGACAAAGGAATCGGGTTCATATGAATAAATCTGTAGCGAGACCACACACGATTATTAGGCTTAATACCAATTGCTCCTCATTAATGTTTCAGAGGAGCGATTAGCATTTTGAGGCAAACAAGGTGTACTTAGTTAGCGGGACACGACCCAGCTGTCATTAAATTATATCTATGATTAATGATCTTCAGAGGCGGAGAGCTTGAAGGCTGGGCAATGGCGAACAGACGGAGAGGGAGGGGAGGTCGCAGCCGGTGATGGGATGGCCCCGGGGACACGTCTCGCCTGGACCCACGGCTGCCAACGTGACCCAGGCAGCTCACACGAGTTAAACCAGAAAAGGGGTCTGAGGACATTTCCTTAAAGCAAAGCGCAGGGGGACAGTGCTAAAGCATCCAACCCCCCAGCGCGGCTGCCTCCTGCGCTGACCATTGCTACGAACGTGGCCCCGAGAGCGCCGGCGGCTCCTTTGGTCACACTGATCTCGGCAGTATGGCACAGGCGCAACAGGACCGTCCCCAGGTGCCAGAGACCAAAATAACACTTTCACCCTTTTTATATTTTTATACCTATTCGGGGAGGCCAGCTGGGCAGCCGAGCAGCGCTGTGTGTGCCTGGGCTGTCATGCTACACCTTCCTTCCTACAGCATTCCCAAACAGAAACCAGCGTCTGTCTTCACAGGTTTCGATAAAAAACACTGAATTTGTTGGAAAAGCACCGTGCCGTTCGGGCCGTGCAGCTTTTGCCT
Source organism: Elanus axillaris (assembly GCA_026212715.1). Lineage (NCBI taxonomy): Eukaryota > Metazoa > Chordata > Aves > Accipitriformes > Accipitridae > Elanus > Elanus axillaris. Next base: position 53,002,982 of record JANZLQ010000001.1, on the reverse strand, counting down.
TCTCTCCTCCTCCCGCGCCTCGTATTCCCCTGCAAGATGGCCCCCAGCTCCATCTCAGCAGCCACTCCTTGGATGTGTAATTCCTTTGGAGCAGCGCCGTCGGTCGGACGCTCCGAAGGCAGACGTGCCTCACCGACCGCCCGAGTCGGGATGGAGGGTCCATCCGCTCCATAGGCAGCAAGCACCATCGCTGGTGTCTGGTTGGGCAAGTCTGGGGAGTCTGAGCACTCCGGCTTCTCATGAAATCGTATCATTTATAGAAAACCTTCTAGCATACTCAGCGACTGAAGATTATTATCAAAAGCGGTTGAGGAAACACAGCGCAGAAGGTCATTTTATAGCTGACGAACGTGTAAACAGCAGAGGCCAGGAATGAGTGTCACGAACAGACGTGGCCAATGGCTTGTGACAAACGTTAAAGTATTTAGAGAAAAATATGTTATTTTTGCTGCCAAATTTTAATTTAATTACGGATCGTTTGGGGTTTGTTCTTTTTAATGTGGTTTGTTTACGGCTGTTCATCGAGAAGCATCATTGCCACAAATACACTTTGTAAGTGGCACAGGCACACGCAGACAGACATGTGTCACTCATGTGCCGAAGGAGAAGAGGGGATTTGTAACAGAAGAAGAGTAAAAGGTCTCAGAACAAATTAGGATTGTAAGTGGTGAAAAGTTGCCTGTCTGTACTCACCAGAACACTTTCTTGGTCTTCCCCAACTTTTTTGTAATTCTCATACGTAAGCATTGAAAGAAGAGAGGGAAAATTAAATGAAGCTGTGGAAAGAATGCCAAGTTCACCATCTGATTTGGATTTGGGGTATTTTTGTGGCAAAATCAGATGATTTTTTTCTTGCTGGACAGGCTTTGCAGACACTTAAAAGTACAACAAAGATGCAACACTTGGCGAAAAGTCCTCAACAGTGTCTGCCCAGTAAGTCTGCAATGGGAAAACAGGCTGGAAAATGCTGGCTTTTTCCTCTTTCTTTTTGGTTTGAGGGAGAGAGAACGTTATGTGCGCTATGAAAACACCAGAGTTGAAATAGGTCAACCGAAAAAAAAGGGAGGCATTGGAGGGTCGGCTGAGAGAGCGAGCGGGGGGCAGGGGGGACGGCGACGGTGGGGACGGCGACGGCGGGGATGGCGATGGTGGGGACGGCGGCTGCGGCACGTGCAGTGATGCTCCGTGCAGCACCCGCCGCTCCAGCCCGGCCATCCAAACGACAGGGCTGGGGAATAATCTGATCGTTTGTCCATCACGGGCAAGTGAGAACTCCCAGGGGTGAAGTCCAGCCTTGGCATGCATTCAGGGACTTGACTCCATCAAGCCTCTCCTGCTCTTGCCGGGGATGACACTGATAAGGGAAGGGGAAGGCATGGCTTTGGTAAGCACCCCCCCCCAGTTTTACAGCATTTCTCTTCGACGGGAACCCCGATACAAGCGATAAGAGGCAGTAGACAGGGTTGGAGCGACGGGCCGTCGCAAAGGGTCGGGCAGCGTCCGCGGACACGCGTTCCCCACCACCACAGGGAAGATGCCCCTGGCACAGCCCCTGCCAGACCCCCCCTCTGCCCCGTTGCGACATTCCCGTGGGAAATCTCCCTTCTCTTGGGCTGGGACTGCCCTGCCCTGCCCTCAGGCAGTGCTGCCCTGGAGCTGGAAGCTTTTGCCAAGAGTAAGTTAACGTGCAATAGAAGATGCATGGTTTTAGCCTACTGAAATGCTAAAAATCTAACCTCAGTTAAGTGCAGAGGCTCGGTTTATACCTTTTATTTCCTGACCGTGTTCCTATTGATCTCCCAGCTGCAGATTAGCATAGCACTGTACTGCCTTACACTTCCTTTGCTTTTAAGGGAGTGTTGCAGTTCACGGTATCATCCATTCAAACACGACGCGCTACGCTCAGGGTCGTTCTCGCTGCCGTTGAAGTCAGGGGGAAATTTGCCACCGACGTCAGTGGATCAAAACCTTCATAACTAATTCATAGCTAATTACATTATTAATATTCGCCGTGTGCCCGGCGAGGGGCTGGCGGAGAGGTGGGGACGGGGCTGGGGAGGCCGGGCAGCCCCCGTGCTGCGGTGGCATCGGGATTTTCCTCTTCTCTCCAGGCCCAGCGCTGCAAGGGAGGAAGGGAGAGAGGCGAGACTGGAAAAGGCCGAAGTGAACTTCATGTGACTCAAACCAACATCCCGGCTGAAGACGACAGACGTCTCGCCATGGCGCATGTTGCATTCACAGCCCAGTGTGCAGAATGGCAACTACATGGAATCCCAGGAAGCGGGGCAGCCCTGGCTCCTTCCCAGCAGAGGAACCGGTCCCCGGCACGGCGGAGGTGGCCAGCTCGGCTCTGGCTGTCCTTCGGAAGCCTCAGACCTTGGCACAAACAAATAAGCTCCACCTCAACGCCCCTGCGGGCACATACGCCTGGAGCTGCCCATGCGAAAGGGATGAGGGGTGGTACCCGGGGGGAGGTGACCCCGGGACAGGGCTCCTCGTTAATCCGGGGGCTCCGCTCCCGTCTCCTCTCATCCTTCTGGTACGTCACAGCCTGCACAACGTCTTTGCACAAACAGAGTCGAGACTGAGAACATGGCATACCTTGGACGCAACTCCTATCTATTATTTAGAACTGTCTTCCTCGCAGAATTAATTAACATCTCTTTTTTTTGACTCACTGCAGCAGATGTAGTAAGGCAGCTGGCGCTTTGACAGATGACTATGGATATTCTCCTATAGCGACATAACTTGGGGGGCAGGAGTTCTCGTTTGCGCATTGCTTAATACAACCGTACCTGGCAGGCACCGAGACAAGTAAAGGGGTAGGAGGGTTCAAGCGGCTGCACCATGGTCAGGATGAGAGGCTGCCAAACCAGCCACCACCGGGACTGCGCTCCCGTGTGGTTTGGCACTGTATCCTCACACCGGGCCAAAACGCGGCGTAAGCCCCGGCTGCTGGGGTGAAGTACCCGTGGGACAGGCTCCAGCTCCATCGCAGACCCCCACTCTTGGCAGTCTCGCTGAGCCCCTGTGGTCACAGCTCTCTGTCCCAGACCCTAGCCCTCCCCAGGGCATTGCCCCCCCCTCCCCGTCCCCGGCTTCATCCCGCGGGAAAGAGGCTGTAGAAGTGAAGTAAAGCAGAGATGCGTTACAGCTGCCGGGCGCTCTCGGAGGCGGGCGCAGCCCGACTGAACACCCGGAGCCGAGTGGAAGGTGGGACAGAGATGCCCGAGTTTCCCTGGTAAATGGTCAAGGCAACAAAACCTGGCAGCTGCCTGTGGCTAGTGGGCTGCCTGGGCAAGGGGAGCGTGAGCATCGGCTACCGGGGCTTCAGCCTTGCATGATGCACCCGAGACATCATCAACCCCAAGAAAAGACGTTTGAACGCAGTGCTGTTTCCACAAACAAGAAGGGAGCAGCGATCGCTGGCAGCGGTGGGGGGGGCGGCTGGGCTGGGGAGGGAACAGGGCTGTGGTACGTCACCACCGCTGCGGGGGCTCAAGGTGTTCCCTGGCAATGCGGAGGCAGCGAAACGGGACTCACTCTGGGAGCACAGGGTGGGACTGGGGAGGCAGAGGCATCCCTGGTGTTGCAGAGCACACAGGGCCTGCGGGATACGGGAAATTACCTCGCTCCAGGAAAAAACGGAGACCAAGCCTGGCGCCGAGGCGTGGGAGTCTCCACCTCGGGACTGAAAGAGGGCTTGGGCCAGAGCGAGAGATGAGGGAACAAAACTCAGCCGAGCATCCAAGGAGAGCAGAGCAGGCAGGTCCCCCCGGCAGCGTCCCCTCTCCTCCCACAGCGACCTGCGAGCGAGCTCAGTGCATCCCAGGGAGGTGAAACCCCGCCGGACCATGATGGCACCACGAGAAGGAAGGGAATAGCGGGAAATAGGCTGGAAATAAAAGCTTCCAGCCATCAGAGAGGAGCTGCCATGGAACAGTGTAGCAGCATACATGCTACTGAAAGGCAACGAGGGAACGGTGGTCCTACAGAGTCTGGAGAAAATCCCGGTGGAAGCAGGAGATGCTCCCAGCTGGGAGTACCCCAGTGCCCTGCAGCAGCTGTGTTGGGGATGGCGTTACCAGGAGCAGTCTGGCACAGGGGGAGGGATGACGACCAACAAAATCCCCCCTCTCTGTGTCCAGCTCTCAACCTCCTCCGGGTTTTGCCTCCAAGCAAACCAAAGCGTTCACCGGCAGTTACACTTCCAGCACTGACTCGTAGCGGTGCACGTGCCAAAGCACTCGATAACCTTCACTGGCTATCCTGTTCTGTAAAGGCATCGCTGGTGGGACACATCCACGCAACGCTGGGCAGTGGCAAGGCACAAGTCGTCTCCTCCAGAGAGGGAACAGCCCATAATAAGTCACAGGAGACAATAAGATATGAAGGTCGCTCACTTATGCATGAAAATAAATTATATTGTACCATCAACTAAGTTTCTTCAGCCAGTCATAAAGCAGAATACCGCTAAGTAATTTACTTGCAGATGACGGTTATAAACCGCTCAGACTCTAACAAATCAGTGGGTGCCACAGCACCCGAGCCCCCGAGCCCTACCTGCCGTGACGAACGGGGAAGCCCCCGGCCCTCACCCTCCTGAGCTGCCCACCGCCTGCGAACGCCCCGGCCCTCGGCCCGCTCCCTGCCGTCGGGACCCTTCGCTCCGCTTCTGTATGCCGCGCCCCGAGTACTGAAAAAAATCACAAGAGAAGTCACAATTACCAGTCCCTGCCAACAGCGACGGACCATTGCCGTACGCAAGCCTGAGAAGTGATTGCTTATTTACAAGGCGCAGTGATAAGGTTGATGAGGTTTTGCCACCCTCATCGCCTCTTTCTTGCTCAAGACATGGAAGATGCTGCCAGAGAGGGAAAAACAAACACCTGGTGACCGCACTGCCAGGCTCCACATCCCACAAAGAAACGCGTAAAGCTCAGCTCTAATCTCCAATCTCAAACTACCCCCAAAGTCCGCAGCCCAGCCAGGGCAGCCAGCACTAGTGCCCGCACCTGAAATAAGGCGTAAGTTCTGTAAGGATGTCTTTCTCCTGACAAGCACAGAGAAATTTTGTGTCCGTAAGATACTTTCTTCCATAATAAATGTTCAGGTGCCATTTTGTTCTTCTAGAAAACTGGATACCTCCGCATTTCTGCTAAAAATAATAAAGACTGATTGTTTTGTGAGGCAGCGGGTTGACAGGAGAGATACACAAACCAATACCTGCTTTAACATGTATATAGCTAACATACAGAAGGAAGCAGCCCTATACCACATACTCTTAAAGAGAAGGTGATGCAAAGCAAACCCAACAAGTGTTAAAATAACAGGGCAGAGACTGCAGCAAGGTTACGTTGCTGAGAGGGTGGAAGCAGTCTCTGGAGTATAATAGGTTTTAAATTGGAGGCCTCTACTTAAAACCCACAGGAAATAAGAAGGGTCAGAAAGGCAAAAATTGCACAACTGTTATATTACTTTAAAAGACAATCTAATTTCTCCTTCAGAAATTGCTGCAGTTTTTTGGAAGATGTCTTTGACAAAAGATGTCATAATTCAGGTCCATCGCTGAATGAGAGACTGGCCAAGAACCCGGAGCTTTATTCAGCCAAAGTGTTTCCGCGAGCTGCAGAGCTGTGGCATTTCACAAAACTGATTCAGTCTAAATCGGGCCGGGGGGTTGAACTGGAAAATACAACTGGCGACGGGAGAGACCCGCTCAAGGCTGGTGCCGGCTGCTCTTCTTCCTCAGGGCGTACGCAGAGCAAGGGCGCAGGGGGTGGATGGCAGAGGAGCCCCGAGCTCTCAGCGCCCACCGGCACCCAACCGCCGCCGTGGGTGGGCGCCTGCAGGCAGGACCAGCAGAAGTCCTGCCACCAGGCCCGTGCTCAAACGCTGCAAATCCTGCCGGCAGAAAGTGCTGACCCATACAGTGAGGGGGGAAAAAATTAAAAAAAAAGCATCCCCTTTCGCTCATCCTCAGCCCACCCGTCTCCCTTGGTCTGGGTTTTCCTCCTTCCGTGCACTGGAAAGATCACGTTTGTCGTGGGAAGAGGAAGGTCTGCCAGCACCCGGAGCCCCCTCTCCGCAAGCGAGCGGCAAGCGAGCGGGCGGCAGCAGCAAAACCGCGCAAACGCTTCTGTTTTGTCCAGGTCTGCCGCTGCGGGAGCCGGAGGGGAGCTGGGGAGAGCCCAAGCCAGCGCATCCCCACCACTCCTCCGCGCAACAGCCCACCACGCCATGGCCGGGGGTTTAGCCTATTTTTCTAAAAGCTGGAAAACCCCGAGAAGCACAGGGGATGACACAAAGTAAACTTAATTCTCCTACGTGCATTTTAGAAGTTTCCTGGTTTTCTGTCGCCTGTAACTTTTAGTCTCCTGCTTAAAATACCTAATTCTACATGTCTGTTGTTTGGTTGGTTTTTTAAAGAAGCTACACTGCCCAAATCTTTCCTTGTATTAGGGCAAGACGGTCTGCTACGATGCTCCAGATCTCACCAGGGCACATTCAGGCCTAGTGCGAAGCTCATTTCTGGGTTTACTATTCTCTCTTTCCAGCTGTCAAAGGAGCGGGGCAGATTCTCAAGACAGCTCAGGTTCTTACCAATCTCTCCCAGCCACGAAGATGTGCTGGCCACGACAGCAAGGTTCAGCTCTACTGTGCCAAAGTATTTGTCCGTCCTCTGTAATAAAATAAAACCTCAGTAATGCAAATTTTCTGTAGAAAGACTGAGAAGTCTTCTTTTACACTTGAAATACTACTTTTTATTTCCATTTTTCAGTAACGTATGAATTTGTGAGCTTAGCAGGACTATGCCCTGTGTCATGTGTCCCAATTGCATCCCATAAATATTTAACACTACTGGAAAACAATAATTTTCTAACTCAGAAAACAGCATTACAGAAATTGAACAATTGCTAAGTGATCACTGCGCTTTTTCATGAATCCCATCTACTTTATTAAACCAAGACAAGCCAAGATAGCCAATTACAATGCACTAAAATGTACCGTCAACTGACTGGGAAAGGCTATTATATTTTCAGCTTCCGTGTAGTTCAATGAAAATTAGAGTTAAATGTCTATTTTGAAAGCAATAGGTTATTACTATGAAGTTAATCATACCATTACTTTTTATTGTGGGTCGGTATATAGAAGTTTAAAGGGACCCTAACAGAGAGGAATAAATGAGGCCAGCCCTCGCTGCTGCCCCCGACAGTGGGGTACCGTGCCGAGCTTAATGCACCCTCCTGAAGTCTTCTCAAATCGTGTCACTTGTAGAATTTGCACTTGACTTCTGCAAACATTAAATGTTCTTGTCGCTGAGAACTAATTAAGAAATCTGGACCACTATTGCTGAGCTAATTTTGTTCAGGTTGACTGCATGTTCAAATCTGGCTCTAGATGCTCATCTAATGTATACTGTGACCAACTATTTCGGTCGGATTAAGGTAATTACCTAGCTCAACACTTTTCTGATACATTTTACAGTAATGGAATCCGAAGCTTTTATATGCTTCTCCATCTTCACTTTAGAGGATTGGGAGGGTGAAGCTGTGCTTGAGGACGGAAAAGCCAAAGCCTAGCTAATCACCAGCCTACAGGACAGCTCAGCCCAGCTTAGGCTTCCCAGTTCGGAAGGCAGCAAACCAAGTGCCGCCTTAAAAGGTTTTATTTTTACAGACCTCAGAAAGAGCCTCATCGCTGGCAAGAGCCATGAGACCTGCTTCGGATCGGGGGAACCAGCGACTCTCTGACTGAGCATCCTTCACCCATTGACCATGATCGCATCTCCGAGACCACAGTCCTACGACTGCTCACCACGTTAGTCCCCGTGGTGAGATATAGGGATACACCATATGGAACTAGGTAGGGAGACGGGATTCTCCACCGCACCAAAACACAGGCAGTTAACAGGCAGTAAATTATCGTAACTCAACCAAACGACCAACCATTTCAGAGGGCAGCAGTGAAGGAACACACGTGTGGTGTGTGAGACGCTGGCATGTCCTCTCCACAAGACTCCCCTCTGAAGGAAAAGGTCACCACAGCTTTGCCTCCACCTTGGCGGGGGAGGCTGGCCAAAAGGGCAGGAGGGAGGCCCATTCCAAAGGGTGTGCAATGGGATGGCAGACTGTGACCCGGGGAGAAGGGGAAGGCTCCCTGATGCCCAGCCCGGCGAGAGGGCGGCGGGGGCTGCCTGCACGCAGCTGGAGGAAAGACTCATCCCGGGAAGACACCAATGACGCGGCCACGGCGTTACCACCCGACCTACGCCACGACCGGTCTGCAGAAAGTTCCAGGGTTAACCTTGCCTGCTAACAAAAAGATTAAAAATGAGAAAAGCTGTCTTTCGTGAACTACTGTTCAAAGGGTTGGAATTTCTCCCCAAGAGCATTTAACCTGGGAGGCGCAGAGCCACCACGCCACGACTTCCACCGTTTTCTCACTTACGGACGGACAGCTACCTCGGAGCCTTACAGCAGCCTGCTCCAAACCAGTGCAATGCAGGTCTCTTACTGGGGAGAAGCAGGTGGGACATGGTGGCCCTCTCCTCCCTTCACAGGAGAAGAGATGTTTGCGTAACGGGGAGGGCAGCGGGAATACCGAGGCAATGACAGTGTTTTGAATTCGTGGACTTCACACATGCCTTGTTTCCATAAAACGACCAGTCCCTTCCTCTTTGTTCTGCTGAAGTGTTTTATTTCCACCTATGTAATGGTTTGCAGAGTTATGTCAGAGCCTAGGCGTGTCTCTATTTTGTGCACAACGTAAGATATTCTTCAACAATTTGGGAAGGGGAGGATGATCCAAGCATATAGGCGTTTTTTAAGCAACAGTATCAGATTACCTTTACTTTACATTATAACTCTGCATTACAACCACGCTGAAGACCTCATAGCTATTTCTAGTTAAATTAGACACTGTGCCAAGAACAGAGCTTTCTCCAAGAAGAGGTTTTAAAGCTCAGGACTGAACATCTTGACGTACATCTCACACGCTCTTTGAGACCTCCTGTCACTTACAAAATAATCTCCCTCCCATAAGCTACTTTTGTAGTCAATACTAACCACAACACTTCAAGAAAAAAGGGTTTAAGTGAAAATTGTGAAAATAGATATGGACTTACATTTCATAATGTCATGGTAACAAGGAACAATGGAAATCTGCCAGGTTTTATTTTCTTGAGTCTTCTGGGTCTTCATAACAAAAGATGCTGCTGGTGGGGAATATCACGCGTTCATGCTGACGCGGCTCTAGATGACTAGCAGAAAGGTTACTGGTGTGGCCTGAAGGCCAGGAGTTGTCCCTTCTTTCTGCAACCAACTGCTTCGTGTCCTGGGCTGTGTGGAAACGCACACAGCAGCGTCAGACCATGGATCCAGTCGGCATCCTCCGCCTCCTCCTCCTGCTGCTGCCAGCGCAGCCTTGGATACAAGTTTGGAGTTCTCTCTTTTTTTTTTTTTTTCCTGGTTTCCTCAGTCACTGGGAGTTTTCAAAACACAAAAAGATGCCACACTCCCCAAACCTTCACAAAGGTAAACGAGCAAACTTTGGTGAGAAATCCTCCCGTCAAAAGAGCTGGCCTGCATATTCTGATGTGCAGTTTAACAAGGCATCGATGGCATTGCATTGCATAAACCTGGTGAAGAAGAGATGGAAAACATCTCCTCCGCAGGTGGAGGTCAGCTGGGGACCGTGGCAGGGCGCGAGAGGCGCAGCCCGTCCCTCACCCTTGCCAGACGTACCCCTTCACGAACAGGTAGAGATGGGGCGACAGAGGTGGACTCCCTTAAACTTCTGTATTGTCCTCAGCGCCCTAGAAAGGCTTTTAGCTATTTTTTACAACTCCAACCACCGCGAGAGATGAAAGCAATCCCGCACATTTGGGAGACGGCGGGCAGCCGCCTCGAGAGCCGCTGCTGCCCTTCCACCTGCCTCCAGACCCGGCTCGGTGGGTACGGCAGCAACCAGAGGGTTCACCTGCTGGGCTGCCAGCAGCCAGCGCCTTTCCTTGCTTCCACCGGAGCTCCCCAGCCCTCGCCTGCTCTGGCCTTGGCCCCCCAACAGCTGATCCCACGTCAGACCCAGCGGGGTACGACCTTTGCGGCACAGGAGGGTGACGGAAGACCCAAGGAAGCCCGTACCATCACAGCTTTATCGCTGATGATTATTCTCCTGGGCAGACATGGAGCTGGAAAAGTGTAAGATGGAGAATGTCTTGTGAAAACTGCTGAAGAAAGGCAAGTCAGCAGAAGCAAGAATCCAAATGGAAATTAAGCCACCAACAGTGAAACGCAACAGATCTCTCTTGGAAGCGAAGACCTTTGCTCTGTTGAGGAGAGACAGAAGGGTGGCCACAGGACCCTTCCATGCTCCACAGCCAAGGCGCTCAGTCAGATGAGCTTGGCCTTCACTCCCCTTCAGACCTCACCCTCCCTGTCAAGCCCCTAACAAGTGCCATTTATGATGGCTCCTTCTGGGATGTGGTTGCCTGTACCTCGGGAAATTGGATTGAGCTTATTCCTCATACGCCACAAATTGGGCAATAACTTTCAGTCACTACCCACGAACTAGACTCGAGTCAGCCAAGTAGAACTGAAAGGTCCTCTAAAGCCTATTACCAGCCTCCTGAAATATCCAGTCTCTAAACGGACTTAGCACATGAGACACAGGAGTGCCAATATTTATTAGGCGCTCACGCTGTTTTCCCCGATCAATTTTAGCCATGACCTGAGACGTGGTGTGCAGCAATGCAAAGCACCAGCAGCCAGAACAACTCTGTCTCTGCTGAGGTCTATTTGCTGAATTGTGGTCCTATACAGCAGATCTTCAACTCGCACAACTTCCTTCGCGTCCGTCATCGTCTCCAGCGGCACTGCAGCAGGTCCCCAGGAAGGATCTCCCCCCCCAAAGCACACTTGGGTGTCCGGCCCTGGCTTGCACAGACGTGACGGGCAGCGCTCACGGGAAACGCACGCCAGAAGGTCTTGGGCAGGAGCTGCCAGTGCTCACACCAACGCGACCGTGGGTGCTTCTCAGCCCACATCAGGTGTCCCCCTAAAAGCTAATTTTAAAAAAAATTATTACAAAATACAGACCGGCACGGATTCCAAAAGAAATCTGACCACCCGCAGAAGAACCGGAGCCCTGGAGCACTATGGCACGAGAGGATGAACAGCAAAGAGTGAAAACCAGGCAGGCTGGACCCTGTCGCTTTGTCTTCACGCAGCCATGACCCAGAGGAGGGACATCTGGCAAATTCATCGGTTTTCTTCCATTTTTTTTTTTCTTTCTGTCATTCTCTGATTAGAGAGAGGATACAACTACGATTGAGCCCTTTGGTAGAATTTACTTCAGTGATTAAAATAACTGCATGGAATTAGCACAATTCGAACATTATTTTTTATCTTGAGTGGCAGAAAATCATTGCTCCTGGGATAATTCTTAACCTAACAGAATGACCTCTATGAAATAGATCCAAAAGTTTTATGATTTTTTTGCCTTCATGCTAATTTAATGTAGTCCAACTGTTTAATCTTGAAACGAACACATTCCAAATAAAGTAACACAGTTTACAACAAGAGACTGTAGGAACTAATTAGGTTGCAAGTTCTGGAGGCTTTAATATGGTTGAAATTATATAACTATCTTCACATTCCCTGTATGGTCCTATTAAATGCAGTAGGCATTGATGTCGCTAGCTGTCAGGAAGCAAAATGAAAAATAGTTTTAATAGCTGCTCTTTGACCTGTTTTATATTTTATGTCAATTATAACAGCACACAACCATGCATAATTATGAAGCATAGATGCATTAAAATGTACACATAATTTGTGTTCTTATGGCAACCGCTGCATTAGGATCTAGAAAACAAACTGATCACTTCCTATTGTTAAGCCGTCTTAATATCAAATATGCAAGAGTTTTGTCTGCCTCCTCGCTTTGTGCAATTTCGAAAAAATATTCTGAGACACAAACAAAAATCAGCGTGTAAGCGTACATCTGTACTGAGTCTCCAACTACAGGGAACAGCGTCCGCCGCAACTGCGGAATTAACATAGCCATGCACGCAAACATTCAGGCCTGAGTTTTTAAATGATCTCTTTCATTCACCGTAGAAGTTACTTGCTGGTTCACAGAAGATCTACAAGAAGTGCTTTGCCTTCATTTGGGTCTTGAGCAGGAGCAGCTGTTTCTCTGGTTTCAGATGAGGACAGCCATCCTATTTTCTGAAGCAAGTTGATAAAGACGAAAACGTCATCTAGGACCTAAGAAAATTTTGCACGCTAACCCAAAATTGCACAGGTAAGTGCCCGAGTTTAAAGGTGACCGTTTAAAGAACAGCCCTCAGATCTTGCTCCCAACACAGAAAATACTTGTATGCAAAGCAGAAAATGGGGACGTGCTCACGCTGCAAAAAATTATCATCGTACAGCACTCCCTCAGAGATGCTCCCAAGCGAAGGAATCTGCATCCTCTGCTGCGTGCTCCGGGATGCCACCAATACCTGCAACACAAGCAAGTATTTTCACGTCCTTCAAGGTGCTATTAGTGAAGACGATGAGATCACGGGTTTACTTCTCTGCTTCAGGAGGCATCTGAACCACCTCAGGGAACACACTTCCTACCTGACGCGTTTCCTTTCGCCCCAGAGCCCGCACCATTGCTGGGGCTGCCTCCCCCCTGCCCCCGGAGGGCGACGAAGCTTGCGCTTCGACTGCCGATCTTACGGACGCTTCCAAGCGCTCCGGTCTCCAGTGCTGGCATGCATCATCCCCTGGCTTCTGTCGCAAAGGCAAGTTCATGGAGTGTTTTTTAAAAAAAACTGAAACCTGTGAAATCCGGAAAATTCATCCTCTGCGAAACTGAGATGTGCCGTATTTTAACCGGGATCTTTCTTACGGAAGTCATCTGCTCGTTTCACCATCTGCAGAAGGTTGCAGGAACAGACAGGGCACCGTGACGGCGGTGCCAGGATGGGAACATCCCCTGGTGCAGGCTGGGTTCGCAGGAAGCCCAGCTGAAGAACAGAGAAATGCAAAACGCACCCATAAGTGCCTACAGACATCTGCCTCGCAGCTGGCCATCTTCCCGGCTCCACCGCTGGCCTGGATGTCGGGGTCCTGCCTGGGAAGACCCATGCCCGTGGCCTCACCGCTTTATTGGCGTCAGTTCAGTATCCGAGGAGGAGGATTTAAAGAAACCACCAGAAACCCTATGCATGCTGCAGACCTTCCCTGGACACGGATCGATGAGCCCATGCACGTAGAACAGAGCTGGTGCACAGCACTGCTGGTTTACTTAGCACATTTAAGCCCAAACCGCAGCCCCGTTATTTGAAGAAAAGTTGGCAGATCAAACATCTTATACATCGATTCTTTAATAACGTATCCTTGTGCTCCGCATAACAAATCTGTGCCTTTCTGAAAGGATGTGTGGAATTTCATGGGAAAATCATGTCTCACACAGAGACCCTGGCGACAATTTCTGGGGGCCTCTATAGGTATCTTCCCCTTTTAATCTATTTTACAATACTAGCTACAGAACCTCAGCGGTTTCAATCACACTAAAACCATACCTGCAAGATACAGCTATGACATTTTGCTTAACATTCAAGACGGGCCAGCTATGTCGGGCACCACTTCCCAGCAGGAGGAAGGAGCGCTTCCTAGGAAGGGGGACAAGAGAAGGGCAGCAGTTTAAGTTCTCAACCGAGCTGCTGCTTTGCACGGAGCCGTCCGGGCTGGCAGAGCACCGCGGCACGAGCAATCCCTCCCAGCCCGGCGTGCACTGAAGCTCGCGTCTCTCGGCACGCGGGCGGGCTCTCCGCATGGTTCCCGCGTCCCTCGGAGGCTGCCGAGGTGCTCTGTGATGAGCTGTGGGGCCGCAATACAGTTTAGAGCTAATGGTTTTTTCCGAGGATGCTTTAGCCCTCTGAATTAAGGCTTAGCTCAGATCTCACAAAAGCCAGGGTCCTCCCTCCCCAGCACAAAGGATCCCTCGGCTGAAGGTCTGCTGAAAGAGCATGCTTGTGCTGGCACGTAGGCTTCTCGCAGGGCAGAGGAGGGAACGCCGCATCGTGGAGCTCTGCTAAAAGCCAAGACTTCAGTCAAAGCAGAACTGAGACAACCAGTAGAGCGCCAAGATGGTGCTCGAGCTGCTTAATCTTTACCCAGCACGCTTACGGCTTGCTGCCGTTTGGAGCGGCTCCCCTCACTCAACTCCATGCAGCGTAGGGGATTCATTCCTACCGCAGCTGGCCTTTTCCCTGGAACAGCACGCAGTGCTCGTAAAACCAACATACTTTCATTTAAGAATACGCCAAGACTCAAGGGATCGTAAAACTGAGGGGAACGTGTTACATGACCTACTCCGGTGGTTATTTCTACCCCAAAACCGGCACAATTACATTACAAAGGCAGAATACAGCGTCCTCCACCTGACCAAAGCCCCCAGACCACCTCCCCCAAAGCCAAGTGCAAATATGCCCAACAGCTTACTCAGGACGTGTTGTCACGTCCACGGCTGCTGAAGCCATCCTTCTGGAGACAGACCACGTACAAAGACCAAGCGACAAGCACAGATCTCCGCAGAACGGAGACCTTCTCCCTTCTTACCAAAGCACGCTCCTGAGCAAAGCCACAGACTCAATGTGGCAGTTCCAAACAATGAAGATCTGTAAAAAAAAGAAAATCCCTTCCCAGCAATACTCTGCTGGTTGAGCAGGGCATTGTCCTGATAGCGCCTCAGCATTCATTCCAGCTCACTAATTTCTCTAATGGTGTTTCTTTACAAAAATATGTATTTCAGAGCCTGGCACAAGTTTTACTTGGTAGAATTTCAAATGTAGAACATGACCTGCAATCTGGTTTCCACTTGCCTACGTATTTTCTTCACCATAAACCTGGTTAATATAGTATCTTGGAGAACTACAACTTGCAAACTCTCATTTTATTGCGTCCCCGGTCGTTCCTCAGCCACGTGCATGGGCCGAGGTGGTTCAGACCTGCGGTATTGCTATGGGATACAGAGCCTGAGCTCGGTCCCACAAACTGCAGAAGGATCCATGCCAGTCACTCCCAGCAGCCACCGATGTATTTTCCCCAGGTCTTTGTATGGGCCTCCTAGTCTTTCAAGTAATCTCACGGTTGGAAAATGCTGTCTTCAACAGAAGGAAGTCGCCTCTAATGACTCCCAGACATGAAAGAGCTTTCAGCAGAAGGGCAGCTTAGGGTTTGGGGGTTTTGTTTGGGTTGCGTGTGGTTTGGGTTTTTTTTTTGAATAAGAAGGAAAAAGCACCGATTTAGGGATTTCCCTTAGATTTGCTCTGGTTTAGACTCAGTTATAACTAAGCAATTTAAAAGAACAAAACCAAAACTGAACTCTCTAGGCAGCCACCAACAGACACAAACCAACACCACGGACCTGTAACGCTTTGTTATTTTTAACTCTGCATTTCTCTGACCCCTCCTGCCTGGATCTCCCAACTACAAATAAAGGCAGCACCCGAAACACAGGTACCGGACTCGTACTTACAATAACTAGATCCCTAACAAAACGGCGGCAGGTGATGTGGCCAAACTCACTTTTCTGCCATCAGGCACCAAGCTGGGGAGCTCTTGGGGCGGGGGGAGACAACACTGACACAGACCCTCTGCACCAGACTTCACCCGAGCAACCCAAGCGAATTGCTAAAAATTTTTTTTTTTTGCTTAGATAGAATTTTAAAAGCGGCTTCCCTGCTCCGTTTCATACAGTTTAGGAAATTTAAGAATATTACATCTAGAAAGAGGAGAATCAGGGAGTCAGGCTGGTGACTGTAGTTAGCCATCAACACTTGTGGTGAATGAACCTGGATGAAGGTTTCTAGAATGCTCTAAATTAAACCTCGAAGAAAACTTCTCAGCCCCCTTTAATTTACGCTGCATATACAGCTCGTAAAGACAGGTTAAAGTTGCACTTCTCCGTCTTCTATTGCTTCTCAAGCCGATTCTGAAGATCTGTGCAAAATTGACATCTTGCCTGAAACAGGAAAACTGAAAAGCAACTGTTTCCTCCTCCCCACTCTCTGAAGTGAACAGTCATTCTGTTATTTATGTACAGTTCCTTACTTTGGATCTTAAAACATCATCTGTCACCTCGGTGCTAGGCTTTACCATGATCCAGAGGTGAATGTGGGTAACGCTGGCACAAAGAAGCGCACACCCCGCACCCCACACCCATTTCTGGTGGACAGGCGAGAGGAAACATCAGCAGTACGAGGCAGAAGAAGTACCTGGCCGCACAACTGACATTACCGCTGGTTTCATCTGGTTTTTGCTATGAACAGTGCTGCCCAGCACTTAGCTCACTAAGCGTTAAGAGTGAACTCTCAGAGTAAAAACCTCTGGGGAACGAGGATCATTAGATGCCCAGAAAGCAAGCGTTTTGCTCGCTTTCCTCATCTTACGACCAGCTTCTTGCATAAAAACCTGGCGGAGACCGAGGAGGTAAGTGAGGAGCTTCAGCGAGTCACCAAGGCGGCTGCTGCCAGGGATTTTACAGGAATTTGGAGTTTGCTGCTGCAGCAGCGGAGGAAGAACTTCCCCGGGTTATTTACTTGAAGCAATACTTTTGCTCTTGTTGGAAGCTTTGATTTCAGCCCTCCCCACCCCACACTGTTAAATTGTCACACGTGCTTGTAAACAGGAGGCTCCACCGGTTCCCTCGGAGTGGTTTGAGCAAACTAACATCATAACAAGAGTGTTTATGGAAAAATGCTTAAGCGCTGAAGCAGAAAGGGCTTAGCACTGATCAGACCTCTCTTCCACCTTTATTCTTCACTATCCACATTGAAATGCAAATATCAGTGCAGGGTTTCCACCAGCGTGCCACTCACAAATTGAAAAGCAGTTTTTATCTATGCAAATGTAAGCATGGTAATTGAAGTTAATCAATCAATGCTAGCTTTCACTAAAACCTTGAACATGATTGAATAAAGTAATTATCATTCAGCAGAAAATGATGAAGTTGTAGACAGCATGAACCTTATTAAAGGAGGATTTTGAGTCACAATGGCTTAATTTAGCT
>JANZLQ010000001.1:52955295-52968518 GCA_026212715.1 Elanus axillaris | reverse complement strand
AAATGAGAAAGTAGATGGGCATTGTCAGAAATTATGTTTAGCATCACAAACGGCACTGCTGGGCTGGCTATACAAAAAACTAAGAGAAGCATTTGAAAGCTCCCTTCTTGGAACATTTTATAAAATACATCTGGGATCAAATTTGTATATATGAAATTAAAAAAACAGACATTATATAAATATTTAATTATATATAAGCATATTAATATGTGCCTATAAAAACATATAAACATAAAAATAAAGCATGCTTCGGGGAAGGGGAAAAACAAGAACAGGAAAAAAAATCTGGACCTCACCAAATGAAAGGGTTTATGGAGATGTTTTACAGAGCGAGACAGCCCTGCTCAAGAACTTGCTTAGCCCAAGAAAAGAATCAAAGAACACTATGTAGCTTTTCCACATACCTCAGCTTCAATATAAGGAAATTCAGAAACAAGACGTTTTCCAACAATAGGCCATCTCTTTCCTGTAACTTGGGCTATTTTGGCCACCTCAAAAGCCTTGTCCCCATACGTAGAAGCTAGATGCTGAGCTACCTGTGGAGTTGAAAACAAATTCAATATGCTTTTGAAAGCACATCAAATACACACACGTTTTTCTTGTCAATTCTTTTATCACCAATAACAAATAGGCTGAAGAAGGTATTAGACTTTGATTGCGTGGGAGGAAACTACTCGCGTTGTGAATGGGTTAGACCAGCACTTGACACCACTATGTATGTATCAACGTAACTGTGACTAATGATGCTCCAACTCTTTTGCTACACTGTGATCGCACCTGAAGTATAGATTTTGTTGGGCTCAAAGGAAGACAGACCCCAGTATGTCATAACATTTTAATGCAGGAAACAGTCAAAGATTAGGAGGAAGGGAACAGGGAAGAAAAGAAAAACAACTACTAGAATTTTAGGGTTTTTAAAGCTACCTTTGCCCCAGCCACATAAGAAGCTTTTATCAGGCTCGACAGACCTTTGCAGAAGTTATGCTGGCATTAGATTTAGTGTGAAAACAACACTCTGACACAGAAACATCAGAGCACCAACAGCAACCATGACTCACCTCACTTTCAAGTCCATAGTCTTGGACCAACCTAATGTAGAGAGTGGGACTCCAGTCCTCAGCCCCTTGTAGCTGCAGTCCAATGGTCCTACTGGAACCTGCCTTCAGATCATGCGCTTGAATAGCTGCATCAATGGTGTCCTGCGCCATGGCACGGTAGGTTGTCCACTTCCCACCTGTAACCACACGTTTACTATACTTGGGGAAAGCAAGTGGAATACAAAGTTGGTATGTACCGTATTTATTTTATGCATCATATTATTCTTACTAGACTTGCTCCAACAAGCCAGTCATGCTACCACTGACAGATCATTATCTAAAGAAACATGAAAGATCATCCTGTAATGAGAAAAGTTTTCACTAAAATACACTGAAGCAGCCTAACAAAGCTATACTTTAAGAGAACTTCCAGTACCTGCTATTGTGACAAGGCCACTGTCGCTAATGGTAACGACATGATTCCGGGATATCGACTGCGTGTCTTTGGAGTTGGGGTCTATGACCAGAGGACGAATGCCACTCCACGCTGCCAACACGTCTCCTCTTCTCACTGTCCGGGACCAAAGATCAGCCAAAGTCAGCCAGGAACTGATGGGTATTTATCTCATATCCCTCCTGTGGTCTTTGTGGCATTGCGCCTCCGTGTAGATACTTGCTGTGAAACAAGGACTGCACCACACCATGCTTGTTAGTTGAGCAACTCAAAGAGCTGGAGAAGATTCTCCAAAGTAATGAAATAAGCTGGGCTACAGAATTAAAAATAGCACCGCCCTGATCTGTATCAGTCATATTCTGTAGCCCAAAGCAAAGTCAGAAACAGACAGGTCCATTTTTCACACCGGTTAAAAATCTAACAGAACAGAGATATCCTGGGAACTGATCAACCAAGACAGACTCAACTGTCAAACTCACCGGTCAGCTCAAAAAAACCCTAAACTCAAAAACCAAACCCTACCAAATCCAACACACACACACACTCCAGCACCAAGTCTTCTTGTTTGCTTGTGCTGACAGGACGGTCCTTGCATTACATTTTAGAAACCAAAATAAAGTTTGCTCCACATTAGTGTAACATTTGCTTTTAGGACTTCAAAGTTTTTCTCTAGCTTGTAGGTTATTTTTCCAAGTTTTCCTCTCGACAAGTGATCTTTACCCCCAGCCTTTATAGTCAAGTGCAATTACACATATACTCAAGGAGAAAAATTATTGGCAAGGTTGTGGTCGGCTGAAGCACATGCCCAAAGGTCGTACCCAATGCCAGCATTTGTTACCAAATTGTCAAAATCCACCCAACAGAAGTCCACGTACCTTCCACAACTACCTCTTCCAGCCTTGCCTTCTCTGCCTCCTCCTTACCGCTGCTTCAGAAACGCTGTTGTGCTCCACAAGAAGCCTGACTAAATGGCTGTTTACTACTTTCTTCCCCCGTGCTATTCCTCTGCTTCCTGTCCAGCTACAGGTATACACCTAAAGCCAACCCTGCCTTCTCAGGAAGAAAACCTGAAGGCATCTGTTCGTCACAAAAGCCCTTAACAGTTGTAGGAAAATACCCCAGCCTCCCAAAGTCACTTTTTAAAATACATAAACCACAGGCCCAATAGAGAATTTAATGAAATTAATTTTGTTGCTTATTAAATTTGCAATAGAAAAAATGACTGATCTGCTTTATACTGAAGTCTTTGGAACGTGGGTTGGTTTTGGTTTTTTTCATACAACTTTCAAATAAATGATAATTGAAAATCAGTAAAAAGGTGTAAAAATATCCCCCAAAGAACACAAAATAGATTTCAGAAATCAATGGTGCTCTGCCAGCATGTTTAACCTGCCAAAATGAAGTGTTAATCACAGAAATAAGATACCATATTACATTTATAAACTAATGAAACTAGAAAAAGCAGCATGCGTGACACTATAATTAAACAGTTGGAACACATCCAAGCCTGTGTAAGTTGATAACCCTGGCACTGTCTCTGGCAGCAAAAAGGCAGGTCTGCAGTGAGTTGATATGGCCAGCACAGTTGTTAATTCAATAACAAGCAATCTATAAACACTGCTAATTGCATATGTGAAAAACAGCGTGCACCTAGGTAGGTTTCATTCAAAAGAATTAAACACTTCATAATGTAGTTCTGTAAAATACCTTGCAAAATCCCTGTCTTACTCACATTCTTAACTCTGCCAGCTACCTGTCTAGCCTACCGCACTTACTTGTATCGACTTCTGCTCCGGAAACTTAAAGGTATGTTTCCTGAACTTCATATAATACAGAGCCATCGATTTTCCACTTCGGGAAACAAGTAATCTAGCACTTCCAATCATCAGACAGCAAGTTTTCCTAAATCTAAGGATGTTGCAATGTTCCTGACCAAGTGCTTTTCAGATTGATTTTAATGCAGTTACTACAACGGAAATGCGGAAGTACAAATGCTTTCACAGAATCATTTTTTTCAAAAGTCACTGTGAAGGCAAGAAGCCTCTCTCCTTTAAAGCAGCACTGAGTCAAAGCAGGCCAGCATCTTGTAACCAATGTGTTCTCAGCTCAGCTACTGGAGGGAACAAGTGTCACCAAGTAATTTTTATAAATTCTCCTTCTTGCCCATTATGTTTTCCTCCTGCACTGAAAACTGACGCTCTTGGATATTTACCATATCAAGAAAGTAAATTCTAAGAATAAAGTGCCTAGAAAAATGGAAATAAAAACAAAGACACAGGAAAAGTCAGAACAACTTTTCCTTCAAGAAGAACAGGTGAATTATTTGATGTACTTGTGCTGATGTATGACCAAACTGGCCCAGTTCTGCAAAACCTTGCATCTGCCACCCAAAGAGACGAGAATGACTTGGCTGTGCAGCTGGATAGCTAGCACCAGTTAGCTGAAAGGTATGTGAAATCTGAACATGCAGATACCAACTGATTTCCATTTAAATAGTCCGAGTAGTGCAAGTGTTAGCTGGAAAAGCATCATTTTATAGCTCTGAAAGAGAGATCACAATGATACTTATGTACCACTAGTTTTAGAAACACCCAGATGCACAAGAACTGTAGTTATCAGAGTCGCAGAAAAACTTCAGACGGACAGCATTTACTCAAACCGAAACGTCACATACGCATCAGTACCTTCACAGGTAAAACAGAGCTGACAAAGCTTTACCTTCAACATCAACACTAAGGTAGTTGCGCACTTCGTTCAAAATGAAGTTTATATCTTCTTCTGTTGGTATCGGATGGGAAGTAACATCAGTTGGGCTGTCTGTGGTCCCTGCAATAGTCATCTTCTCCCATGGCAGGAAGAAAATCACTCTACCGTCGCTGGTGGCTGGGTCAAGCAAACCCATATTATCAGGGCTGAAATAAAGAAGGGACATGGTTCAAAACAGGTCAGGCATCACCAGGGATTCTGTTCTTGCACACCTTGTACCCAGAGAAAGTAGCAGAAAGTTACTTTTGCTCTTAGGTCAAATGATTAAAAAAAAGAAAAAAAAAAAAAATCAGAGATCTCGCACGTGGCCATGACCTGACTTTAAATGGTACTCCCAGAAGTTTTGAGAAATAAGGCCCTTGAATGTGATGCTCAGATATCACTAGAATTTGATTTCCTAAGCAAGTTAGCAGACCACAACCTTAAATCGAGCAATCAGGCCTTTGGCATCTCGCATCTCCATTCACTCTGGAAAATCTTGCTCATTGGAATTTCAAATACAAACATGTGGAAATTCTAAAACAGCAATTACCTGAAACTCACTATGGAATGAACGACTGTTTTTAATCAAAAAATTGACAATCATTTATATTATGCCACAAAGGAAAGGGAAGGCTGAAACAGAATGTACATTAAAATAGAAGAAATGCGAACAGAATCCTGATCTAAGTATAGAACAAGAAAAATTAAAGACAAAATGTTATTAACCCAAGTTATCAACTATCTGCGCCCTGAACACAGGACAAAAGGAAAGACACACAAAATCCCAATGACTGCTACAACCCGCATGCGCTATAAAGGCGGGGAGGGAGGGGGCGAGGGTTAGCAACAGAAGGAAAAAGTACAGAAAACAAGAGAACAGCAACACTGAAATCATAAGCGTTATGAATACATTTAAACAGTAAACTTCCAGTGATGCTACAGCCTGAGTTTGTTAACCACCTGCCACTTCAACAGGAGCGAACACCCATAGACTCCCAAGGGATTTGGAGCAAGAAGTATACTCCAAATGCTCCCAGCTCTTGCATTCTTGAAGGAGGAACTGTGTTTCGGGGGAAAGGCGGAAAAAGAGACACTAACTGGATGCTACTATTCAGAGATTTTTCATTTATTTATGCCAGTGCTACAAACAGAATGATTCAGTAAACCGAAGAAAAACAGTTCTGTTCCTGTTCTTTGTACAGGAAATTTTAATTTATGTATCAGTGTTTTCTGGTATAGTGTAAAAAAAAAAAAAAAAATTCACAGGTACAAACCCAGTTACCTTCATGACTTACTAAATAGCTCTACTTGTATTTCAGAAAACAAAAGGCTTCTACAAAGACTTCAAGGTAAACAGCTTTTATACAGGAAAACATCTAAGCCGGCCCTTTAAAAATTCTTCTTTATTTAAAGGAAAGATTCATTTCAGGTGCTGGAAGTCTGCAGTCAGTTTAGCAGTCTCAGGTTCTGCAGCTATTCCTGATAACGCAAGGAAGATACAGGAAGTATATGGAAGGAGGACAGGAGGTATATATTTAGGTGGTAATAAGGACCATCAGAGGGGAATAATTCAGTGGACTTAAGCAACTACTAACACAATAAGCTGAAGCTAGACAAAGACCTGCTTGGATACGAATTACCTATTCAAGAGAGCCCCAAGCCGAATCACTGAATATTTCATTTTTAGGAAGTCTAAACTGATTACTGAACGTAAGTTTTCAATATCTGGAAAGGCTAGAAGAGAAACTGAAAATTTCATATATAGCATGTATATTAGAACATTTTTTTGAGATGATATTTATAGACAGCTTAAGCATACAGTTACAGAAGTACAATTTAATAGGGGAAGTCAACACAGATTTGTGAAAGGTAAATCACGTCAGACAAATTATTACTTTTTAAAATGAAAAAGCTATTGATTTAGAGACAGGAAACTAGAGATTTAATATACAGTAGCAGAATATTCAGAAAACTTCAGACATTTTCTCAAAAGTAGGAATTTTTTTTAAATGTGATTTTGTAAAAACTGTTAAAAATAAGGAAGAGAAACAAGTAGAGACTTGAAGTTTCACCACAACACCTACGGACTGAAGGATTTTCAATTAGATTACGCAGCAAATGGTAAGAAAGGATGAAAGGATGCCAATTAGTCTACTGAATTAATGACTACCAGCTATCCTGGGAAGCTCTCTCTCAATCTCTATTGCTAGGTTTGCTCCATCTGAGGACGGAACTGAAGAGCCACCAAACCGAATGTAACGTAAGGTGTTTCCCACCAAAAAGAAGCATCTTAACACCCAAATACCGGCTGTTCTGGAACGCCTCTGGAATCATCCAGCTGCACACCAGGAATGCTTCTGAAACAACATGCTTTTATAAGACACAAATTCTTTCGATTACAGAATGGATGCGAGAATGTGGTATGAGCTACAGCAATGTCAGCCATTGTAAGATTTCTCTCGTAATCTCTCAAGACTACTGAAATGGGTAAGTTCAGGATTGTAGACTCCAATACGAAGTATAAAGCAATGCCTTTACACAGAAATATAGTGGCAGAAGGTCTCGGAGTATCATACAGATGAAACTGAAGTGACTCTTTGTCAGCAAAACAAACATCAAGATACCTGGCCTAATTGGTAAAGCAATAGTACGATACTTGAGAGTTGACTTGAAACAACTGAATGTGTTTGAAGCATGTCTACTTTTTAAAAGGCTTCCTTTTCCAAAAAGCAGTGCAGTTAAATTGGTCCATATATGTTGAACGTACAACGAATCCGGAAAGAATCTTGAAAACAGATGACTAAAGCACACATAGAATGTAAGAAGCTATAGACTACTGAGCTAGACAAGGTAATTGAACTGAAGGACAGATCAGAACTCTTGAGCCTGGCGTCAGTAAGTGGTTCATTCCTGGATATTAACTGTGGCATTTTACAGAGCAGAATAGATACATGGAAGAGCTCAAGTTGAAGAAGCATTTGACCGAAGCACCACAAATACAGTTAAAGAACAAATAGGTGACATTCTGTAGAGTAGAACTAAGGTCTAACAGACCAGTTTGCCTGGAATCTGGAATGCAGAGCAGACAGGAAAATTCAAGAAAGATGGAAAACGTCTGAAATTTGTCAGAAGGGAGGGGAAAAAGGTATTGAATTCATGGACACATTTCAGGCAGGAAGCCTGTCTGAACAAAGGTAGCCAAAACCCTCTCTCTCATGTCAGCAGATAATATACTTAAACAATAGGGAGTGAAAGAGACTTTCTGCAGCTACTAGAATAGATATGTGTATACTAAAAATAGAATTAATGAGAGGAGGAATACTGGGACTATTAATGAAGAACATAAATGCGTAAGAAACCCATGGGAAAGGAATGCATTAGGTTAACATTAGTTTTACAAAATCTTAACTAAGTTTCTATCTAAAAACCTCTACCTGTTAAAAAAATTTCAGTTGTGTGAGTATGGACCAAAATTCTATGAAGCATTTACCACAAGGCAAGTGGACTCAGTGAAATGACAACCTTCATTTGTTGAGCAGTATTCCTCGGCACCAGGAAAAGACCTCATACAAGTGAAGATTAAATACCATGAGTATTTCCTATTTAGCAGACAGTTCCTTGGTTTAAGCTATCCCACTTCAAGGAAATTCAGTACACTTTTATCTAATCAGCTGTACTGCGGAGGCAGTCTGTGGGTAGATACTATTTTACAAGAAAAGTATATGCCCACATGCTGACATACACAAGGGAACAAGGAGAACAGGAATTCTCTACATTTCCAATTAAAGTTATTAGGTTATTGCAGAATAAATAAATTAGAGCACTCATGCGTATCAGGCCACCTTCTACTCTGAATTTACGAAGTGAGTTAAAGTTTTAAAACTTCACATGTTTTTGCTGTAGGGCCATAAAGTCAATCACACACGTCCTTCTCATAGTATAAGAGGAAACTAGGATTACAACCCATTTCTCCACATCACTAGTGCTTTAAAGCAGCTATCAGGTCATTTTCCCATTTTTCATGTGGAAAGACACCAAAAATGGACAGAATGCAAGAGTGATTTTACACTAGGCCAAAAATGCCTCAATTTTGCAGTCTATAGTCATGTCCTATTGGGACAGCTCCGGCAAAAGCAGCATGTTGTGCACTGGAAGTCTAAATTTATATTCAAAGAGGAGCACAACGAGGATATGGAAGGCATTATTCTAAGTGCACTGTATCAACAGAATTGGGATAAGTCTATAAATGTGGATTTCCATTAGGATGCTAATGATTTCAGAAACGAAAGGTAATATTTGAGTTTCAACTGTCGAGGCTAACTTGGTAGAAGGGGATTTGGTTTTGCACAGCAAATAAGGAAAGAAGCGGGAGTCTACAGAGAGCGCGCTCGCAGAGTGCCACAGGAACCTCTTCTGTAACAAGGTCAGCAGAGGGAGGCAAGTCCCTTCCACCAAAAGAACCACAGGTGGGTGGGTGGGCCTGTGCCCACAGCAGTGTCAGAATTTAATCATGTTATTTTGAACTACTTCTTATATTGCCTACATGCTGCATTCCTATTTCCTATGAGTGGAGTCGTAACGCGGCAGAGTACAGTGGCCGAGTGTCATTGCACAGAGAGTTTCAGTAAGACAAGAGTTTTTGTATGGAGGTGGCAACCTCTCTGGAAGGTTTTATATGCTTCTTGTTTTCTTAAGGGGGGGTGAACAAGCAGTCAGTACACTCAACGCAAACTCATTATTAAAAAAGGCGCCTTCAGAAGTCTGTTGCAGGTGCTGTGCCTAAACGCCCTTCTGCTTCAGGAGGAGTTCTGCCTTTGTGAGTTTTAACTAAGAACTACAAGACTTCAGTCTTTTCTGAATATATGAAAGCGTTCTTCTAGTTGGCACAGTGCCAGAACCCTCTTACAAAAAAACAAAACCCCAAACCAAAATAAAAATCAAATCGTGCATTCAAAACTACCGTAAAACCCACAAATGTGTCTCTGCAAGCTTATTTATTACAGACACCAGCAGAGATTGTTACAAATGGTTTAGGCTTTGAATATCGTTACCTGTAATAACCAGGCATCACAATATGCACGCCTGCACTTGGCTGACAGATGTTTGGTGCTTCCTGATCATCCATTTTGCGCACAGAGTCTGTGAAAGGTCCCGTAGCATTGATAACACATTTGGCTTTGACATCAAATTCCTGCCCTGTGAAAGAAAACAGTATCAATCACATACTCCATTTGTTTTCCTGCTCACTGACGCTCTCTGGTATTAATCTGTCTATGAACTTAACCTACTGTAAAGTATATCGGGCTTGCCTGAGCAGAGCAGCTGGAAGGGGTTTTAAAAATTAACAAAGTTTTCATGTAACACCAGATTTGAAAGAAAAGGTTTTACAGTGAAATTCCACCTTATCTGTAAAGGCAGGAGAACGAAGACCGGGTAGGAGAAGTTCGGCTGAAATCTGCCTCTCAAACGAGAGAGATTTCAGTCTCAACCCGTAGACTGGGTAAAGGGGGTTATTACTGTACAGCACATAGCATTTTACAATATCATCTTTGCTTGACAGAAGGGTTTGGATGTAAAAGCTTAGCCTACCCTGCCAAAACACTAGGATTTGAGTGAAAAATCTGACAGAAGTTAAAGATGATTGGCACTAATGGTATGCCACTGCACTCTGGGAAGATGGCTCCTTTGTCGGTTCATCGCTATTTACAAACAGCATTGTTCCCCGCTCCTCCCTCGTTTCGCTACTCCGGTGTTTCTTTAACGAAGAGAGCACGCTCTCCCGAAGGGCCGTGCTTTCTGTTCAACCGCGGCACGGTAAAGCCGGCTGCAGAAAGCCATGGCTTCCACCCACCGAGCAGGGTGCCGCAGACCGAGGGGCGCGCGGTGCCGCACCGCTGGGCCGGCCGGCGAGGGCGGGTGGGCAGGAGGCTGCCTTTGGGTCCCCGCTGGGATGGCACACACCTGTTAGGACGTCCCTGCAGCGCACCCCGCGCACGCGCTCCTTCCCGCTGGCCGGGTCTGTCGTCTTCAGCAAACGCAGCACTTCAGTGTAATTGGCGGTGGCAGCCCCGTACCTGGCAGCAGTGAGGGCGATGGCGAGGTTCATCCGTGCGTCGTTGTGCTGTCCTGCAGCGGGGACGGGACCGGAGGAAGGACACCAGTCACCTCCAGCCACGGACTTGTGGTATGGAAGTGTGTCAGAACCGATCTGTCACATCTGTCCCTGTCACATTGAATAGGCGTGATGGCTGCTCGCGTCTAGCGAGAATTATTTAAAGATACATCCCCTCCGCTGCGCCAGAGCATCCGACTGCTGTATCGGCAGCAGCACGCCTGGCTGCGTTCCCCACACGGGCCTCTGTCCCACCCGAGACCATACGACGTGCCGCAGCCTTTGCGCACGACGGAACCGGGCATCAGTGCTCGTCCTCCGATTTAGGAGAGGACAAATCGGGTTTTTTCTTTACCTTTCCCTGTGCAATCACGCTGTAATTCGGTAACTGTATCCAAGTATTCGCTTGACGGTCCAGCCAGTATTAATCAACAATTCCAATTAGCAAGTGGACCGCACAACATTCAACGGCCAAGAAACAACCTTTCAGAGACTGTGCCAAACGATCAGCTTTCT
This sequence comes from Elanus axillaris, assembly GCA_026212715.1. NCBI lineage: Eukaryota > Metazoa > Chordata > Aves > Accipitriformes > Accipitridae > Elanus > Elanus axillaris. The sequence continues at coordinate 52,957,651 of JANZLQ010000001.1, read as the reverse complement.
ATAACTGTTTCTTCTTCTATATGCGTTCTAACTTCCCAACATACAGCATAAAAGCATCACAAAAAGAGAAATAAGCAGACAAGAATTAATGAAGGATTCTTAACATATATCATTAAAGATTTATTACCGAAATTCCCTCGTTAAAGAAAACCAAGAGAGAGGCGGAGGGACCACGAGGGGAAGATGATTAATTACTTTGAAATACTGGCTTCACCTGAGACTTTTCCTATTTATTATTGCCACTGAAGTTAAAGTCCTGGACGCTGGCTAGAAAGAATTACTATACATTGAAGGGGCCAGGCTCTGTGTGTCCTGAATAATTAATTTACGAGAGGGCTAAACTTCCGGAGGTACGGTTCACTTCCCCACACTTTGGACCACTTCTATCAAAGATAATACTGATAAAGTGATAAATTTGTAATAGATATTGTTGTTGATTTATGTTGCCAGCATTTGCAACGTTTAGTATAAATGGTTTATGTAAAGTTTGGTCCTTCGGATTCTGCCTGTGCAATCTCGAACCACTGCGCAAATAATCTGTTCGTAGCTAAAAGGGCAAAGTTATAAAGATGGGATCAATGGCCTCAAAGGCGCCTCCTCCCCTCCCCAAATTTCTCATTCTAACACAGCCGAGACGATACAGTGCAATCAGTCTTCAACCACAAGAAAAAAAGTTATGCAAAGCGTACAGAAACAGTAACATGATAAAGCACCGATGAAGAAACAAACAGTAACTCCAATTCAACCAAGCAAACAATGCCCAGAATAAACTGCAAAAAAGAACAGCAAAACAACTGAGCAAGATGTCAGGAAAAGTTGGGGATGCTCCATCACACAAGATGCATAAGACTAAACAACCATCTGTCAGAAGTGGCAGGCAAATCGTTAAATAAATGCATCAACATTTATGCTGCCGTAGTGTCAGGGAATGGATAAAATTACCTTACGAGGTTTACCTCAAACCTTAACGTTTTAACACGGGGTTGAGAGAATGTACATCTCGTATATAGAGGGAGCACTAGACAAAAAAAAGACGGCAGCAACAAGCGACATTACAGTAGCTGCTTCTAAGTAAAGCAGAACAGAGCACACATTCCCAAGTAATGCCGGAAATGCTCTCCTAGCCCAACGCTGAAGGCTTTCAGGAGGGCAGTGTTCTGGAGACATCCCTCTTTATTGAGGTGCTTGCTTTGGGGGACTGCCCGACCCATGGGATACTTCAAGTCTTGGCTTTACAGGACAAGAAACCCAGCTCAAACCAGAAACACTACCCTCAAACAGGTGCCGTCTACGTACAAACGAAACCCTGAAGTACCCATTTCCGTGCAGCAGGATTGCTTCATTTATTGCAGAAGGACCCCAGGGCTAAGAGGGTTTTCATAGTCACCAATTGATCCGCCATCAATTTGTTCTTGCCATCAGTGCATGAGGTGGTACCCGATACAAACCGGTCTTCTCTGGCTTAACACAGGGTGTGGATTCATCACACAAAAGCAGCACAATTTACAGCGTTAGCCAATATTAGCTTTGGTCTATGGGAAGTCTTACTGTTTGAATTTTGCAAGCTTGCCTCTTCCCCGTTCCGTGACTTATTTGTCCAGACCAAAAGCAATCCAGAGAAGCCAATCAGCAGAATAAATAATGTGGAAACAGGTGTAATTTCTAAAAAGAACAAACACCTAAGTAACAACTGTTTATTAAGGCCCAAATCCAAGAGCTGCTCAGCATTTTGTTGAAACTCCTGACGGTCATAATGTCAGAGCGAGCTAAGGATATCCTCGGTGCATTTCAGGATTTGGACCACTGCATTCAAGACAACATTTTCATGCTTTCTCTGAAACTCTCATCCATTTTGCCCTCATCATTATTCTGATGTGAGAAACCCCTTGCTGTTACTCAATTCTCAGCTGTCCAGAAGGAACTCTGAGTGCCTGTGTAATGTGTTTGCAGGAAGAAGACTGGGAAATAACCAGCTCCTGATTAACTACACATGCAGAAAAACCCACTGGCTTCAGATTGATGTGATGTGCAGTGTGGAGTCCTAGAGTATTTCATAGTATAAACAGCAGAGATCTGTAGAGGTCTAGATTTCAAAGAAACAAAGAGTCACTTAGCAGCTCAGAAATTTATCATCTGTGGAGAATAATACTGAAACGGTTTGGTAGAGATAGGGTCACAGTACAATAGTTTTCATACTGGGGAACAGCTTTTTTGGGTTGTTTTTTTTTTTAAGCCCTCCACCTTACACGTGCACATTTTCCCACCGACAATTCCACTAAAATCCTGCACTTTATATGCAACTATCTCTTTTTCTCGATGTCTGAAGAAGTGGCTGCTGTTCCTCCAGGCGCCCCCC
>JANZLQ010000001.1:52915445-52955195 GCA_026212715.1 Elanus axillaris | reverse complement strand
CCCCATATTATAAAGTTACCATAGCCAGATCAGTTCTTACTGCAGCACCATTCAACAGTTGACAAAGCATATTTTATGCTGATCAAAGTAAAACTAGCTGTTTACACGTCTGCTAGTTTGGAATCGGGAATGTTTATTTCTAAGAGATTGGTACGTGTCCCGGTACTTAGGTGACCCTTACCACTCTAGAGAGAAACAGAAGGATGAAGCAAAGCAAAGATTCTGCATCTCAACCTTTTTGCCTTTTCAGTTAAATGCCATTCTCCCCAGGTAAGATTCAGAGATCCTCCAAACCCAAGATAAAGGCACCTCCCAGCTTAACTTCCTCCAGAACAGACATGTAAAGCTTTCTTGACACAAGCAGTATTACCGTGTTCAGAAGATGCCCAGGAAACCCAAGGCAGAGTTGTGTGATAAATGGCAAGGTAACCAAAAGCTACTGGTAACCTACTTAAGATAGCTCTGCATCCCCTGTTCTTCACAGCAGCCCCTGGTGCTCCAAAGCCAAACAAAGAAAACAATTACTCCCCCTTGCCACCAGAGGTAACCCCTCCGTGATACCGTGGGGCTTTTTTTTCCAAATGTTGTAAGCCAAAAGGTTATTTTATAACAACAGAATGGCTAAGCCCAATTAATTTGGCATCCTTTTCCATAAATGATTAGGCTCCTGAAGATCTCGTAACTAACCTGTAGGCAATACAGTGAAATTACAGTTATGACATTCACCAACAGCAGATGTTCACAAACGCCCTGCCCTGGAGAGGTCATTGATGCTTCAGTCCTGTTGCTCAAGGGCTGGTTTTGAGAGCACTTGCTTGTTGTATGCGTGTCAGCTGTCAGCTGGAGGCATCTCAACGGTGGTGCGAAAGGCAGCCGTACCTCAGCATCTTTGGAAGAAGCTTCCAAGAGCCAACTGGTGGAACATGCAGAGTTTTCTTTGCAACTCCTCCCATGATACCGCTTGAAAATAAGAGGACGTTTAAATCCTTTATTTCTAGCAAGAAAAACTGAAAGAATCATCCATCTCATTACACACTCTTGTCATCTGCTTGTACTATGGTAACAATGGGGGGATACTTTAAAATTTTACTAAGGCCAGTCAACCTATCTTTTACTAAAAAACTGGGCTGAGTGCTTTCATTAACTCTGAATCCTCCTTAAAAAACCCTGTATTCTTAGAAGGCATATTGCTGAAGACATTTAGTGCATGAAGACATTTTGTGTAAGTGTGTCCTGCATCACGTTAAGACCAACAGTGATGCCATTTGGTTTATAATTTCTTTTTTTTTTTTTTTGGTGTAATTTAGGAAAATTCTATTTTCATTCCTTAGTAGCAAATGTTGTATTTCTTCAAAGACGAACAGACAATGCTTCCGTTGGCACTAAAAGAATCCTCCCACAGAGTGCACATAGTGTACATTCAATTTTATTTTTATCAGTGCTGAACCACAGCCAGTAGTGGTAACAAAGCCCACAGACTGTAGAAATTTGTTTGTGAGTGATTCAGTAGAGTTGTGTGAAAACCACAGTGTTAATAAGGCACTCCGGTGGTTCTAGTATATTCTGTCCTGGGTCACACTCTGACACCTATTACTTTTATACCAATTCCTGCTTTCTCCTCTGCAACTCTGTTCAGTTGAAGATAAACAGCACGCAGTACCCAGTGACTGCATTTTAAAAAAAAAAAAAAAAAAAAAGCTGGAAGCCTAATTCTAGGAGGGTAACTTTTGTTCATGTTAACCTTTTTATGCTAAGGACTAGCACTTCGTTATTGAGTATACCTGCTGCATAACAATTAGCCACGTGACAATGCAGGCAAGCATTGCAACGACTGCGCCAAATACACTTTGGCTCATGCTGCAACAGCATAGCTGTAATATGTGGTTTTGCAAACTTCTTGCTTTAAAGAACAGGTTGGTCCCTGCTACAGACATGAAAGCCTTCTCACCTTTCCTCAATTTACAGTCTTTTCTGATTAGGCATATCTAGTTATTGCTGTGGAGGTCAAGTTTAATGGAGAGTTGGAAATTAGCCATGCAAGAAGCTATATGACAGTCTTAATGAACTTTCTCAAGAGGGCAAATCTTTCCATAGGGCCACCTACCAGGTTTCTTTTGAAAGGAAAAATACATTAAAAAATTGTTTTGAATGAGAGAACTAGGTCCACAGTATGGTCACGATTTTATACCCCTACATAATGCAGCCATACAGAGAAGTAGGGGTTTTTTTTGTTTTCTTTCAAAAAGCTGAGGGGATAAAGGCAAACAAACACTTGCAGATTAATCTCTTTCTTGTATGTTACTCCTTTACCAATACCAGTGAGCTCTACTTACTTAACTAGAAGACTTAACTGCAACTCATGAGGTTGTCCCTTGGATTTGGAACACACCCAAAACCCCATCACCCCGCATCAAGATGGGGATATTACTAGATCACCACAATAATGACATTCTCCCTAAAAGCACTGGCATTCTGCAAGTTATTTTAAAAGTATATTTCTGTCCCTATACATTATATTCTTACAATGGCCTTGCACTAGATAACTGCAGGCACACAGTAAAGAAAAGCAATGCATGAAATGAAGTAATTTATTTCATGTGCATGAAAGTTTTGTCGCTGTGTATATACAAACCTTACCAAAATCTTACCAAATTTAAGGCTGATGAGCGATAATTATATATCGCTACACATAACTAGCTAACCAGGACTGCCCGCATCCTCTAATTTTTAAGAGAGTGCTTAATTGCATGAACAGTTTCATTACAAGCACTAAAACAGGAACTCAACATCTGTTGTACATGCGGAAATCAGTTATATCCAAGTTTAGGCATTATGAATCAGCTGGAGTGACTCAAAATTGTTCCAGACTTCTCTGAGAAAGAACTCAGCAAGTTCTTTTCCCAAACCTAAGTAGAATAAGTTCAGAGGTGAACATCAAATTTGACTCGTGAGTCACAAGTCATTAAAAATGCCCTCAGAGCTGAACTATTTCTTGCTCTCTGCATCACTTGAAACTTAAGTAACAAATGGACTGAAAACTAACAGACTTTCTAGGATACGTAGCATGAACGTATTTGTTCTTGGACTGCTTCAGAGGGAAGAGCGTTCTGACTCAGTTTCATCAGTTCCATCACACCCACATATAACAACACAGCAATATCACACCAGACTGTTAATACTTCTCACACAAATCATGTATAATTTGAATTCTGCTTTCCACTGTGTTATCTGTGCTGCTGAAACATGGCCCAACCAGGTGGGAAGAATGATACGCATCTAAATACGCGCTTTGCACTGGCAAAAAACCACACACCCCACATATTTTAGTTCTTTGAGATCTGCCCTAAGACGCAGGTATTTTCAGCCCTCGCTCTGCAGAAGCTTTAATGGAAAGGAAAGCCTTGAGTTTGGCTTTCTCACAGGTAAATATATTCTAACAGATTCAAACTCAGATTTGATACATCAAGTTTAAACAGCAGCGGTCTTTTTAAATCATTTCTTGCCTCCTCCATTTAGCACCAGCTTAGACCGCAAGAAATAAAGGTCCCAATTCCTGTGAGTGATAGAGGTGAAGAAGTAACCGTCAGCATCTGACTTCAAGGTTCTGCTCCTCAAGGGTCTGAAAGAACTAATGCCCATTCACCAATAACAGCTACATTTATCAAACCTTAACACACACACACACACACAGCCTGAGAGCGCACTGCGGAGACCGCCCGAGATGCAACGTAACCGCTATTTTTACAAGACAAGCTTAGGGAAAGTCAAGATTACTTTCATAAGGCAAGATGAAAGGAATGGAGGAGCCTGGGACCAAACAAATCGCACGTATGGATAAAAAGAAATGAGGTAACAATGAAGATTAGGAAATGAAAGTACAATACATTCCAACTTACGTACAGGGTTATAGACAAATGAATAACATAAGCAAGAGACAGGAAGCCTGTAAAAGCTTTTTTAAAAACTTAAACGTCACAATACTCTGAGAATGTCTGTCTAATCAAGTCTACTGCCAAGTGACAGTAGAGAAACTGAAACTTGTATTGAAACTAAGATATCAGAATAAAAAAAATAAGCCACAATATCCAGGCACATCAAGCGAGAGACAAAATTTGGAATTATTGTTCTGTGCTACTGCTTTATAATTATGTTGTTTCCCACTTCTTTTGTATCAGCCTTCAACTTGTCACTACAATCATATTGCAATGTCAGTGTAAGTAAAAGCACAGTGTTAAAATGAAACTAAACATTGTCACTGTCAGTTTATGGAAACGGCGCTAAAATGTCACCATGAACGACTGTCACGGCAGGTCTGCTGCGGCCGTGCCACCGCACCAGAAAGAAACACGATGATGTCAATACAGCTTATTGCGTACCCGCGTGGCGTAACAGCCGACTAGTACTCCCAGCGCTCGCGCTAATAGCTTATATTTGGGGCAAACTTAAGTTTTAGGCAAACTTTGCTTTGCACACCGCAGTAGCTATTTTTCATGCCTAAACGAAGTAGTAGCGATCAGTTTGTCGGTTACTGGACGTTGTGTTGAGCAGGCGGGACGCTGACCTCGGCTGCGCGAGCCAGCGGAGACCAGCCGGGGCCGGAGGGACCAGCCAGGGAAGAAGAGGTCACAGGATGGACAGACTGCCGTGCCAGAGCTGGAGAGGGGCCGCGCTGCTCCCGAGGACGGGGATGTGGCACGCTGCAAGTGGCCGGGATGGGCCGTTGGGTGCCAGCTGGAAGGGACCGAGCATCCCGAGGCATCCCGAGGCATCCCCGGCAGCGAGCAGGCCGGGGAGCAGGTAGGGCTGCCACTGATGGCGGGATCCACCCCATCCCATCGAGAAGTCAAGCAGCAGCGTTTTAAGAGGTAATTCTCCCGCGGAACCTAGAGAAACCCAGCGCGTGAATGGATACGGAAACAGGCCAGGACGCGCCGGGCAAGGTGAGCTCTGCTGATGGGGGAGGAGGAGCGTGGCGAGGAAGATGAGCAATGCGCACCCTCCTGAGGACCAGGGCTGCTCCGGCCCCGCGTGCCGACCGACGTAGGGACAGCCCCCGGAGCAGGGGACGGAGCAGCAAGACGTACAGGCGTCCCATAATCTGTTTTCCTTCAACATACCGATAATCATACCTACAATATGGAAGAGTGTACATATTAACTAATGACCGACTATTAAGTTCACATAAAACGCACGCATATAAATTACAGCAGAGTTACATGCTTCGATGGAGTCTTTCCCCTAAAAGCCACGACACACTGGGGAATGCTCAGATGTTTGTGGCACAATGTGCAAATAATGTCGTTTTGCTCAGGAATAATCTTAAATCTTTTAGGTAACATGATCTGAAGAATTACTCCCCGTTCACTTCTTAAGGGACACAAACCCCATCCTTTGCTTATACGAGCATTAAAAAAAAGAAAAGAGAGAGGCAGAGAATTCACTAGAATATTCATCATTTCCAACCTTAAACCCACAGCGTACAAACAGACGAATCCAGCAAGTCAGAGAGCAAAGCCAATTTAATCTGTGGCTCCCCTGAGGTAAATGTAGTTCACAGTCCTGCCCCCACCCCAACCTCAGCCATAATCCCTGCTTCCTGGAGGTAAGAAAGCACTGGAGTGAGGAAAATTCTGCAGCAGGATATAATGATCCAAAATGACAGGGACAATAATGACAATGAATTTCATGTCTCCCAGTCATGAGCTGGGGATGCTTGACTGGGCTGACTTACACAATTAAATTGTTACAGGTACAGCAGGAGATGCAGTTATCATCTGCATGCTTTTGGGAAGGACGCCTCCAGCAAAAGGAAGAAGAGTGCTGCGGATGCACGGTCCCTTTTGTTAGAAGCGAAGGGCTGCTCCTGCAGGGACGCTTGTGCGGCTGCACCCTTTGACAGAGGCAAAACTGGGTTAAAGATGCAAGCCGTTTTAGGCTATTGATTTTATCCCTTCTGAAAACGATAAAAGAGCTCTGACGGATGAAGCACGGCGCGACTCGAGCCACCGTGCGCTGAGAAGCGCTACAAGCAAACAGAGACCCAGCGGATTTTTTCAGAGAATTGGGAAGCACCGCTTATAACGGATCCCCACTAGTGTTTATACTAATACCAACAACGAAAAATACTATCGCTTCTATAGGTTCAGCCAGAGACCTGCATTTCATTTTACATGCATTCCACTAGAGGCAGCCAGTATTACCTTTACAAGCCTTCTCGTAGCAGGCTGCCGATTTTCTTCAGGATTGCACACACAACTCTATTATACAGAACATGGGACAAAATGTATTCGAAAGCAACGGGATATGGAGAATACGCATAGTACTTTCCAGGTTATACCCACAGTTAGTGTGCCTGCAAGGCTTCTCTCATTCATCCAGCTTCAATTTTGAAATACCAAGAAATATGGTTAGCCGTGTATTTCACCTATAGAAAGTCTTTTTAGTGTCAAACTGTCAAAGAGTTTTTATATCCAGGGACGGAAAAAAAGTCATACAGTTGTCTGCATCTGTAATAGGGTAATACCCCTATTACAGCTCAACATTCTCAAAATATTAATTTGTCAAATATGAATTATAAAGCTGTAACATTTCATAATTCAGGACACACTCAAATACTAGGAAAAATAGCTACAAGAGCCTAAATAAAAAAAAAAAGCATTTATTCCATTTTTGACAGCTTAATGAATGCCCTACTCTTTTGCATTGATTTTTGTGTGTATGTGCGTCTGTGTGTGTGCATGTGTGCCTGGGAAGGATTTCTCATGGGGTTTGCTGTAAACAAGGAAAGCTAAATCCTCTGCCAAAGCTTCTTTTTCTACCTTTAAATAACCTCCATATTAAAACATTTCCGGGGAGAATATAGACAAAAATACTGAGTATGGAAAAAGTAAAGAACAATTACTTACATCCCAGCAAGTATACTCGAAATTTGCAGAACAAGCCATTAAACAATCAAATACCTTGATGTGGCAAAACACTCACAGGAGTAGTATATGTTAATTCCAGCTTTCAGAAAATTGCAGTAAATTCAAAGAACAGATCAAAGAAAGTCCTAAAAATCTTAAATTCGTGATCGATTCCAGAACACAAATTTTCCTTACACACCTAAAGGCTCATCTTACAAGGTAAAATACGTTAACAAAAAAGTCTGCAAGCACCTAGAGATAGAAAAATAATGCATCTTAAAAAGAATTGTGCCGCTTAGAATTTCTAAACACTTTAAATGGAAATATTCTGGCCAGTTGGATCTCTGCTTTAATGTTTTTCCTAGTTCTTAACATAATGAACTATATGTAATTTAAATGGAGATTAATTCTTCCGTTTAAAGTGCTTTAAAATAATTCTGCCTATGATGTTGAGATCTCAGCCCAGCTTCTCCATAGTGCCTCTTCTCCAGTTTTCCTTGAGCTACATAAGTGGAACTGACAGATCACTGCTCAGATAGCAGCCACATTCTTCCCCCAAAATGTTGCCTTTTTGCTATTCAGGAGTATCCTAATACCAACAAATGCTAAATGAAGTCTGACATGTACCCCTAAGAAACAAACTTGTAAGTTGTGGCTTCAAAGAAAACCTTGAATAAATAGGACACATTGTGTACACCCAGGCTAACATCCAACATATGCTTTAGTTTCCTGATGCTGAGACAGAGCAAGAATAGCCTCTGGTAAAGTCTGTGATTTGCTATTGCTGGTACTTCCAACATTTATAATGTACCTTTTTTTTTTTTTCCTGTATAAACAATTTTTAAAAATGTAATTAAGAAGACTACAACATTTCAGAACACAACATATTCATGAATAATGGATTATTTGACATGCCACTAGTTTGATCAACAATTAAAAACAAAACAAAGAGCATTCCTGAGCTTTCCTCTGCAGAAGAACATTGCCACCAGTAAATCATCACTGGACGAGTGTTTTTATCAAATAAAAAATTAACCTACATAATGAATGTTTTTAATTCTTCCCTTTGGTGGTGGTGACCAACATGCCAGTGAGATGCTGCTAGGAGGTGCTATTAACAGCTACCAATATGAAGAAAGTATGACAGAGACAGGAATAGAGAAAGGCAGGAAAACAAGATAAAACTCCATTTAACTGCACATATAGAATCAGTTAAGACACTCCATTCTTAAAAGGCCAATTTATTTATTCATTATTTAGGGAAGACAGAGAAGGGATGGACAGAGAAGATAAAGATAGGACCTACTTTAAGACTTTTTTTTTTGCCATTATTTAATGCTCTGTTTTATGACTAATCCTTCTGAAAGAACTAAAAGGAGTTTAATTCAATCTTACCACCCCCTTCCCTACTTTAAGTTCAATTCCCTTTCCCTTTTGTCCTCCATTCCTCTGGATTTAGAGCATGGAAGTATATCACGAAAATTCAAGTATAATTATTTACAAGATCTTAAGTGTGCTTACTGAAACATTATGACTTAAAACAAATTTACTGTGGACCGAACACCGGTTAATTGATCACAGTAAAATAACTAATGGGTTACAACATAATGTGAGCCCATCTACACCATGGGCCATAGGCTGACTTACAGAGGAGTCACCACAGACAAAATTTAGTTCTGAAATGTGGCACGTTAAGAATTGATGTAACATTGTAGTTGGAAAGTTTTTATTCTGGATTAGATGCAGCATCAAAGCACCCAGATTTATATTATGAACTCACAAATTTGATACTTTAGTCCTACAGAAGTACTTTATTCTTCTAGGAAACTGAGGTCTGGTGGAGCATTGAGGGTTTTTTTTAATTTTTTTGTCACTGCAAACCACCATTTCTTTAATTTCTGCATAGAAGTGGGGATAACTAAGCTGTAGTCTTATAAATAAAGCAAAATAAAGCTAGATAGATATACTAGCATGAACAAGTAGCTTCACTGGCAGCAAAACTTCAAGTCACTTTTTGCTCTCTCTCACCGAATTGGTCCGAGAGTCCTGCTAGCATTGCAGCTGTTGCTCTGATGAGGATTTGTTAGGAGACTCTCGCAGCTACCCGATTTTATGAAACCTCAATGAATAAACAGCGATTACACAATCCTCTTTCTCCATTAAACTGCTCCTCAATAACTTGTACATAGCCTTTTTTTTTTCCGCTTTTCTACTTTACACTTCTTTGTTTCCAGTATGCAGACTGCGTGTTTGTTTCCTATTGCTTGGGAAGGCAACAAAACCGTCAGAGGCATCTCTCAGTCATTCAGAGTTCTGCACTGTATTGCTGCACAGGTGTTTTCCACTAAAAGACCACATAGCATCTTGGTGCTGAATTTTTGGATTTATTGCAACACTGTTTAAATCATTATTTGTCCAAGAAACTTGAAGACTAATTTTAAGGCCATCTTGTAAATGCGTATCTTTGGAACGTTGGAGTAAATAGCTATGACACATCCAAACTATTTATTTAATCAGAAAAAACTTCAATAGAATATAAATAGATTTCAAGTTATAGCGCTCTTATGAGGAGTGTAATTACAGTTAAGAGAACCACTTCGTTCTTCTGGCATGCTCCTGGGATCCCTTAAAATAGTCTAAGGGATAGCTCATGATAATGAAAAAATAAATCTGAATTACTTCTATGTGTGCTATTTACAGCAGCTATTGTTACAGTATACAAAAAATACCACATAATCCCATAACAAATTTTGGTTCTAAATAACCTCTTATTTCCTCTAGACCTTAAAAATAAGATAGAGAAGATGCAGTCTCCATCAGAGGTAAGTAAAAATCAAGTCCATCATTTAAATCTCAGCCTACTCCCAAATAAGAACCTACACATGTATATTCCTACACATATGTTTTTTTTTTTTTTTCATTCTGCTGGGCTCCGTATGAGACAACGTGCAATTATCAATGTACGCTTTTGCCAGAAGCCTCATAAATACTATCAGAGTCCAGTGTGTTTTGAGAGTCCCTCCTACTTCTTCCCAGTACAAAAGCCCCTATTGATAAGCTGATGAATAGGGTAAATGCAGTTCTAAAAAGGGAAAAGAACCACCTTTATAATCAATTTTGTGTGAAGACCTTTCTGGCTGCCAAAAGGTCAGAAACTACATCTTCAGGTAAAAACTAACTAGAACTGTACCACTACTGAAGTAAATCAGTATTTAAGCTATTTATTCTTCAGAGGGCTCCTCCAAGCCTGCAAGGAATCTATGGCTTTTTGCCCTATCCTGAACACACTTGACATTTTGATATTACTTAGCTGGCCCCACTACCAAAAAAAGTTTTGTAAACTTTCTGTCTTGGAAAGGAAGTAGAAGAGGACTGGAGACGGAGGAATACCAACCTAATTAAAAACATATCGTGAAACAGCATACAAGTCTGCTGCAAAGAAAAGATATTCCATCTTCTGCATACGCCAAGATAACCAAGTGCATCGAGAAAGCAATTATGGCAGTATACCCTGGTACTCCGGCTTAAGCAGCGAACTTCCCAGTGTTTAGAATCTGTACAAGTTCAGTATTTTTTAAATACCATTTGGGGATGTAACTTGCATGACATTAGAAAGTACTGAGATACAGCAGTTTGGATAAAGCTCAAGACACCTGTACATCAACACAAGTGCTAATATTCCAGGACAAGAAAAGCTTCTGTCAAGTAAGCCAACTAAACCTTCAGCAATTTTATTTCAGACTGCCCTGTGTATCTCTAGGGTCTGAAGGGACAGAGTTAAATTCTTTGCTTGGCAGACCCTCTGCAGCACCTGTTGCTATACAGCTATGCTAGGGGCTTATTACCAGACTTATTTCACAGAACAAGGCAAAAAGGCTTATCCGTTCTTGCATTACAAACAAGAGTGACACTCTTTCCAAACGTGAATACACATGAACACTTTTGAACATGAAAATTGCTATTTCTAGATGACTGCAATGAGTTCTATTAAATCATCATTCTATTTTGAATGAACATCAAAAGACATGCAGAAAGCAAATTATAATCTCTCCCACTCAGACCCTGAATTTGTTTAAGTGTTATACACAAACATACCTAAAACTAGCTGATACAATAGATGAAACAACTTGAGCTGGAGGCATTTTTCCTCTCATGAATTTATAACCCTTTATTTAAAGGGGTTTTAACAGAAACCATTCATGTCTTATAGCAATCTCTAGTATTTGATTGTAATTACAGTGAACACTGCCTTTGCAGAGCAACCAGTTTTACTGGTGATACAAAAAGGTTTTGATCCAGGCCTCATCCAACCCAGCGCAAGACCCACAACCAGCAGCCAGATCATCTAGATAGGTCTGAAGTTATCTGCACAGTGCAAGTGCTACAGCAAACCGTTTAACATTACCAGAATGATCACATTTTCTTGACTTACGATAGATACCTCAGAACAAGTGTTCAGTTTGAGAAGCGTATAGCAAAATCATGCACAGCTGGAAGGTTGTAGGGAATCACCAGAACACTAGAATGCTTCCATGTATCACTACACCTCCTAGCCAAGAAAACTAATGTATTCTTTTCCTTACATCCAGTAAGTTACTGCTGTGAAAAACATAATTTATCTACCACGTTAATGCTTAAGATGCGAGTTGAATCCTTCAAGTCGTTGTTCTTCCCTTTAGGAAGTCAATGTACATGTTCTACAGTGGCATACTTGTGTTCCTCCCCCCTCAAAAAACAGCACAATGTAATAATGAAAGCACAGAAAGGCAACATACCATCGTAGTAGACAATAGCTCCAACAAGCTCGTCTTTGCGTAGCATTGGAAAGTGCTCCAAGGCTCTTGACTTGCTAAGAACATAACTACTTTTCAGACACTGACTTCCTGCCACGAGGTCATATAGTTTTATTCCAAACCAGTAGTATGGCAACTGCCACCATCTGCAGGAAAAAAAATTCCCCATGAAGTGAAATTAAAGAAAAAGAATTTTAAAGTGCATGCATACACTGTTACTGTAAAGTAGAACATGTTAAGTAACACAATATGTTCTATTACACCGGTTTTGCTTTGTACCATCACACAAGTCCATAATATCACAATATAGTGTAAATACGCAAGAATTTATGTATTGTTCACTACTGTTTTCAACGGATCTACTCACTGCAGTTAGTCAAGCAGATTCAAAGCTTCATTTATTCTAGAATTAGGATCACAAACTGGCTTTTTGTATTTCAGTGTAAGGTGGGATATTAAAGCTCTGTGTTGAAGGGAGAACCAAGCTGTGTGTGCAAGCTGAAAAGAGTTTCTCATATGCGCATCTTGAATAATACCTCCTACACAAACAGGACCAAATAAATGCAGCCAACTGCTGACCTACATGAGCTCCAGCCTCTTCTATTAAGACAGGAACCAAGCCACATATTAAGATCATTCAGTAAAAACTCACTGCTCTAAGTAGCTTGTTACAGTGAGCAACTGTTCTTACAGATCTAAAAACATAACCCAAATCACTTAAAGTCTCTTTCTCATATAAGAAACAAACTGCTCTCTGAATACCCAACCGTCGTGTGCTGTGGAAGGCAAGTGCACTGAATTACTGCACTGAACACTGGTGGTGGTATGGACTAAACAGCACATTACTAACACACTAGGATAGCACGTGTTGAAGACAAGGATGTACTGGAAAGAACAGCAAATAACCTCCTGGGAATAAGAGTTCATTCCACTGCAAACTCCCCTCCTCCCCCGTATTGGGGTGGTAGAAATGCACTCAACAGCTGAAGTCCACGATGTGCTCCCAGAGAGCAGCGATAGCTGCTCGGTGCCATAAGAGAATTTCATGCTTCTACAATACAGCAACATCTCACCTCCTGGAGGACAAAGCTTGTGACAGGTTTAAAGCCATACTTGGAAAGAGGCTCCTAGGGAAATTTTCTCCAGGGAAATAGCTTGCTTGTCAAAAGCAATGGTAAAGGAGAGATATTACAGCAGAACTTACTTGTAAACAGGTAGCATTATTGGCAAAGGAGCTGATAGGTGAGGAGCAATTTCAAGCAGATTTGCACGCTCCTCAAGTGCTTCTTTCACCATCTTGTACTGAAAAACAGAAGTGTACATGTGAATCCCACATTACTCAATTTTGTCTCCGTGCTCAACATTTAATAAGAAACTGTTTAGCAAAGCAAATGTCTTGCATAATTTTTATTGTTCTTTCCAAAACACACTGAGATTCGCTGAAATATTCAAAAGTTAAGGAAAATGTTTCCCAATAAAATCGTTTCACTAGTTTCATTTTGGTGTCTTGGCAGGTCATCTGAGTAATTTTTCATTTTAACATAAAGCGCAATAAGCAGTGTTACTCCTAACTATGGGCAGGAGGCACTTAAGGAGTGTTAGAACTCATCCCACAGTATAGCTTCTGTGCCGATTCCCACAATTAAATCCCATACTAACTCCAACTTGCAAATGCAGGAGTGTTCTTCTTCAAATCAGTCAATATGAATCAATATGAAGTTGTTCTTTGGCAAAAAAGAAGGTTGATTTCTATAGCAGGATAACTGCATGTTTTATGTATTTTGCCCTGAAAAGCCACTGTTTCTTTAGCAGTATTATAACCAATAAAACATACTTTTAAGTTAGAGGGGTTTAAATGAGAAGACAAATCAATTTCTCAAAACAAGAATATCATGCTTCCAACAATACAAGAATACATAAAAGCATTTATATACGATCACTCATTTACCGTATTTTCTTTCCCCCTTCCAGAATAAACAGGACAACCACTCACTCCCCCAAAATGCTGATCATGACAGGTAGAAAGCTCTTTCTATTCTGAAGTCAGCCCTGTCTCTGCCTTCCTTCCCCAAAATACACATAGTCTACAAGGTATGGCAATTAGGTTGCTCATAAAAGAATTTAGCAAAAGGCAGCAGCACCAATTTCCCTAGTCTGGAGAGCTCAACAGGAGAAGGCACTTTCTATGTACAGTGGCTGTGGAATACAACAGTCAAGTACTGAAAAAAATCAAAAGGAGACTTGGATATAATTGGGATAGGGGAAGTGTCTACTAGCAATTTTTTACTTAACAACCAGCATAAACAATTACCTGCTCAAAATCCAACTTCATGATGGCCTTCTGAAGATATCTCACTCCACCATGGATCAATTTAGTACTCCTGCTGCTGGTCCCAGATGAGAAATCATATCTTTCTAGAAGGGCTGTTTTTAGTCCTGTGTTACCAGAAAACCAAATTAACTTCTTAAATTACACAATTTGTATGTAATTCATTAAAGACACTTCTCTAGGGTAGAGACAATCACAAGAAAAATTACTCTGTACATGGATAAATTTGTATTCAAAGTGTAGTGCACTGTCTATATTGTAATGAAAAATTTTAGCCTCCTTCCTAAGGGAAAAGTCAAAACAGAACTTAAACAGAAGCACATTAAAACCTGGATATTTCACAATAGAAAGGCATTACAGTACATTATAGGGGCCACGCTCCCTCAAGCAAATTATACTTCGTATTCATGGCAGGAACAGAATATTTTCATGAATACTTTTAACTCTTTGCAGAGACAGCTCTAAACCTATCACACTAAACAGCATACCAGAGAGGCAGACAACCGTACTTACAGTCCGCTCAAGAGGTGCCCAAAGCCAGAGGAGGGCCGGCCACGGGCTACGAAACCGCATACCCTAATACAGTCAACGCGACATCCCTTTTACAAGGGAAGCGCTGGCATCTTCTTCGTGAAGGAGACTGACACCAGGTTATGCGATGGAAGTTAGGTGACAGGAATAGTTGCAGGAAACAGATGATTAACAGATGCCTTTCAATGATAAAGATACAGGCAAGACCCTGGCCACGTCCTTTGGCACATACCTACAAGACAACCACCACCGACTTCCAACATCCAGCGTAAGTAAAGCCAACCACGATAAGCACCATCGGACAAGTACATGGCAATCTTTCACTTAAAACATATGTGGAAGGACAATCTGTGTCACGGAAGTTAGCGTAACACACCCCCTCCATGGCTGGCAGAATTTTGAAGTTAAGCAGGCAAAGCAAAAAGTTAATTAAATTCAATGACACTGGTACCAAAACCAACAGCAACAACATGACGATGCATACCCAAGGAGAAGAGCACCATCTGTATTAGAAGTTATCCCCTGGGTCTTTCCTTCGCCCTCTTTGAGGCGTGCTTTATGTTATTGGTTAGTGAACATACATTTTAACATCTATTGGTCTCCCAAAACTTTTGTGTCCTTAAAAAAAAAAAATCTAATTATTACTGGTAACTTCCAAAGATCAGAGTAATTTATTTTTGTCAAATGTGACTGAAGATTAATGGATACAATCAGAAATAATTTGGCGAAGATATATCAAACACATGAAAAGCAGAAATTTGTTGTTAAGCGAAGCAAACATAATAAAAGAGCAAGTTCCATGAATGAACAGCAACAATACACAATTCATTAACCAAATGCTTAGGAATTTTTCACACTTCAGAAATCTACTGATACAGTCAGAATATCTAGTAAAAGGATAAACATTTATTACCTATAATAATTTCTATATGCTTTACAACTGCATTCTTCTACCACAACATAGCACAGGCAGAAGTGAAAAGATCCCAAGTTATCTTTAATAATACATGAAAAAAATTAATAACCAGATTTGAGTTTGCATGTATCTACCAATGGTAGATAACTGCTTTCTCTGTTTCAAAATTATCACACCTTCTGGACAAGCATTGTCCAAATCAAGCTATAAAACACTCCTGGAGTCAGGTTTTGCCTCTTATTTCTAAGATGTATCTACAGGTTAAGGAACCTGAAGAACTTTATGGCTATCTACTATGTTTTACATTTTTTTTTTTCCATTTTAGTTCCAAAACCAGAACTACAAACACAAAAACTAAGGAAGGTTGGTTCTCTCTCTCATTGTCTGATTCTACTGAAAACAACTGAGAGAACACATTCTAAGACATGCTTTTCTCACAAATCTTTTACATGGCTTTTTGGATAAAATTATTATATTCTGGGGAATATAGCATTTTAATAGAACAGAAGTTGCTGCTACAGCCTCTCCTGCAGAAACAGTACCCATGCGTTCTCATCTCTGTATCTGAAGATCTATTTTCATTAAACTTGTAAAATGCCTTATCCTCTTTAAGAGCTGTCAAATTTGAATAGAACGTGCTGCCAGTTTCAGAGTTACTGTGTGAGGTGGATGACACAGACAGGGTGGGCATTAGCGTCTTGCTTTTTCACCCCCTGAAGAGAGTTTTTCACACGTCTGACTGGCTGCTTGAGCTATGAGACAACATCTGCACATCTGCTGGGCAACAACCAACTGTAACCACACACATTCTCATCCTCCTGCAGAAGTCGGGTAAAAAGCATTAGCTTAAACTCATTTTACCTTGAGCTTTCCATAAATTAAGGCTACGCATAAAGTTAACATCAATTCTGCTGCTTCTAGTAGCTCCTTAAGCCAGTTACATAGCTATTCCCCCACAAGAGAGGAAATTGGAGTGCAGATCTACTGTATGTACTTTCAGACTGAATGGTGCTAGCACCTTTCACTGAAAATCCAGAGAGACTTCTCCAAACCTGCGATATACTAAGCAGCTACAATGCATTAGCAGAAGTTACAGGTATCTCATGTTATAAGAAATACGAGCTGGAGAGCCACTGTGCCTCAACTAGAGTTCACGCCTGGCCCTTTCAAAACAGTTGCTAAAAGTGCTGTGCAAGCCTTGTCTTTTCTTTGCTGCAGGTATTCTCCTGCACAAACAAGTGAAATGTGACTACGGATAAACCCACTAAGTGAGGAGCAGCAGAGAATGAGAAGTCCATCCAAGACCATTCAGCAAAAAGGTTGGACAACTCCCTACAAGCACCTAGACAATAAAGACTCTGCTGAAACAACAAAATGCAATGACATTTTTTTCTTCAAGTTCATTTTAGCTTCTGAGAACAGAAGTTTTATAACCAGGCATTTAGAGTACACCTTCTCTATCTTCAAGTACTTTTGAAAAGCCAATCTGATAAATTTATTATAAACCATGTAATCCAAGAATAAGAATGCAATTAAATTTTCAAGCCTTACCTCTAGTGACTGCATCTAAAGCACAGCCACATCCTGTTGCTCCTCCACCTATAACAAGGACATCGAATTCACCTGTGGTTTGCAGTGCCAAAATTTGTTCTTCTCTTGTGGGGAGATGGTTCTTCATTGGAACAGTCACAGCTTCTGCAGCTTGAGCATGCACAAAGGTACTCTACAAAGATTAAAAACAACACATGAGGATCTGCGTATACACACATATATGCGTACACATACACACACACACAACCAAATCACAGCATTTTCTATAACCTAAAGGGTAAACTCAAATATTCCCAGTCACTTCACCTATATCTAATAATAATATTGTATGAAACATTATGGAGCAACAAACAGTACTAAAACCATAAAGGGTTAGCACACATTTACTTCAACTTGCCTACTTCAATACAATGCTGTACTCAAGCACTACTACCTATATTAATTATTTCTAGGAACAGTCTTCTGCTACGTCAAATGTTACAGGATGCTCGGGAAGTATTTTAATAAACAGATACATGGTTAGGCTCTCAACTCTCTACCAAAAAAAAAAAAAAAAAAAATCCATCAAAGGACTTAAAGATGAATGTACATTTTATATTTTAAAATTGGTTACTTGTACAGTGGCATTAATCTAAGCTCAAATTTGATCAGGGTCATAAGACGATGTCGTTTACTGTCAAATATAGTATACTAAAACACCAAAGAAAGAGTATTTCCATATCCTTTTTTAAAATCTTCAAAGCAAAGCAATTTATATCCTACAGCATGCTAAAATACACCTTT
This sequence comes from Elanus axillaris, assembly GCA_026212715.1. NCBI lineage: Eukaryota > Metazoa > Chordata > Aves > Accipitriformes > Accipitridae > Elanus > Elanus axillaris. The sequence goes on along the minus strand of JANZLQ010000001.1, from coordinate 52,937,387 downwards.
TCTTTAAAGTGACAGAACTTAATGATGTGGCAGTTTCCAGACAAGTTCAGACTTTACTGGAATGGCTTTGAGAATCTCTCTAGTACTCTGCCTTATACTCCACAAGCCAGTGCTGCCCTCCATTTAGTGAACATGGTGAGAAAGGCCACATGCTTGCTCAGTCAACTAATATGGACCACAGTTTAAATATTAAGGTTTTAACCCGTTTCTAAAGGCTCTCTTCTGTTACCATTGATTTAAACTGAATTTTGAAAACCTTTACGCTCACAGGAATTCCCAAACCCTACTACTGGTCACGTACTTCACAATCTACGTTACGCGTGCCATCACTGTGGGTTAATATTCATCACACTAATTTCATATACAATGGGCTATAGGCAAATATCATAGTTGTTCAGACAGTTAAATAGGGTGCAAGACCACAAAAGGCATGATTGCTTTCTCTTTGCTTTCAGCTCCAGCTTTGCTTTTTGTTTCAGCTCTTTTCCTCATTCACCATTGCCGTTCATCCTGCCAAAATTAGACAGTGAATTTCTCTCACCACTGTTTCTCAAGACCCGAAGGACCCATCTTTTCTGTAAAAGAGTAATCACTTGTGTGTAAGTGCAGCTAGCAGACAAAGCACCTGCATTTACAACGCAAGAAGGGTAGTGCAGGTACTACTGGCCACTGAGCCAGAACACCCACAGCACGTCCCAGCTTGGCAGCAGACACCCCCCCCCCCCAACCCCGAGAACATCACTTGAGCCAGCTATTTCAGAAATAAACAGATTTTGGTGCTCTGAATTTCATTTGATTGAGAGGAATGCTTTTATTAGTACCTAGCCCTTCCAAAGGAACTGTTTTAACCACTACTGATTTGAAATATGTATGTGAAAACAAATAAACGCCTACACTACCCAGACAAGGGGGCCAGGACAGAAGAACCAATTGACCAATTCGGAATGGATCAAAATAAACAAACAGGACACTAAGAATTAACGGATGTAAAACAGCTTGTGTCCAGATCTTCTAGGCAGAAAAGAGTAAACTAACACAAATTCAAGTGACAAAACACAAAATACTACTTTCTTACTGTCATCTGAAAGAATGCCTAATCTCTTTCCATCCACCGTTTACAATGTGCAAGGAAGCTCTCTCATTTAAGATTTTATTTCCAAACATTCCTTGAATAAACTGAACTAGGCAAGTTGTTCAGTTATTTCTATAATTTATTGCTTATTGCACTAGCAGCGAATTACAATTGCCACAGAAATAGCTCCTAAGTCCAGTCCCACGCTGCAAGCACACCATCACAAGCACCGTTTACCCTGCCTCGGAGTTTTATCCTTGTTCAGCCCACATGTTGAGTTTCCCAGATAGGTGCTCCTAGATCACTGTGCTTCTGAAAAGCTCTCCGCTAATATAAGCCACCTCCAGGTTTTAGGAACTCCAGCCACTTTCCCCATCATTTGCAATGGGGAGGGAATATACACCTGCCATATTAAAATAGCTTGACTGACAAAAGGAAACTCAGTCGCCTGCCTCCATCTGTTCACAGGCGCAGCTGACCGGGTTTCCACGAGTAGCTACCTAAATGGTGGGAGTTCCTCTTCGGCAAGTAATTCACTGGTTGTCATAGAGCTCTGTAAGCAGACCTTGCGAGTTAAAGGTAAAAGGAATTCTTGCAACACTGTAAATTAACAGCCAGTCCAGCCCTGCGCAACTCATTATATGGTGCATACCACCTGAATATTTTTGTTCAAAATTATTTGCTCATTCTTCAGGAGTATTACGATTGAAACGCATTATTTCTCAATGTTGCTATCACTACTACCCAACTGAAAATAAAATCTCATAACTAGTAGCCACATCTAAAGGAAGTGCACATTCAGAAGACAGTTAATGATCAAGTTCATCCTATAATCATGGATTATATTGACTATAATGCAAGTAGCTCATGCAAACTACTTAGGATAGCAGCAACCACCTTCATGGCACGTGTGTTACAATTCAATCAATAAGGAAAGTCGGACTAGAGAAAAAGAGTGCTTCGCTGTATGTTACGGATTCGTACCTTCCCAGAAATAAAGTGAAAATTCAGATTACAAACAACCCAAGTTTGGCAGTTATGACTCCGGCTATAGCACTGCTACTGATGTTTCCCCAGCTCGGTGCTGGTGGTTTCCACTGGGGTCACCCCCGGCCCTGCCAGCCCCAGGCCCCAGCCCAGCAGGCACTGGGGCACGGGCCGCCCCGCCGGGCGCGTGACGGGGTGCATTAAGCACGCGACCAACCCTGGCCCGGGCTCAGTCACCGACTACAAATGCACAGTAACGAAAGGTCTCCTAATTAGAAGCTTGTTTAAACCCACCGCAACCCTCAAATAGAGACAGGTGCGCTGCCAGCCCCAGGAGTTCAAGGAGTTCCGAGGCGCACACAGACAGCGGAGAAGGTTGAGTCAAAGTGAAGCAGAGGTGAATGTTGATGAGCCTCCCAATTACAGTCTCCCCTCGCTCTCACATGTTTACAGACGAACGCGGCAGCTGGCAAAGATCGCCAGATCAGGTACAAAGTTTTGGCACTTCAGAGAAACTCGGCTTCCACGTTATTCTTCTGACCAATGAATTCCGTATACTCGCCCCTACTTTTGCCTCTTGCCCTGCTCTCTCCCCAGCCTACCCGTCTCTAGCAGTGCTAAAAACTTTTATGTCCCTGAAAGCTTGATAGAAACTTTTATATCCCTAAAGTATGGTACACCGATGCAGTTCCAGAACACATTTTTCCAGGGAGCGATGACCAGGAGGAGGGAGACACCGAGAGGATCCAGCCATGCCTGTCTGCACTCCGTCCTCCACGGCTGTAAAGATGACCCTCCTGGCCCGGCGCTTCTGCAGGGCTTTGCTGCGACCCCTCTGCCCTCTCCGGCAGCGGCTCTGCACAGCTTGCCCTCCCGAAAGGGGACGAAGAAGCAGCGCATGAAAGGTTTTTCCCCCGAACACCTGAAAACTGCGACAACTCTGCAGATTTCTGGGTTGCATAGCAAGGGTTACTGTGTGGCTTCCTACCTGGAATCTGGTTTTTCCTTGGTAAGCTGTTGAATTAAGCATGCTTTTTAGTCCTGTACCATTAGAGGGAGTACAGAGAGCTGGTGCCAATTTCCTAGCTTCCCTAAATATCACCCTGTGATTTGGAGACAACAGTGGCAAGAAGGAAATCGTGAAGACCAAAACCACCCGTGGCTTAGTCTTGCATGTGTTTGGGTTGATCAAAGTCAACCACCTATGCTCAACTTCCTTAAACCTTAAAAAAGTGAAAATCCCAATCTCAAAATTAGTTTTGCACTATGTTTCCAGACATGCGCCTTCTTCAGCAAAACAAGTGACTACTTTCAAAGTGTACAACTTAACTTCAGGAAAATAAGAGGATACACGAAAAAGAAAATTCAGAGTTCAAGAAGTACTAGCATAATTTGGTTTCGACTGTATTTTTTGTTTTGTTTTTAAACGCATTATGTACAACAAACGGCTTATAGTAAAACACAGACCAGAGTCCCAAGCAGATACCACTGGTATAGCAAGAGCATAGAGATTAGCACTGAAATATAAGGAAAGTGATTAGCGCACTAGGAATTGATATAGATATGATTCATCTTGCTGTCAATTAAATGCGAGAGTGAAGAAAAGCTGCATACAGGGATCCCATCTGCAATAACGTGATTAGTTTGGCAGTGAACAAGTATGTTTACTGAAATAAGCAATTGCTGTTTATATCTACAATTTCTCAGGCAAGAGTTCCTTGAATGGTTTTGATTACACTCTTAGCGAGAAGAAATTTAGTTTGGCAGTTTGAATTTAATCATGAAGTTATAAAGTGATCTAGTAATCCATAAGCAAGCATTCTTGTTAATTTGCTAATGTAAATCTCTAGGTAGGTTTGCAGAGTCAAATTCATCATCCTTATTCATTAAAATAAAGTAATCAAAAAAACCCCAAAAGCAGGCCCCAATGCATTATCCTATTATCACACTCTATTGGATTCACCTTGATGAGCAATTCCTACTGACCAACAACGTCCTTACATACCAGCAAGAGAGAAGGATTGCTTAGCGGGCTTAGTTAGGAAAAGACAGCACTTTTACAACTCCAAAACAAAGCAGTGCTTTTTCCCCTTAATGATTATGGGCAGGGCGGGGCAGGGGGGGAACTCATCAGCGGTCTTCAATTCAAACTTGGCACATCAAAGAATACCCACATCATATCTAGTCCTAGCCCACTTGGCTCAGCATTAAAATAACAGCAGAAAAAGCAAGAATGCAGCAATTCAGTCAGCATCTACAGAAAGCAAGAGAAACTGGTATTTCCATTTCTCTATCACCGTTAGCGTTAGAAGCGCTGGGCAAACAGCTAGCAAAGGCTGGCTGCATCACCTTTGCCATCCAGGTATCTGACTATTTGAGGCCAAATCAATCAATTACGTATGTAGCCTGTGTATTTTATGTCCAACTTCATCTCAGATGCAACTCTTCTTTTCAGGACCTCGTGACTGCTAGTCAACGTAGGGTACATGGATTTGAGAGTTCCTGTACTGTTTAAGATTAATTTCCTTTACAGTGGTAGCACAGAAAGAAATGTAAGAGTCTATGCACACTTTTGCTTTACCAGAGAACAGTTTAGGAGGGATGAGTTTCTTCAGATGTCTGTACTGTCTGCTGTGAAGAGTTCCCCAACTGTCTCCTTTTCTCTGGAAAAGGGTTTTTCTTTTTAATCTAACCAAGAGCCTTCTCGTCAGACTCAGGCATTTGCCCTCAACAGCCTAAGTCAGTGAGGCTGCACAGAAAGCTTGACCAGCTTCCTTAAGGGTAATGGTTATTCAATATGAAAGAATGACTCCTGTGTGTTTACTGAAAGAGGTTTTGCTTGAATTAGTGTCATTCCTACTTATTCCCTTACACATAGCATCAGGCTAACCCAGTTTATTAATTCAGTAAATATCCCGGTGATCAGGTTACTACAGAAGGCACAGAAGTGCAATACTCATCTGTCAGCTTATGAGTTAAATTCAACAACAGTTCTGTCATGTCAACATGTGTTCCCATCCTCCCTTTGCTCAGCAGGAACTGTGTGTTGCCAAAAAAACCAACACACAATAAGGGCAATTTGCTAAACTGCTTGTACGCCTGCATATGCCATACATAGATATTCTCAGGTTATATTGCCTCAGTTGCTGTTGCAGAAATGTGCTCCAAAATGTCAGCACGCGTGTGCGTGTACAGAAAAATAAGTTGGGACAAAAACCTTGAAAACCAGGACAGATCTGAATCAATGGAGTGTTTTATTTCCAAGGTGTAAACACTTTACAGCTGTTTACATACAGACAAGGTTAACCTCGCTAACTATGCCATTCTCCTCAGTCAGGCTTTGACTCCCAAACCTAGCAAGGACAACTTCAATTTCAAGATCAGAAATTGCCAACAGTCATCCCTTTTAGTAGGCAAAATACTCACTAGTATGCTCAACTAACAAATCCAAATGGCCTCCTACCCATTCGCAAGGGCCAGAACTTAACCTCTCTTCACTTGGAATTACCTGGGACAGACAAGTTTCACAGAGACATTGAACAGCAACTGAGTGAACATGGAAAACAAAGAAAGACAGATCAACTAGATGGTGTGTTCAGGATTATTAGCCAGCCGGGGTCTTTACTCTGTAACTGGATGCCCCTAATTCCAGGATGCAAGCCACAGCACGGACAACCAGTCACTGAGTGAACAATATGAACACGGGTAAAAAAACTGAGCATTTTATTTCCGTCTTATTATGTGATTGATTCTGCTCTCGAAATAACAACAGATTTCCTACAACGTGTAGCCAATTAGTGCACGTCTTGGGGCAATACCCTTCTCTGGCAAAGGAAGACAAGATCTTTGCCCTAGCATATATTTGATTGGCAGGCATTATTAAAAAGAGGACACTTGGGCTGGGGGACATGCCCACAGCTTAGATATGTCAACACGACAAATGGACTGTCCTCCTTTGTGTCAATCCCTCCAGTTACGTTCCACCTGCTGCCCCATATTAGGTGTTTAAGGCAGCAGCTTTAAGGGACATCACACGGGAAATGTGCAAGTTAGTGCAACATGAAAACAACATGCTGTTCACTTGACAGATCCATTTGCTTATACATATGCTGGAAATTTTCAGATCCTTTGTAGACTGATCCTACGCTACCTTCTTAGGTTTAGAAGTTGAGGGACAAGCGGTTATTTCACTTTGACACCATGATGACCTTCTGTAAAACTCTGGGGTTTGATCTGTCTCTGGAAATTCGTAACAACCATCCAGTGGCCATCTAGTCCCAGAAAAATGGGAATTCCCTCAATTCTGGAATACTGCATCTACAACAAGTGAGCTATCCAGATCACTTTTCCCTTCCAACTCCTTCTCTTATTTAACAGTCCGAAAATTTGAAGCTGCCATTTCTGACAGTAATGAAGCCAGATTGTAAAATCCTGTGATAAAGACTCCAGAGAGAGTTAGAAACAGTATTATCAGCTAGGTGCAAGACAGGCAGCCCAATGGGAAGCTCACTTTAAATGCTAGGTTTTATTTTCAGCAACAATTTTTTTCTGAAGCCATAAGGATCCTGGCTTATCTACTTTCCAGCTAGGTTCCCCAGGAATGACTCATCTCATTTGCTTTACCAGTACCTCAGCTGCTACTCCTCCTCCCCATAGAAACAGCCAGAAGACTCAGACTGTCATTTATTCAGACGTAATACACACCTTCGTGGAGCTCAGTGAAGGCTGTCTCCCATCACCCACTGTTTTACCTTCGACTAGACCATTAAGATCCACTTCTGTTCCTATTTTCAGTTTGCTTAACTTGAATGGCAACTTATAGTAAATGTGTGGTGACTAAAGCAGTTCACAGAGTAACAGCTTGTCTAGATAAAGAGCTGACTGATTACATTTCTAAGGTGAGAAGCAGAAAACACCACGGGAAATGAGCACCTGCTCACCTAGCTGCTCAGACTGATACCTTCTCAAAGGAAGGAGGAGGTAGTTCCTTGGGCTTAAGCTTTTTCCAAACCCAGATTCGAACAAATCAGGCCAGAGCTCTGACTGCACCTACTTCAACCATTTTATGGAACACTGCAAATATTTTTGGCCAAATGCAAAGTACCAGCCTCATAGCCCACATTTAACACAAGATTAGAAGACATGTTCCATTATACACATCTACTAAGCCTAGACATGGTTGTTTTATAAAACTCTAAAGCACAGCACAACTGCATTAAACCAAGGGGTATTTATTTGCTTTAAGACAAAGAGTGGCTGCTGACCCAGACCAGCTCTATCTGAAACCAGTCCACAACTTTCTTTTACCCAATTCTCCTTGGCTTCTGCATCGAGAAGGGAGTTAAAGAGCATGGCGACTCTGACTCCACTGTAAGGAGCAGATATGCCAATGTAATCCATTTTCTACAACAGCAAGAATCAATACACAAACTGACACCGGAATCTACTGCACCTCTTTCTACTGCCATCGCTTTATTTTAACAGCAAGCCTCCAAGATCATCCTTCACTGTTCAGGGAATTTATTCTGTCTTTGTGCCTTAGTTAATCTGGAAGACAGCACTGAACTGTACCTTGATCTTACCAGTGTCTAGGCTGTGCTCACCGGATAGAGGCCAATGCCCACTAAAAATAATGGGAGCCTCACCATTGACTTTTGGCACAGATCCTAGCCTCAAACAGTTTTCAGCTTTTTGTACAGAACGAGAGCTGGCACCATGACTGTTGTGAAGCTGAGATTTTCAGAGGTAGGGCTACTGGGTTTACTTCAAGCTTCTAAGTTTGAAAATCCTGTCCAAACTCTACTTAGAGCTTATACTTCAATCGGTACTTTCCACTCCTTCTGCAACTAAGTAGAATCCCTAGTAGTACACAAAGGTCATTTTTTTAAACATGAAAAACAATTTACAAGAATCACACTTCCCTCCTGGTTAAAGACCCACAAGAGTGAAACATCATTTAATGCCACCCTCCAGCTTAGCACCTACCAAATGAAGCTGAGAGGCTCTTGGCATTCCCTTCCAAACAAAACTATTCGTATAAGCCTAACATACGCTCAAACAGATTTTAAGTTTCATATTTTATCAGAAATCATAATTAATACTTACGTGTTTGTTTCTATACTGAGAAAATTGAGAGAGGCCAAAAACTGTTGCTATGGCACCTCCTCCAATGAGAGCAGTTCCTTTCACTGCCTTCTGAAATGCCATTTTTTACTGTAAGAAAAGAAGATAAAAATTAATAGGCAGTTTTACCATGTGAGAATCTAGGCTACACAGAAGAGACCATTTGTAGAAGCTAATGACAGTGTTGTGACAAATTGAAACTTGGGGTAGCAATATATTAATTAGTGATTTTCATTGCAATATTAATAATTTCCAAACAAAGACTAGACAGAGGCAAGCCAGACTGCTCTGCTATTTGCTGTGAAACCCAAACGACAAAAGAGTATTTAGATATACAAGTAGATATGTACACACACCCCTCATTTAAACTCTTAAGTACTCTTATACATGACAAGTGCTTACAATACTGTGGCAAAAGCAGAACAAGAACATGCCGACATCAGCCAGATGGCCACCAAATCCTCACCTCAACAGAACAGCTGATCTGCTTGACAAGATCACCTTTAGCTGCTCTCCAGTCCCATCAAACTATTTCTACAATCACATTTGCCTAACAGCACTCCATCTTGCTTTCCGGCCAGGAATTGCGATCCCTGTGTCCACTGTATACCAGCAAAGCTTGTCCTGCCTGGGAATGGTGGAGAAGCAATGCGCTGCTAGTCAGGAAGCAGGTCCTTCCGTGAGAAGCAGCAGCGGAGACAGTGGACAAGATTAAGTGGCTTGAAATAAGCACAGAACTTTTATCGTCTAGCTACAGAGGGTTTAAAACTAGCCCTATGTGGGTCAGGCAAATTCTTAAAAGATGCAGTGTTCGGATACTGAATGAAAAATTTGCATGGAACTGACCTGAATCTTAAGCAGGCACAACCTAATCCATCTTCCCAGGACCGCGGCAGCTCACATTGCATTAGAAACAACATACATCAAGTTTGAAGGACTCCCGTCAGCGCTCCAAGCCCTCCAGTTACGAAGACATCTTTGTCCAAGGCCCAGATTCGCCCAGCAGTCTCCATACAAGAGATTTAACACCGTTAAGGCTTAAAGCAGAAGCAGGCAACACATACAGCCCCGTGCCAACACCAGAACACCAGCGGACTTACAACGCGGCGGCAGTGGCCCCGGGCCAGGAGCAGGGAGCCGCGGCGGCTCCCCATCCCATGGCTGGGCAGGGGGGCAGGCCCCGGTAGCCTCACCCGAAGCCTGGCTACGGGGCTCTGCCCTTGCCTTGGTCCTTGCCAAGGCCCCGCTGGTCCGGCACAGCTCCAACACCGCACCTCACCGCACGCCTGCTGGTCTAGAGACTTCGCAGCCCTACCTCTGCGGCTGCTGCACGTCTTACACCAAACACACCTGACTGGGTTATAAGCCATTCCTTTGGGCAGCATACAGCTTTCTTGTCGAGATTTGCAGCGAGCTACTTACAATTGAAGAGTTACTTCTTTGGCCTTGTAACGACAATTAAACATTAAATACTCTACATTATCCTACATCTGTACACATCTTTTTTTCTCCTATTAGTTCTTCCAGCTAGCATAACTGCTCTTTCTTCTTAAAAAATACACCACACACACATGTTTAAGGCACAAGCCAAACAAGAAAACTTCATCTTTAAGATGGCGTAGATCTTAACTTCATTCCCCGTGCACTCTGCTTGCAGCACACTCAGCGTGGCGGGAGATGCCACACACAATTACTGTACACAAACATTTGATGTACAGATGTTGTATGTACGTACTATATGCAAGAGATTATTGTACAGAAGGCCAAGACTTGCAGCTTCCCACACGCTTTTCTGAAGAGCAGCATGTATGCTCTTGGAAGATTCCCACCGTAACAACCTTTCTTGGTACATATGTAGAGTATCACATTTTCCATTTACTTCATACTTCGGTCTCAAAAAAGACCAACTTCATCTTTCCTTTATAGCACGCCAGGGAGGAGTAAAAGGGAAAGGCAACAGACAAAACCCCAGCAAGGGAAGTTACTGAAAGGGAAGCTGCTGTGGAAGCCTGGCGTCAAAGGCTACAGCACCTCTATGGAAACAGAGAGTAAGCCTTGCGTCAGAGGCCTGGGACCTTGTTGCCAGTAACAGCAAGCAGCCGCACCACCACCAGTACACCGCTACACAAGAAGCGCACCGTGCCAGCGTGTTATCTATCACAGGTAGCCAGGCTGCCAGGCTGCCGCAGCCAGCCCTACGCTTCCCCTTATGCTCAGTGCAGAGCCTCGCTTGGCACTGCGGCGTGGCTGCCTCTCCCGGCTCCAGCTCCCAAGGGGCGCAAGGCTCCCCATCAGGTCTGTGGTCCGCTGCCCAGCCGCACTGCACATGGACGCCCACTGCGAGAGGGAAGCAAGCACCCAACGAGGAAGGCTGCCTGTGGGGGCACCCGCCAGCGTCCGGCCACAGCAGCCCAGCACAGCCAGCTCATGGGACAGCCATGCACGCCAGGACGCAGGACTGTCGCCTGCAGAGTCCCTCTCCCGTCGGTCTGGCACAATTTGAGCAATCGGAGAAACGTCCTATCAAAGGAGCAGAGTGCCTCAGAAACAGACCCTATCATGTAGGCTTATCTCTCCCCCCGCCAGATTAAAAAAGTGAAACCTAACCATCAGCTAAACCCTACCACCTTAAATCTGTTAAGACAACGTTTTGTAACATCACTTCCACATACCTGAAAATGCCTACGGATACTCATGAAGTCGTAACACAATACGAAATTCAGTACTGCACAAGAATTAAAACAGCAGCTGGAAGACTTGCATTGCCATCACCACACTCATCATCTCCTACAAAATAAAGAACTAAGACAATCAACATCAGTTCACATACCGTCTCTAGCCACACGAAGCATATGGCGACGGTGAATACATACACATCATCCAAGCACTCTGTGTACTACACACTTCTACCATAAGGTTTCTTCGAGTTGCTAGAATAATAACTCTTCTTTCAGACTGCAAACTGGTGGCAGTCTTGAAGTAGTTTCACACACCTTACGCATCAGCAAAGGAGTCACTTCAAGTAAGAGTACGAAAACCTCACAAGTCCCTGTTCTGGGAACACAATATGCTCTAGAATCCAAGGGAGTTTAAAAAGAACAAATTAGCATCTTCCAACAAGGCAGCTTACACGTCTGCGGAGGTACTGGCTTTCAAGAAAACAAAGGGAAGCGTATCCTTTCAGCGTTTCACCAAATTTGGTAAGAAAGGGTGATGGCTGAAGTACAAATCCCTACTTATCCCTGTTCAGCTAAACTCTTCAAAAGTTCATTAACTATGAACAAACTAATTGAGAGCCATAGCTCAGCAGCTGGTGTTGATGGCAAGCACAGTCCAACGGGCTCCTAGCCAAGTGCTGAGCACCCGCACCTTCCTCTGTGTGACAAGGCACCCTCCGCCCAAGGTCAAACCAAGCCTGCGGAGGGGCAGACTGCGGAACCCGCGTAACTGAAAGCACAGCCGACGCTGATCCTTGATTCTTGTTCCCTGGCCTCCTTCCACCTTCTCCAAGACTGTATTTTGAAGACCAGGTACGTACCTAAGAGTTAAACCATTACATTTTCATTGAGTAAGGCTGAATTAGAGCAGCACAAGGTATACAAACCACTGACTAAAAGTCTCAGTGATCGTTGCCTATACCAGTTTACTTTAAAAATGCTGTTTCCCAGACAGCTTTGGAAGTCATTTTTTTTTTTTGTTTTTAAAAAAAGGAAATAATGATCTTAGGACTGCATGTTCTACTGCACCTTTTTAACAAGCATTTTATCAATACTTCAAAAAAAAAACAAAAAAAAAACCAAACAAAACCCCCCACCCAAAACTCCAAACCCCAAGTTTTTTAAAACTGAAGAAATACTGTAGCTATTTGACCTTTACGTTTTTAATTATGGTCTAAAAAACCTTTACTGCATCAGTCTAAATCTAAAGTTTCTCTCATTGTGAATCCCACTAGAATTATCATTGCATATATGAACAAGCACAAATTCCCCCACAGTTGTGTAGTAGATTTTTTTCAAGCCGTTTGTACAACAATGCTGCACAAACTTACGAAAGTAATCGGGAGAAATAAACTCAACACTCACCACAATTCTGAGTTACATAGATAGCCTTGTGCTATTTTTCAGTAGTTTGAAACATCTATTCTTCTGATAACTTTTTTTGTTAAAAAAAAAGACTAAAACGGATTATGCGCATGTACTAAATAAAAGCTGTACCGGGCCAGTGCTGGGAAATAAGATACTGACTAGTATTACACATGCTCTCCATGTTCAGAGAGCTACATCTCCTCTGTTTCCATCTCCCCGCAGGCCTCTGCCAATCGCAGGCACAGACCCAAGGCCTCTGCTTTCAGCTGCTTCAGTTGAAGGAGCTCCCTGTGCCACCTCCTCCATACTTCCCATCAGTATCAGCAACCCGCCACGCTAACATACCTTTCATTACCCCTCTAACTGACTGCCGTAGTCACATGTGCTGACAGGCAACATTTTGTTACGGATGCCGTAGGTTCTCTCGTTCATTAGCTAGGATAAACACTGGTTCTTCCAGATCAGAGAATTTGTTTAAATAAGCAAATGGCAAAAAACAACAAAAGCCCCCATGCCCCCACAATCCTTACTTTGATCCAGAAAGCTTTGAAGTATCTGTCACCAGCTCTAACACAATACTAGAGAGGCAAGCAAACAGCTTTTACTTAACTGTTTCCTATACAAAATCTCTACTAGGAACCCAACAAACTCCACTGCCCGTTGCATGCAATAGATATTCCCTCATATGCATAAATAAAGGACAGTAAGTTAAAAGATTATCAAAATCAAATGGAAGTTCACCTCAAAATTGGTTTCTTGAAAATTATGGATGGGATACAAAATCTTTAGAATGTTGTCTATTTACCACAGTCTTTTGGCACACTAACCTTTCCCACCTTCAAATTTCCACTGGTGAAACTTCCTACCCTCCGGAACCCCGTGCAAGCAACGCAACACACGCAGAACTCTGCAGAGCTCCACCAGCACCTCCAGCTGCTGACCCTCAACCACGGGCAGTCCGACCTGGGGAGCTCGAACAGCCGCTGCCTGCCCGCCTGCTTCCACCACCTCCCAGAGCTGGTTTCCTCACATGAAGCCAGACACAAACGTGTACTGATAACAAGGGGTGGGAAGAGGGGGAGAAGGAAAAGGGAAACCTGAGTGTACCTATATACCGGGCTGGAAGCCACAGCAGTACAGAAGCTCTTCAAAAGCAGCAAAGGCAGTAACCTCGAAGGAGGATCAGACTGGACAGCCAAGCGGCACTCACCTCTGTTGTCCCATTTTAATTAATATCCTTAGAACAGAAATGTGGTTGCCCACATACTGTTACAACTTGACCCGACTGCCCCATAGCTTCTTCCCACAAATGAGCACAGCTTTTTCACTGCACATACAACAACATGCAGAGAGCTGCGACAAGTCTTTCTACTAACGCAACCTGTTTACAGCAACTCAACAGCCACCAAGCCTGTGCTCCGGGCACTGCCACAGTGGGCACGAAGGTACAGGCATGTAGGGAACGGGGTTCAGGATCAGTCCCGCAGTGGGACCTTGCACCAGTCTCACTGTGGATACAGCTCTCCTAACTGCAGTAAGGTGAAATCAGATGTGCCACAGAGAACAATTTTGCCACTTTCATTATGCGAGATAACATACATAACATAAAAAAAACCGGCAGGCTCAGTGCCCTCTGTACAGGAGGGATTTCTAGCCTCAGCCGTCAGCTGTCGGCAAGGGGCTACCCTCTGCCTGCCCGACAGACGGGTACGTGTGTCATTAGCTCTACTCGGAGCTGATAGCCAGATTATATGCAATTCTCCAGAGAAAGGAACGCTCCCAGGAGACCAGCTGCTCAAATTGCCACATAAATCTTGCTCACCGTCAGTAAAAGAAGCTTATTCATGGACAGAAAAGAAAATACGGCTTAACATAAGCCACTCCAACGCAAAGCTAGACAGGCATTCAAACCTACAGACAGTGCTTTTACACCTAGAACATCTCAATTTCATCCTAGGAACCCGCGAGCCCCTATTTGCAAGGTATGAGCAGATGTATTTGGATTATGCTGAATTGAGCTCGGGGCATTAGCAGGTACCGCAGGCAGGCAGAGCCCCAGACAAACAGCTGGCAGACACACGGTATATACGTGCCAGGCCACAGTGTGCCGTGCAGAGGCTCTGCCCCAGACTCTTCAGTGGGGCTCTACTAGAGCCCATTGATTTCCCCCTGCCCAAATGCCCTGTCTTCTTCCCAAAACAAACTGCATCGCATGTGAGAAATGGCATGCAACAAGGTCTCTGCTAGGCAGGAGGACAGCTTAAACACTACCGCAGTGTACACAGAACCAAAGATAAATTAGAGGCTCTTTGAACATACACCTGTGGGATTTTTCCTCAAATTCTGTCCCAGAATGGCTGCTAAACGCTGCTGCCAGCACCAAGCAGGATAAACCAGAGCACAGAACATGAAAGGGGAAAGAATGCAGTCCAGAGAGTTAAGACAAAGGTTGTACACTTAGTGCTATGTACACAGAGAATAGCCTACACTTAAAAAACCCTCATCTTTTGCAAGTAGGTAATAAAACTTGACTGTCTTCCAAGCTGAGATCAATAGCTTGTGATGGAAACTGAATTTTATTTTAATGAAAATTGTAATAGCAAACAGCATGAGAAGCAATGCACTCAGAAATAAGTCATCTTTCCATAACACAAATATTTTGAGTCACCTTTAAAAATGGCTCAAACAGTGTACAGTGCTTTAATGCTGTAAGTGCCACCTGACAGTGTAAATCTACATGTTAAGCCTTATCCTTGGTTTCGATACAGGTCATCAATGGCACCCTTTGGACCCATGCCCTCCATTCGAGGGTGGGCTGAAGTCCCCGACAGGCTCTAGAACAAGCTCCAGCAGGAGCAAGGAGCCCTTGAGGGGCACGGGAGGAGCCAGCGGCACGCTGCAAGGAACGGGTATTGCATACAGCATGATCCCTCCAAGGAGTTAAATGACCCACAGGGAACACTCCTCAGCGAAGGAGCTGAGTATAGGTAAAGATTCACAGGGACATTAGCTCAAATTTCTGGCTATTAAAGGATTCCTGATAAGAAGACATAGGCTGTAAACTTGACAGGAAACACAAGGGGAAAGAAAAGAAAGAGGGGAAAAAAAAAAAAGAGCTAGTCTACACGGAATGGAAACTACACAAAAGACTTATCAGAACAAGTTCATGCTTTCAGTTTCCAAAAGTTAAAAAAGAGCTAGTCTACGTGAAAAGGAAACTACACAAAAGATTTATCAGGACAAGTTCATGCTTTCAGCTTTCAAAAGTTAAAAAAGTTAATACAGACTGTCATCACAGTAGGAACGGCTCCCTCCTGTAGTGCATTTCTTAACCAGCAATTCAGAGTCACACTTACTTTGACAGAAAGAAGCATGCAGTAGTCGCTTCCATAGGCAGCTCCTACTCCAGAGCCCAGGCTGGTGACCAGCAACCCGGCTGCAGGAGTGTCCCCAGGTGAACCTCACAAGCTAACAGGCCCTGGACCTCCTGCATCACGGGCAAGGGCTCTGCTTCATCAATTAATGCACTTCTTAAACACAGGATTCCTCTGCTTCACTTTCAGCCCCACATTTAAAAACCAAAAAGCATACAAAGCGCAACTTACATCCTGTTTTTTAAAGAAGTGATTTCAACACCCGTCTTCAGTAGATGCTTCCGAAGAGCGTGCCCCACATAACAAGCATCTGCACCCTGCAGTTCTCATTAGGTCAATAAAAATCCTAGGAGTGACTTGCCTTCCTTACTTCCTGTAATGCCCAGCCCAGGTAGCTGCAAGACTGTTGGCTGGATCTTATTTTGAGTTGTGTAACCCACTCCCAGCCAAGGAGGCCAGGTGACTGAAAAGGAAATGCTGCAATTGCCGGCATTTCTGTACTCAAGGACTTTCTAATTACTAAGATATCAGGCTAGATCTAAGCAGCACAAAGCCAAAGTTGGGGGAAAGAATAAGAGGAATGAGGGAAGAGGGAGAGAAGGTGAATGGTGGAAAATTCAGACGCAGAATCGCGAGTTAAGAGATCAAAGAAAGATGACTACTTTAGCAAAAGTGAAGAGACAGATGGATACAAACTGTAGAGCTTAGCAATAGGAGTGTGTGACGCCCTGTATGCTGCCATCAGACATGGCGTATGAGACGCAAAACCTGTTAAATTAAGAGAAGAAATCCAATCTGTTATGTTGTATATCTGTGTGCTTTACGAGGCCATTACCATGGAATCTGGGTGCTTCACATTCCATTTTAAATGAACACATCTAATAAAGTGAGTCACTCAATGGAAGACTTAAAAATAGAAAACTTATAATCACCACCACTACAGGTTGCATAACTTGCCATTGGCACAGTAGCATTGTCTAACTCAATCTTTCTCATTCCTTCCAAAAGCTTCTCAGCTAAGTTTTTGGATGATAAGAGCCCCAGACCAATGTCCCTCCAGGCTGACCTGAGAGTCTTGAAGCGCCTCTGCTTCTCTAAACAGCTGAAGTCGCTACCCTCAGCTCCCTCTAATTCAGCTTTTGATCCTTCTTGCAGGACTACTTAAAAGGTGGCTACTGTGACGGTGCGCAGAACAGCAGTAAGAGAAGCCACAATTAGGTTTCTTACTGTGGGCAACTTAAGCATTCAAAGCTGTACTACTCTGAGAGCATGTTACTGGCAGTTTGCAGGGTGTGTCAATGCAGGAAGTGGCCAAATAACAAGAAGAAGGGGATGTAATCAGAAAATAATCCTATTAGCACCCCCCTTAACAAGATCATCTACCAGCTCTCACTTGTTTGCTTTTTAAAATACTGAAGTGGTTAATGCTATGTTACATAGGATGTCAGACCACCAGGATCTTAAAGGCAAGTGATTAAAGCTTAAACCAACCAAAATTGAAGATGCTTCCCCTGCAGCACTCCTAACAGTCATCAAGCATCTCTCTCCTCAGCTGATATGGGTCTAATCTCCTGGGCTGCCCTGTGCTACTTGTTACCTAACCAGCAACAACAGCAAACAAGAGAACAAAGCAGCATGCTTTGAAGGGCAACCAAAGCTTGTTATCTGCCTCACCAGCAGAAGTCTGGGCCACTGACTCATGCACTCGTGATGTCTACATGTAACTACTGTAAGCCATAGCTCTAATGAAGCCACACACCAAGAAAGAGTCCCAGCGGGTACAAAACATGGCTGACACATCACGGCAGAGTCCATCCTCCAGATCCTCTCCTAAAGCCTCCGATGGTTACTTTGGGTTCTTAAACACGAGTTACGGCACTTTAATTAAAAGTAATTAGCCAAGAACTACCTCACCAACCAAGCACAGAAGCATAACCCACAATAACTAGACAGCTTACAGGGTTACAAGTCCCTTTCAGCCACAGACCACACCACAAATTTGTAAATTCCTGTACAGAGAACTTAAACCCCGAAAACCCTGCAGGCCACCCTGCACTAGTAAGTGGAAGCAAAGCAGCAGTTTACTATATGGGGAAAATCCTTCCCACACTCTAGTACAGGCAACTAGCTCGGCTATCATGCCCAAAAGTAGCTGCAGTCCTCGTCATGCACAAAAATAAAGGAAAAACAGAGCATAAAATAGACATACTATCCTCATTCCTTCTCTTGGTTCCCACTGCTTCAAACTACTTCATTTGCTTTCTGTACTTGGGTACCAAGATTTCCCCACCCAGCATTAGATGATATCCCAACTGCTTTCAGCTGTATCCTACAAGGAGCAAACTTCCTTGGCCCTCTTTCCTCTATTGGTATTTTTAACCTAACCACTTCTTTTTCTTCTCTTTCATTGCCCTCCTACAAAAAAAATGTCTTACAGATGATGAGGGGAAAAGTCCGATTTGTAAATTTTTCTTAGGATTTCAGATAGTAATAATCTTGCCAGAGAAAGCAGTATGTTTCTGAGAATGAGGCAACACTTACAGACAGTGATGGCTGTAATCCCAAACACAGTACCTAAGAACTAACAGGAGTACAATGAAACACTGAAGTCACAAGCATTTCGAGCTTTCCCACCGACAAACATCATAATATATTTACCAAGTTTTATGATAAAAGTATTTAAATTCCCTCCTGTCCTACTGAAAGATTTTGAAATAATCTGCCATTCAAGGAGTGAGAAACCTAGTCTCCAGCCTGATTACTGACTAAATGTATGCGGGGTGATTTCCATACCTTTTTGTTCTTGTGCCAACATGGCCTTTAGTTTAAATAGTTCAAATAGTCATTCTTGCTTTCTATATTAGCAGGGCTTAATATCAGCCATAAAACCCACTACACACATAATACAAACTTGCAAATACTATAAACCAATTACCGTAATTAGAAAGAAGTGTTCCTGTTAGATACAGTTAATTTATAGCTGTTCACCCTTTTCTTCTGGTATTCTTCATTCCCCTCACATTTAATGCAGATATTTGATTAGACAGTCCACCCATTCAGCTTGATCCTAATACTGAACTATATCCACGGTTTTTCTTCCCCCCGCCCCTAATCAAACATTAAAGGAGAAAGGATTAGAAAATAAGGTGTTTTGCTTATTACAAGACTGGACATAGACCTGCATATACAAACAGGTACCTGCTCAAAAAAATAACTACAAGTTAGGTGATTACTTAGGTGTGTCAAGGAAG
The DNA here is from genome assembly GCA_026212715.1 of Elanus axillaris. Lineage (NCBI taxonomy): Eukaryota > Metazoa > Chordata > Aves > Accipitriformes > Accipitridae > Elanus > Elanus axillaris. Next base: position 52,918,495 of record JANZLQ010000001.1, on the reverse strand, counting down.
TAGCCTAGTTTTATATAGTGGAATAAAGATTGAGACCTGATAGTACATGCAAATCTAATCCCAGAGGAGGGGCATGCGTTCAATACCGTTTTGAAAGGAAAATCAACACTCGGTTTGAAAAACACTTTGCTAAACAAAAACAAAAAAAAAAAAAAGGCACAGTCCAATACTCTGTAGCCTGCCAGCAAAGAAACAACAATCTGGGCTCCATCAGCTTCATCAGAATATAACTCAGGGTGAGTTCATCTGGCCTTTGGAAACCCCTTTGAGACAGAGCTACATGTTCACTTGGGAACCTGGCTCGAAGAAAGTTATTCAGGGATACAAAATGTTTCTAAAAGCGATACCATGATACTGTAGAAGAGTTCTGATGGCAAATGGTTTGTTCATTATGTAATAAAAATCGTTTTCTAAAGTCATGCTTTTTGGAAGAAATGGGCTACATCTACATTAGCAAGAGCTGTGGTACAACTGCAGTGGACCCCTAAAGCAAAGCTGCTGAGAACACAGCCTCCATGGTCTCTGTGCTCCGCATTGTTTACTCCCAGGTAGCTCCAGTCTGGACCACAAATACCAGTGAAGCAGCTGAAGCACAGGAGGTCTTCCTTCTTTAAAGGGTGATTTTCCCACTTTTGTCTGATCTGCTTCAGAACTTTTTTTCCAGCCTCTAATTTTTATTTTGTGTTGGTTTCCTTTTACCCAGCACTCAGCTTTTCAGTGGCCTCTCCCTCCCTCCCGAGAGCACCCAGCAAGGAAGGGGACAGGCATGTGCCCAGCTCTCCGCGTCCTCCTGGAGGCACAGCTCTGCAGTCCTGCTCACATCGGTGAGTTCACATCAACTGCAGGGGCACACCCACAATGATAAAGCTAATCCCCAGAAAAATGCAGGCTCAAACTACAGCCGGAAGGCCAAGCAATATACAGGAGATTAACTGATTTATAGAACTAGACTATCAGACCTCTGGTTTAAACTGAGTGCAGCACAGGCCCATACATTTTAGAAAAGGTAAAATAATTCCTTAAATCCTGTTTGCCAGCGGGTAAACAAGCACTATGTAAGAGTAAGCTGTTGCTTAACAGAGCTACTTGCAAATGCAAACCCCTCTTTTGAAACCATCAAGATATTTACATGTGAAAGTAGAAAGTAACAACTGCAAACTGATTATGGAAAAAGCACATTGCTTTTAAATATTTGCTAAAGCTTGCAGAGACTTGTGTGAAGACAAAGAGGTAGCAGAACGGAACCTGTACAAACTTTCATTTGGAAAACTGGTTTGCGTTAATGGCCTTTGAACCTACCACATCCATGCAGCTTTCCAAATTTCTAATAGTGACAGATTACCAGGCAGAAATGGATCTCTAGAGAAAAATATTACATTATATAATAAGGGCCTAGCTCACAAAGTTATTCCTACTATGCTCCTGTGCACGCATACACATGCACGCACATAACTAAGCAAAACAAAGTGTCTATCCATACGTATACAACCGAAGTAACACTATAAATTAGATGTAAAGGGCGTGTATGATTTTTCGTGCATGTGTGTGCCTACTCAAAACTTTCATCAGAAGTTAGACTAAATAAAACAGGTAAACGTCTGACATTAATAATATTCTGCTTACTGCTGTTACGAAAGAGCCAATACCAGATTTTGCCTTCGCTATCAACCCTTAAAGATCTTGAAATACCAGGCTGAGTCTTTACTAGCTAATCGTCAGTCACTGCTCATCACTGAACGTTTCTGAGGAACCATACCTACAAATAAGTGAGAAAAAGAAAAGGCCTGATTAGCGTCAATTAAAAATACACCACGCTCCTAACAGCTGCGTCTCCAAGCTTGCTTCTTATCCACGGTCAGAAGATTGTCTTACAAAGGGACTTCAGAGCCTTCAGGCCGACATCGCTGTAATTACACTGGAGCAAGCCTCTCATGCAGGGAAACTTTCTGGGTGGAAACCCCAATGCAGAATGGTTCAAAGAGAGCTGGGTATGGAAGCAGACTGTAAACAAAACGAAGATAAGACATACAGAGAAGTCTAGCCACAACCCAAGAACCACTAGAAGACAAATGCAAGGGTCTGTAGTGGTAACAGATTCCCGCGGCCGTAGCACTCCAAGCCTTCGAGAGAGTAGTCCTTGCCTCCGCAGCTGTCCTGCAGGTAGCTGGAAACCGACTGTGCCCGGCAAGGCTGGGGAGGTGTTCTGCCACCGCACGTTCGATGCCTTTGACCCTTGAGAAAGCCCAGCGCAGCTGCAGCCGGCACGGCTCTCTGACCTGAGGGCCTCTTAGGGCAACCAAGAGACGGTAGGAAGGGTTGCAAGGAGCGGGGCAAAGAAGAAAAGTGGAACTACTTCAGAGCGGAGAAGGGAGAGCCCCTGCTTCCTAGCAGCGGGTGGAAAGGAGCTCACTCTCAATGCACCTTTACTACCAGTTTGCAGTAGAGTAAGTTCAGCAGGTAATAAATCCAGCTGTTTCAAACTCAAGGTCTACACACACACGCATTTATACCTTTGCCTGTAGTAATGGACTTACAAACGTTTACTGAAGCGATTGGTTAGAAAAGAACCCAAAAAAGTTTAGGACTTACTTGTTATACCGATAGGCTCTCACCCAGTAGTCCCATGAATACATTCAGCGCAGGTGAGAAGTAACCATTTCCATTTTCCAAAGCTCAGTGTGACTACAGCTAGGCTATTCTTTGCTCAGAATTCACTTTTTTTTTTAACTAATAGGAGACCCCGTATTCTACCAGCTCTGCCTCAGAAAGAAAATCCAGTTAAAGAGTTCGGCAGCCCCCCCCATTTGTTATTTATAGATACCTACACATGTGCAAACAGCTACCCATAACCAGCGAGACAGTAAGGCGGTATCTCCATTTATGAGGACGTTCTCGGGGCGCTCGGCCCCTCAGCAGGGTGACAACACACGGACAAACGGGACAGCTGCCAAGGACTTTATACTACTTCCATAAAACAGCCACACGCTCGATGATTTTTTTTTTTTTTTGGGGGGGGGGGGGGGTCAAAAAAAACTGTCAAGCTTATGCTC
>JANZLQ010000001.1:52892471-52905196 GCA_026212715.1 Elanus axillaris | reverse complement strand
CGAAAGGGCTGGCAAGCATTGGACCAGGCTGCCCAGGGAGGTGCTTGAGTCACCGTGCCTGGAGGGATTCAAAAAGCGCGTAGACAAGGCACTTGAGGAGGTGGTCTAGTGGGCATGGATGAAGGTTGGACTCCACGATCTTGAAGGTCTTTTCCAACCTAAACGATTCTATGACTTGCCATGACGTAAAAGGCACCTCTTCGAGGGTGTTCTTCCTATCTAAATATGGACTTGGCTTGTCTAGAGCCCCGATACTAAAAGAAAAAGACCCCAGCCAGGTTCTTTCGCTGGCGTATTCCCAGCAAAACCAGCAACTTCCATTCGCTTTAGTGGGAACTGCCTGGTCCCACTCCCTGTTCAGGTTTATTTTGAGTAAGCACCGTCTCCATGATACGTGCTATTCTCCCCTCAATACCCGTCCATGCTCTAGCACACAATAATACAGTGCGTTTAATTCATACGCTTCTGAGAAGCTGCCGCAAGCAGCCGTACCCCTTTCCCAGAGCCGGAGACGAGGAAGAGCCTTTGGCACGGAGGATGGTCCCTCCAGCACGGAGCATGGTCCCTCCAGCGCGTCCCATTTTGACACCAGAACCGCCGCGACTCACGTTTTTCTACCCTGTCAGAAAGCAGCATTTAACAGCTTGACTTTCTTCAAAAACAGATTTTAAGAGGCAGCTTTCCAGGAGTTACTGAATTTGATTATCGTAATTAACACAACATACAAACTATTTGATGGGTCCGTTAACGCAAAGCACAGAATAGCAAAGGCTCCTAACAAGGCTGAGCCAAGGGTGCAGAGCAGGTTAATACCAACCTCTGCAATAAAAACACAAAGCAATTTAAAACCTTCTCTTCAGATTCTCCTCCTTTTGTTTACCTTTCTGTAGACTTCAGAATAGCAGAAAATGAATAATACAGATATTACTATGCCTTTATGGATTTCTCAGCCTTGATGGACAGTCAGTGCAATTGTGAAACTTCCCGTTTGGGCAGCAGATCAAGGCAGAGCACATTCAAGCTGCTGAGAAGAGCAGCTACAGATCCAAAGCGTATCAGCAAGTATTTAATTACTATCCCTGTGGAACCAATACAGGAGCTTATGTGCTGCCTATATTAAAGTGAAACAACGCTTCTATTGCAGCTAGATCTAAATATCCCCTAGACCACCACCTACCGAATACAGAATAAATTGAATTATTCAGGCAAGACTCAACCTGTAGGTGCTACGGGAGAAAATAAGATGCCTTACACTGAGCTGTAGAGTAAAACAAAATGACCCATAGATGGCTATAAATCGAGTCGGTGGTAAACCCAAGCCTACCGAAACTGCACATTCTTAAAACTTCAGGAGGCAGCAATGGAACCCTGTGGCTGCCGTAGCATCAGTAGAGCTCCCAGCGCCGCCACATGCACATCTCATGATCCTTCGACTATCGCCCACAGCGCCCAGCCTGCCCAGATGTCTGGAGGCAGCCCCTGGTTCCAGGAAACACTTTGTCATCCTGTGCCGAGCAGTTTTTAATGCTGCTGGACGCCGCGGCACAAGCTCCACATTCAGCTTTCTCAACAGCTCTCTCAGAGGACTACATTCACCTCTTTGTGTTTGGGTTTCTGTGCTGACATCAGGGAAAAACAATGTCATTCTGTTATCTGGCAGCTCCTCCGCATTCCTTGGTAGGATTAACTCATTCCTGGTACCTCACAAACCTTACACGCCTTTCTGGGAGGCCTTCCTTGTCCCTGGGGACAGGGTTTTCATTGAATCTCCTCAAGTTTTTGCATTTTCCATCGATTCTCGTTAGATGCATGCTTAAATTCACCCTGTATTTTCCACAGCAATTTTTCTCCAAGCTGACGGATTTCTGTAGTTGGGCCTGAAAAGAGTTCAGTTTCAAAGTTACCCAATGTACGGCCTGCATAAGAATGGTCACAATGAAATTCTGAAGGGACAGATAGGCATTCCTGCATTTCTTTCTGATACAGTTTCCTATCACTGCACATGTTCCCAGGATTAAATGTTTGTGCTCAAAATTCCTTCTTAAAATAAACACTCTCATTCAACAAAAATACAGAAGCATAGCAGTATAAAACAAACATATGAAGAGTATTCACCCCATTGATCCATCTTAGCCGTACACATTCACTGCCTTGTGCAGCCACAAACCTGCCCGGCCCGCCCGAGGTCTCTGCTCCCGGTATGTGCCATCTTCCTTCTGGTTTTGCAACTGCGGCCCTCTGTGCGCTGTTCTAAGTCTTGACCAAGCGCTAGAGCCCGTGGCAATGGCAACAGCCACTTATAAATAAATAGCTAAAGTTATTTTTCTTCTATCGTATGATCGTATCGTCCATTTGTTTGCAAGTATCCAATGAGTCAGTGCAGGATATTCACGAAAGTCTTACATGATTTATACTTCATTAGCATTCCTATCCTCCTTCAAAAAACATTCCTGCTAGAAATCAGGAAAACTGTAAAGTGGCAAATGTCAGAGATTATCAACAACACCCTAACTACTTATTATGCCACTTACCAAACCTTTTTAAATAATAAATGTGTTAGAAAAAGACCGAGGACAGAGTTGTGATTTGCAAAGTTAGACATCTAAAAAAATCACCCATGTTGCATTTACCAAATAGTTTTTATCTACTGCCACTCATCAGAGCTCAGAATAACCCTTAGGAAGTTCTGCACGTATGTTAGACTGAGTCTGAACGAAGTTACAGTCTTAAGTCCTCGAAATACAAATTGCTTTTTCTCCTGTGTTTTTACATCTTTGATTTCTATTGAATTAACTCCCTTGTATGTGGTGAAATGGAGGAATAAAGCAAGGAGGTCTTTCATTAGGTCCCAGTCATGCAAGGCGTATTACAAAGTCTAAGTGTTTAGCTGGTTTTTGTTGTTCCCGGTGAGAACATCATAAGAACATCCCCAAAATAGGTTACAAATCCCAGGTTACAAATCAGCCCATAGGAAAGAATTATGAAAGTTAGAGTTAAAAAAGAAGATAAAAAGGCAGAAAACAGGATTACAGTACTGAACTGGGAGATTCATTAGGATTGCAGACAGATAAGTAAATTACAGCCCTGCAGAAATTATTTGACTGGCAAATTAATTACACAATATTACAATGGTTTTCTCAGCCAAATTTAGCCCTCGGGAAGCAGGTAGGAGTCTTCATGACTTAATAAAAGGAGCCTCGACTGGCCTTCAGCTTAATCAGAGATGAAAATTAACATTTCAGGATTTGAGGCAAATAGGAGGGGTTTTGTAAAGCTCAGAAAGAGAGAGTCTAGCAGAATTATACAGGATTACACAGATTATAAAGCACTCCAGACAGTGGAATGCTCCTGCTTTCTTTACAGGCCTTTAATTTACAGACCTACCCGTGAAGCCAAGGTGGAAGCTGATTTGGAAACAAACACAGCAGTCTCATTAGGACAGATCATTCAACAGGATACTTTAAATTTTTTCAGAGAATGCCTGATTGAAATACTATGAAAAATATTTTACCCCAACCCTGCAAAAGTACATTATTATTATTATTATTGTTGTTGTTATTATTTCCTAAAGCACTGATGTCTTCTCTGAACCTTATTCCACATTTGCAGTCTGTCCCCCGCATGCAGAACCGTAACACATAAGAATTTTTTTTTCCCCAGTTTGCTTGCTAAGTGTCATATTTTTAAGGAAGAGGTATTAAGAGCTCTCTCTTGGAACAAATGTTCTTTGTTGTTCCTGGAAAAGTTTTAGAAACATATATACCCCAACTGAAACACATCACCCTCTGGTGATAAGTATGATACGACATGCTCATTAGCCCAGTCTGAACCACAATATCATTACAAATATTAAGTAAGATCTTTTCTGATTGCACAAAATTACACAAGAAGACAAGGCTCATACTCATCATCTTAAATCAAGCATAACTCTTACTTCAAATTACTACAGAGCATTTGGGCTTCCAGTGCTCTATTTTCTCAAGGGGAATCTCTTGCTTCTCCGTTCTTGATGTTCTTCAGGTTACATCTGGAATCCCAAACATAAATGTTTTGTCAGACAAAAGGAAGATGTAAATCTTCTGGCAATAAATAATTTTGAGACATGACAGGATGAGGTGTGTAGCCCTTTAATCTCAGGATAAAAATGTGTACGGACCTGGATATGTGGCTTCGTATTGACAAGCGCTTTTTTTGCACTTAATAATGATCACTCATTGTTGCAGATTACAACAGGCAACAAATTCTTCTATGTATAATGCTGACTGTAGTATCGCTGAGAGGTTTGATTTCTGCATAGAGAAAAACCAGTTAAACTGAGTAGGGGTTTTCCATCCCACACCCATTTGGTCTCTTCTTTCCTCCTGTTGGCTGGGGGCAAGCTGCCTCAAGTGTAGCTGAAGAGCCATGAAACTGTTGTTTGTCCTCGGTGCCCAGACCTCCCTTGCACAGGTCTTCATTTTGAGCCATTAGCAGTTAGGTGGGCACAGTTTGCTTTCCACCCAAACCCACATGCCAGGCGTGGTGCTAAATGATGCCAAGGTGGCTTAGGAGCAGGAGAAGGGTGGCCTGGGCAAATCAGAGCCCCGCTATACTCAGCATGCTCTCCCCTCAGAAACCATGAATATTTGCATATAAAACCACCTTTTGCCACTTTCCTGATCCATGTGGTAAAACAGACTTCGTTCCCCGGGCTCACGGAGAAAGAAAATCACAGTGAGGGCTACTGCTAATAGCTCTTGAAGAAAATACCATTGGGTTTCATTTTTGTTACTAGGCTACTTTTGAGCTGATAGGGAACTGGAAGCTTTACATTTTACCTCATTTCAGTAATAATTACTGAATTATAACGATAATTAATTCAGTAATTATTGTGTATATTTTCATTCTAGAAAAATACCAGAACAACTGCCTTATTCCTCTGCACTAGTGCAAGTAGATGAACACAAACACTGTCCTAGAAGAGCACCTAGAACACTTACATCTATCGCATCGTGTCGTGGTTCTGCTGCCAGGCAGCCACATGGCAGCAGACGAACCTAAAAATAACTGTCGAAAAGCATCATATACCGAAGGACAGCAAGAATTTGTTGTTAATAAAAAAACGAGCAAAGTGAAAGTCTCACTGGCAATGGGCGTCAGGAACAGGGATAACTGAGAAAGCCTCAGGACAGGAGTTTATTGCTATTACTCAGGTGAACAAATTCCTATAAAGGATATTCTACATGAAGTCTCTGGATCACCTCACGGAAGACAAACCAGTATGTGTTGTGGTAACTCCTTCAGTGGACTGTGAACTGCCTATCCTGTTACGATGCTGAGACCGAGAAAGAAGAGATTACTCAGAACCAGAAAGTAGCAACAGGAAAAAACTCACAGAAAACCAGAAAAGAAAACACACACATACAAAAAGACTTTGGATTTGGTGAATACGGAGTATTTTTCACTTTGGAGCTGAAATTAGACCAAGCAGCAATAACATGTAATGTTTGAAAAAAAAGCAAGGTCCTGACCCATAGTGACCCATAGTGTCAGGCAGGAGTTAAATAAAGGGCTTTAGAAAGGACTTAGGCAGATAGTACATGTCTGTGAAAAATATTTGAGCCTTTGCAGTGCCGGACACTTTGACCCAAGCTTTTGGGGCGCTGGGATGACCCCGGGTCGGGCTGCTCTGCTGCCCCGGCACTGCAGTTACGCGCGGAGCCCCCAGACACCCTCTCTGCGCACGGGTGGAAAGCTGCCTGCTACCTTGTGCACCCGTGATGCGGGAGACCCAAATTCCAGTTTCTGCTCTTCCGAAGAAGGTCGGTGCCATCAGCTCGGCGCGCCGCAAACATCAAACTCTGGCAGCCGCGGCAGGGGTGGGCAACGGGGCCAGGACCCCCCAGCCTCCCATGCTCCGGGCCAGCTGTGAGTCAGCTCCTCGCCAGCAACCGCGCAGCCCCACGGGGTCACAGCCATCTTCAGGGAACTCTGACAAAATGTTGGTCGTTATGTTTAGCACTTTGCCTGTTCTCTGAGAATAGTTAATTGTATTTTGCTCGTTATCTTACAGCAAATTCCCCCCCTCGTTTTACCTTCCCAGACTTACGTGATTTGGGCACCCCTCAGAATGAAGCACTTGATTAATAATAGCATTTAACTCGGGCCTTAAATAGCAGGTGTTTCCCAAGTTTTCCTCTGATTCCTTCATCAGAGTAAGTCTCAGTACCAGCTGGATGCATTGGTAGTGAGAGGGGGTGGACCTGCCCATTTCACCTTGCTAAAATATTGACAAGGTTTAAAAAAAAAACCCGTTCTCTCTCACACCCACACAACCCTTGCTCCTGCCCTTTCCCTGTCTGCTGTTCTACCCATCCCTGCCTGCTCTCCTGGGAATGGGCTCTCCTCTGCCGGCCGCATTTATCTCCATGGCATTAACCATGCCAGTAAGCATCTTGTAAGGCAGGGTCAAGAGTTTTGTTGTGTTTGTGTTTTTCAGTATACCAGCACATCCAGCTAATTCCTGCTCTAATTCCCACTGAATAAAGTTCCCAAACTCACTGTCCAGATGCTAACCTGCAGGGTGTGGTATACTTGACGGTGAAACACTAATGCAGTTTAACTACTTTAGTAGCTATTTTCTTGGTCATATCTATCAAAGAGGTTTTCACTGGTCTAGATTTTCTTAAATGCTAGCCTAGTTTATTGTGAGCTTGCGATGTCAACGTTTCTCGATACAAGGCTGAACAAAAATTAGACACACAAGACCATTACAGTGTGTGTTAAATAGGACCTTCATACAGCAGAGAGAATAAATTCTTACAAAGCCATTATGTAACCATTGTTTTAGGTAAATGAGGAAGACTAAAACTTTACATTTCTTAAAAAAATTAGACTAAGCTTTTTATTTCTTTAAAACCCTTAACAAAACAATGTCAAATTCCCATGGAATTCAGCCAAACTGATTCTTGCCCCTTCACATAGAAGTTACCATTGGCTCCAAAGAAACATGTCCAAGCCTCACAGCCTGAAGACTTAAGACCAAAAAATTGTCCCTTTCCTTGCTCTGTTCTTAATCCAGACTCATTTCATTTGCAGCAGTGGAGGTTTTCTTCTTCAGTGACACAGTACGGATTCTGCACCCTCCAAGCGCACCCTATCCAGCGGGGACTGCAGGCTACGCAGCTGCCATCAGCGCGACACGGCCCACCTCTGCATGGGCAAAGAGCGTGGATTTTATCCCGACCGCCACGATGGGGACGCAACTGTTGCCCAAGCCCTAAACCCGCTCTTGTTTAAACCAGGATGCAGTGCGGTGAGTACAGACTTACATCACCCTTACAGCCCCAGGCTGGCGTAACCGAATCCTTCCCGGTTGGTGCACGGGTGGCAAGATCCGACTGATCTTCAGCTCAATGGCTGCAGAGTGAAAGGTTCAGCCATTGCCCCTGCTTGGTGTCGCTGCCCCCAGACCTGGTACCGGCTGCGGTGGCTACTGAGAGCCTGGCAACACTTGCCTACCCGGCCCGACTGGGGCAGAGTTTGGGTGAGGTCGCTCTTAGCGAGCGCTGGTGGGTTGCTGAATCGCTCTGAACCAGAAAGCGATATATTTACACCTCCTTATCAATATGTCAATAGGGGCCAGTTCTGTAGATTTGCTTGCTGAAAAGTATGGGCTAATTTAATAGGAATTTGACTGGTATAAAAATTGACTTGGTTTTCCAATGATATCTTGTACCGGAATGTTGTGAACTGGAAACTAATATATTTCTTCTTGCTTATCGCATCAATATGGCCTAATTTTGTTGGCTTTTGTATTGAACAAACTGGTGAATATGCAATCCAGTTTTGATTTCTCTCTTTATGGTACCTCTTACTATTAAAGCTCTCTCATCCAAAAGATAATGCATTTTTATAGACTAGTAATATTAATGGGATTCAGATTTTACCTCAGTTTTAATCTAGTTTTTTCATATTGAAGAACCAGATCCCATTTAGTTAAAACTGAAAAAGCCCAGCTTTTCCTCCATTCTGTGTGCAGGTTGAACTACAGTTTGGGCATTTTTATTTAATACTACTCTTAGTCAAATCAGGGTTTATTGCTTACTGTGTTTCAAATGCTGCAAAGAAGACTATATTATTCATTGTGCATTATTACTTGCCTGTTTCTCCACAATGATTTCATTGACTGGATATGGTAAGCACATGCCGTGTGTACCCGTTGGGTGTACATAAGTGCTATGTTCGCACTAAATTCCAGCAGAGCCTTGCGGAAAGCGAAGGAGTGCTGCAGGGAGGGCGACAGGGGTCGAAGCTCTGATGCCCTCCTTGGTAAGTCATCAAGAGGTGGAAAATAGGGGTCCTCCCGACATGACTGTTGAGGTTTCGCCTTCTGTCGTGATCCCGGAGGACCTGGTGAGCCTGCACGGCGGACGCCGGTGCTGCCGGCAAGTGCGGGCAGGCTCCTGGCACCTCTGGGCTGGTGGAGGGCGGCCACCGGGCCAGCAGATCCATCACCAGGCTCTCGCAGTTGTTATAGCTGGGGAACACCTCCAGGCACGACCAGCGAGCACCGCACACAAGCTGGTTATATGCCTGTCTACGTGCACGTGAGCCCTGGAGTCAGTACTTGCATCAACAACGTGAAGCCCACACGTAGGAGCTGTAGGCGCCGGCGCTGCAGATGCTGCCATGCAGCTTGCTTTGCCAAAGGAGCTTTACTGCACAACACGTGCCCGGCTCTAGCCGGTATTTACTCCCCACAAAAATGCTCCTCTTTGTTTACTCCTGATTCTCGCACAATGTCTGCAGCTGCTCTGGGAGCGGCGAGCGGCTGCGGTGCTGGGTCCCCCCCCACGGGTGCAGGCTTCGGGAGGTGGCAGGAGGCTGCAAAGCACCCGAAGCCCAGAGGAGCGGGTGGGTGCCCCCTTCTCGGCCAGCCTGACCCAGCGCAGGTCCCCGACAGCCCGGGGCTCCAAAAAAAGTTGAAGGACGAAGACCCCTGGGCGCAGAGCTGGACCCGCACCTCGGGGCCCTGGCCAGAGCCCAGCTGGGAGGGGAGACAGCAAAGAGAGCGCAGCATCGTGTCCGAGAAACCACACCAGCTCTGGGAGACCATGAAGAAAGTCATCAGCACCAGTGCTGCCATGGGTGGGACAGCCAGAGCCTCCAAAAGGCCAAAATGGCCAGTCAAAAAGGTGATCCGGGAGCCCCCTGCAATGCACAGGCTGGAGCTGTGATCCACCACCACGGACGTACCTGGAGCCCAGCTCCAGAGAGAGCCCTGGAAAGGAACAGAATCTACAGAGGGGTAAAGCACGTTTCTGAGTGGAAGTGAAAATAAGGTTCGGCTGATGTTCTACGGCAGTGTTTTAAAACAGATAATTAAAAAAGTGTCTTAACAATTTGGGTATATCATTTTCAGCTTAGACTTCCCTTTTTGAAGCACTGGAAATAATTAACTTTTAAAAACATAACTGCTTCATACTCTGAATTAAAGTCAGGCATTTTAAAAAGCAAAATGATATTTTAATAACTATTCTCGTAATTACAAACTCCATTCTCTACACAAGTCCTGTTTTCAATTAACAGCCTGCATTAATGGGTTTATTCTCCCTGCCATTTACCTCTAATGACAGCAACTGTCACATACACAAAGAGTTTTGCAAATCTGTAACGATCGTGAGTTATTTTTCCTAATTTTACCACTATTTTCTGAAGCCTGCACTAAGGTATGACCCTTTTCCCCGGGAGGTAACCAGAATTCTCTTGAGATTTTGTTCCTGAACTTGCAGTCTGGCATTTGCTAACTGCTTGACGCCCGTCGCGGAGCCAGCGATAGAGGAAGGTCATTGTCACGCGAGTGGCTGGACAAACAGACGATGCTGATAACTGTTCCTGCCGACTGTCGGGCAGCGCGCCCAGGTCCCGCCTCAGCGGCTGTCGCACTCCGTCCGTTGTTATCATCCGTCCCTTCAGCAGTGAAAAAAAGCTTTAACAGCCCTCTTGCCAGAGGTGGGTAGCCCTGGGCAGAGCCGCACGCCAGCCCAGAGACAGCCCCGGACGCCCTGTGATGGCGGGGGGTTGTTCTGCTTGTGCCGCAGCTTCAGCCCAGACCGTGCTGGGACGGAGGAGGAGGCAGGCACCCGGCGGGGCTGGCACGCTCCACCGCAGCCCGGCGAGATCCGCGCGCACGCGTCTCCCACTCTCCAGTCACGAGCGTAACGGTTTTCAAAGGCATTGTGTAAAACACTCAAAACAGCTCTATTTCGGGAGGCCTCGAGGCATGCAGCCTCGATGGAAAATTATTTTCTGAAGACTGGAGTGGAGGGGAAGGATCGGGCCCCAAAGCAGCTCACGTCAGTCCGCAAGCACCGCGGCAGTGCCGGCGAGGCCATCGGCACCGCTGCTGCCTCCCCTGCAAACACAGACAGCACATCCACCGCTTCGAAACCACGTTGTCTTTAGGAGCGAGGGGTCACGGCCATCCTCTGCGGCGATGAATTCACCGGGCCAAACACTTGCTGCCTTTGGCAGCGAGTCCATCCCGCAGTAAATTGTTTTGAGAGGACTTACAACAAACTGTTTCTAGTCGGGGATTACAGAAATAGACTCCTGGTAACTCAGTCAAACCAGACATTCCTCCGGCATTATGTTTCACATCTGCGAGGCTTTATGCAAGCGACCGCAATGCAGGATGGAAGATAACGATGCCGTGATGTCCCCAGAAACACCCTCTCTTGCACAGGCGGTTTTGGCACCCGCGGACAGGGCTCCCGGTACAACATCATGCTGTTGTTGCGAGGCTCCATTAATGAAAGACATTTCAGAGGAAAAATACTTTTTCTGCGTCAAGCGCCTTCCCTGGCTGCAGCTCTGAGCCCGGCCAGCCCCAGGCAGACCCAGAGGTGCTTTCGGAGCTCATCATCAACACCGCCCCCAACAAGGCCCTCTGAGACAGCGCTGTCCATCCGGAGATGGGACCAGCAACACCTTCCGGCACGGCCGGCTGCTGGAGAGGGCTGCGCTGGAAACCCACCTCTTTTGCCAAAGTCTGTGAAACTTTGTTTTCCCGCAGTCCAGTATGGCAGGGTCTTCCAGGGAATGTATTTCTGAGGACTGTATGAGGGGGTAGGATCCCAGGTACGTCGAGAAAAGTGCCCCCAAAACAAGAAAGGATTTCACTTAAAACAACAAGCAGAATTTCACTTAAAGGAAGTAGTTAATTAAACCAGATTTCTGCGTGCTCTGTCAGCTAATTACCAAAATACGGGGAAAACAACGTGTAATTATGCTATTTTAGAGTGTTTGTGACATAAATACATCACTCAAGTGACGCGTTTTGGGGGTTTCCAGAGCTGGCAGAAGAGCCTGGAGCCAATTCCCGAGACAACTCCCAATCAAGGCAGGCGACGGCTAGCGCAGACCCCGGCCACCTCCACCACCACCACCACCGCAGCCGGCCTCCGGCCTCCGGGACGCTCCGCTTCACCTTCGCCGTCCTGATTTCTCACGCGTCGCGAATGGACGCTTCTCGACTCAGGAAACACACAGGCGCAGAGGGCAGAGGTCCTCCCTGGATGCACAGCGCTTCGCTCACCAGCCAGCTGTGGCAACTGGAGGCAGAGGGCTGCTGCTCCTGTCAGCGTCCACCAGCCAGAGCTTCTGGCAACGGCCCCGGCAGGAAAACGCGAAACGAGGCAGCAAACGGTGAGAGGGCTTGAAAATCGTGGCTGGGGGTTCTCGTGCTTTTAAACACGGACGGCTTGCTTTTAATCCAGGCCGTCCCTGGGAGCAGTCTGCCCCGCACAGAGCCAGCCCTTCCCGCTGTGGCGGCCGGTTTGTTCCCAGACTGGGTGTTGGTGGTCAAATAATGCCAGTAGGTACCTGCTGCCCCCGGCGAGCGGCTTCATTGGGAGCATCTGGTCCACGTGCAAGCTCCATGGCCCGCGCGCAGAAATTCGGGGCGGGGGGGAAAGTGTAATTGCATTCACATATTCCGTGGGAAGCAAAACAACTGGAAGAGGGGGAACGGTGCAGCTCCGCTTTCCTGCTGCCCCTTCCCTCACCTGCTAATGAGGCGGCTGCGGCCTCTTCCCAGTCGCCTTCCCCGTGCCATCCCGGCACCAGCAAAGGGGCCCGTGCCGTTCCCGGGACAATCTTGGGGTTGTTTTGCCGTTCTTCCAGGCCGGCTAGCATCCTCGTCAGCTAACGGCAATTCGGAAGTGGATGGCGAATGAGAAGCTATAACGGTCTCTGCAGCGTAGTTACTACTTTAGGCATTCTCAAACCTTTTAGGAAGCCGGTGCCAAGTTAAAAACCCAATCTACGTACGCACTACAGTGTGTGTGCGTGGGGGGGTGTGTGCTTGAAGCATATAGATGTGTGGTTTATGTAAGAAAACTTTAGAAGGTACTTAAAATAGCCCGTCTTCTGGAGTCGGTTCCAGCCAGAGGACGCTCGGCTGACATCAACCCAGGCCGCCGCACCTCCTCATCGCGGAGGTGGGGAGCTGCACCCCCGGCCCCGGCCCCGGCTGGACCCGTGGGACCCTCAAACGCGAGGGGACGCGCTTCGGTCCCCCTTTGCCGAGAGCCGCCGGAGCCGGAGCCGGGCTCCAGACCGAGCAGCCGCGCTCCAGACCGAGCAGCCGCGCTCCCGGCGCAGAAGAGCCGGAACGGAGGCAAACTCGCTTGGAGCTGAACGTGGGGGTCGGCGGGGAAACCCCCCCAAACATCCCCAAAGCC
>JANZLQ010000001.1:52861580-52876003 GCA_026212715.1 Elanus axillaris | reverse complement strand
GGTGGGAGGGCTGGGGAGCAGCTCTCCCTGGCACCGATGGTGGGCTTGCTTTGGCTCCCGAGGCTGCCGGGGTGGGGGGTCCCCGCTCCCTGCCCCCTCCCCGGCGTGGGATGCAGCCCCAGGTGCCCGGGATGGGGACGATGGCGCTGATGGGGATGATGGGGCGATGATGGCGATGGGGCTGGGTATCCATCACCGGCAGCGCAAGGCGCTGCCTCCGTGCTCCCAGCTGGGTAAAGCACGGCTTAGTGAGTATCCTCACAAACTCTGGGGGTGTTTAGTCGCTCTCTCCAGTTGTAAAAGTCCGTTGCGCAAGCAGCCGTACCGTCGTCAAGTTCTTGGGTAATTTTGTTTCGGAGCTGTTCAGGTAGTTTAGGATCCTCAGTTCTGGCAGTGTTACTCTCCCGTTACAGGCAATGGCAAACGTCAAAGTGTAAAAGCAGGAAGCTGCTGAGCCCATGGAAATGGAACTCGCTGCTCCTGCAAATAGTGCTTTTTGTGTGGTTTTGGAAGCGAAGGTACTTTGCGAAGGTTCAGGACTATGGCATTTTCAGAAGACAACGCTTCCCTACAGCTGCAGTTAAGGACTGTGAGAAGCCAAGTGACTAGACGCTATAGTGTGCTTTTTTTTTTTCTGTTTTACTGCAAAACCGGCTATTTCCCTGGATGATGTGTCCAGATAACAGGGATAAGATTCTAGGGTAGTAGCATGACTCCCGGTATCTGGCTATGAATTTTGCTTTACAACAGGGGTCTGATTTTACAAACCTGAGGCACATGCGTACGCTGGCATTAATAAACTGCTGAAACGAAGGACTTGTTAGCATAGCGTCGCACCGTTCGCCTCCCTCCCTCCCTCTCTCTCTCATGCAAACGGTAGAGGCTCCCAAAGAATAGAAACCCCAAATCATGTCTTTGTGATGTTTATAGCAAGAATAATCTACTGTGTGACTGAGAGCGTAAGCCAGGACGATGAAACGCAGCGTGCCTATTACAAATTAATTTCAAGTCATATCCTGTTGTCTTTTCTCCTGAAGAACCTCTATAAAAATGAATCTTTGTGCTAATTCCTGAAGATGGAGCTTACAGAACTTAAGGAACTGTAAAATTTTTACTTGGTTTCATTTCCTAACAGAAACAAATAAATTTCATGTGTGCACATTACTTCTGCAATCATTTGTAAGCCAGCAATATGGCTGTGACTGAGAAATATGTATTTCCTGCAATAGGTTTGTTTCGGAGTTGTATTTTTAGAAGATTTGCCAAACAAATATGAAATAATGGCATGGAGTTACTCGGAAAATGTTATCGATGTTGGCGGAAACAGAGCGAGATGTTTAGCTAGAAGTAACTACAAGCAGCTGCTATCTCTGCCTTGTTAAAACTGGTGGGGAAGCAAGTTGTGGGTTCGGTAAACAAGGGGCTAGATAGAAACCATTACATTTGTAATCCTAGAAATACCTGTGCTGTGGAAACTTGAGCAGGTTTATTTTCGATCACGATCAGAGGACGTACAAGCCCCGAGAACACTCACCGATGTTTCTGCGCTGGAGGGCAATTTCAGAAAGAAATCCTGCACTGTTTTCATCCCTGTATCCACATTCCTTTACGAGTTAGGCAAATATTTAATTGGGATGAGTACTGCTGTGTTGTGTATTCAGACAACCAGGAAAATAAGATAGGAGTTGTGAGTTCTTTCAGTGCAGAAGAAACCATGCCATCAGATCCGCTGGTTTAGACCGAATTCCAAATCCGAGTGTGGCAATGCAGAAGACGGGCAACATACCTGAACTTGTAATGCGGTGCCTGGCAAAAAGCTGATTGAAAAACTGAAGAAAAGGGGCCAGGCCGTTAGCACTGCGGGACGGCCCCGACGGTTCGGGAGACAAACAGCAAGTGTGTCACGTTTTTAGGAGAAATTCAAGGGCTTGGGGTTTTGGTTGCTTGGTTGGGGTTTTGTTGTTGGTTGTTGGTTTTTTTGTTTGGTTGGTCTGTGGGTTCCCCCCCCCCAAAGAGCCAGGGTAGTTGGAGATTACCGACACACATATGTTCAGGGCCCTACAGAAACCGGGAAGCGGACGCAACCCCCTCTGACCCCCCGAGACAAGCCGGGCCTAGGAATTAGGGCCAGGCTCGGGAGGACTTGCTTTTTCAGATTAACTTGCGCTTTGCTCTCCAGTGCCGAAAGAACGCAGACCACAGCTACTAGTGAGAAGGAAGTAATTTTAAAGAAAAGATGTTCACTCGGAGCTGGAAGGAAACGCAAGACTTTAATGAGCGGGTCACGGGGCACGCGGACAAAATTCAGGTTGGAAAAGTGCTTTGAGGTGAGGAGGCGAGACGGAGCAGCCCGGGAGGGCTCCACACGCAGGAGGGCAGCGGAATAAATGCCGAGTAGCCTGTTTAAACGTGGTGATTGTATCTGCGATAGAGTCAATATTAACATTTCTGTGAAACTCATGCTGTCGCTCCTGCTAGCGCAGGACTGTTTTCGGTACCGCTCGTGGCTGTTTGCTGAAGCCGGCGGCTATAAGGTACAGCGTGTGACGAAAGCCAGCGTGTCACAGCCGTAAACTGCTCAAACTCTCCCGTTTAACCCAAGCGGGCTTTGCCCGTAGGCTTTTTCGTGGATTCTGCTCGGTCAACGGGCCCTTGGCCTGGGTGTTTCTCAGGATCTGATTTTAATGAGAGAAAGAATTGAGGTGTGGCCGCTCTTAGCTCATGGAGAATATTTAGTGCCAACTCGTAAACCCCTCGGAAAAGTGATTTTAAAACGAAGGCGTTAATACAGCTGTAAGGCTGTTGTTGCAGCAATGTATCGTTTTACTCGCTGCCATTTGAAAAGACTTGCTTTCAAATCCCGCTCGAGTCGCAAACAGAAGCGATCTTGAGAGTCCTCCTAATCCCTCCTGGATAGCCCTCTGTTCCATAAACAATACTAAAACCTCGCTGCCACACGGTTTGGCACAGCGAGGCACAATTGGCAGCTTCTCCGCAGCAGAGGGCTGGGGCCGGGCGAGCAGATGTGTTGCACGTCTGCTCCATGGTGCAGCGGCACAGCTGTGCGAGCAGCCTCGCACAACAAATGGATGCTTGGGCTTGGCTCCAGTTTGCGGTTCCTCCAGCTAGGCATCTTGGAAGCAGTAGGAGCTAGAAAGGTAAGATACTAGCCAGCGCTTTTGCTTTGCGGTATTTGCAAATAGCAGCGTAAACAGGTGATACTGCAGCACCGTCTTTAATGAACGTGTTTTGCATAAGCACTTGCACTGGAAGGTAAGGGGGAGAAAAGGACCAGGCGTTCGTGTAAAAAGCTACTTGTTAATTAAGCTTGAGAAATCTCACGGAAAGCCGGAAGCTGTGATTTTTGTCAGGGGTCCATCCGTAACGGTTCCCTTCCAGCAGTGCTTTGCTAATACCAGAGGCAGATGTGCTCCTCTAACCCTTTCTCCGAGCGGGGGGGTGACGGCCCGGCAGCGATGGGCCGTGAGAGCCCGGGACCAAGGAGACGTGACTTCGTGGCGCGTTCCTTCCCTGACCTCCAGCGCTAAATCTCCACGCGCCCGGAGATCCGCCCGCCTGCCAGAAGCATCGCGTCCGGGCACCGGGAGCACCGAGGCCTCGGCACAGAACGCGGACGCGCGCTTACCTTCACGCTCTGCGAATGGCTCTGGAATTCACCGGGCTATTCGCGCACCCGACGCGGATCCCGGGTACTTTGGTCAGTTTTAACCGGACATGACGGTCCTGCGATCCCCGTGCGGGAGGACTGTGCCGGCGGCGGTGGCCGGAGCGCGGCGCCGGGGATCGTACGTGCTGCCAGGGAAGGGCAGACGCTGGGGAGAAAGACCGCGTCCGCGTCGGCAGCCCTTCTGCCTTGGTTTTGGCAGCTCCTGCGACGTCGAGGGAGAGCAGTACCTGGCCGCCGCTAACGCAGCGAGCAGGATAAAGTCAGAAATGTAAACGAGCCCTTGCAGATGGGAGCTGAAATCTGAATTTTTTTTGTCTCCACGGCTGGGCTCTTGTGACGCTTCCGTTCCCTGTAAATGTATTAAAATGTGCGACTTCATTTGTTAACTCGTCTTCTTCTCTAAGGTGTTTGCGAAGCCGATGACCTCCTTTGCGGGAAGGTGCGATAGACAGAGCTGTTAGAGGACGGCTGCCTTTTCCAGCTCTTTCACAGACAGAGAACCTTGGCTGTATGCTTTGTGCCTTTTGGGGGTTATTTTGCTTTGCGGTTTGTTTTGTTTCCCCAGGTAAAGCTCGCTGAAAGCCCAGACACGAGACTCTCCTCAGCAGAACCGAGGCAGCCTGCCAGCGTTGGCCTGGACTACAGCGCAAGCGTGGCTGGGCAGCCGCAGCCGTTAAGGGAAATATCCCACGTAACCCTCCGCTCCCCGTCCCTCCTCCGGTGACAAACCAGCATTCGCTTCGCTCTCAAAACAGGGCGGGTTTACCCAAGAAGCTGGGGAGAAAAAGTGCCTTCTCTGTGACTTGCTGAGGTTTCTTCATAATTTTAATCAAGCGAGTTAACACTTGGATAAAGGGAAAGCTCTACTTTCAATTGTCTGTCCATGTTTTAATTTTCGGGTTTTTTCTGCACCATGGCAGTAGTTAGTCTCATGTGTCAAAGGCTGTTTCCACAATTATGGTTTGCCTAATGGTCCTTTTGTTATAATTCATAGGCTAATAGAAGTCAGAGATGGAAAAGACCTATTAGATTATTGAGTCAATGCCCTGCAAATGCAGGATATAATCTCCGAGATAGAGGATGTAGCGGATATTATTAAACAGATTTTACACTTGATCTTAGCTAAATTATGGTTAGTAGTCATTCGATTCCTTGAACGGTGTAATAACAATAGCTTAATTTCGGGTTTTGGGAGAGCGTATCTGTATTTAAGTTTACCATCCGGCGTTTCTCTGCATTGCCTGTAGGTGTGCATGCTTTCTGAAGGGAAGGATATGCATTCCTACCACACAGCTGCGTGGGGGAACAAAACCCCGCCAAAATCCATCAAATATCGCTAATATATTTTCCTGGGCTACAGCAGTGCAAAATATCAACTTTGTAGGGAAAAGAAAGCTGAAGAAGGAAAAAAAATCCCCATCGGCATAAGCAGCAGCAGTAAATCCTTATGAAACCCAGGTGGCTTTGCTTTGCGCTGAACTCTGAATGCCTCTGGGTTTGGGCACAAGTGAACTCAAACTACGAAGGGAGCCTCACTTAAAAACCCCCCAAAACTCAAGCCCCAAATCCCCCCAGAACGAACCTCCACAAGCCTACCTCAATGATTTCATCTGGAGATGTTCGGTGTGATGCAAGAGCAACCGCCTTGGCCAAGTCCCCACCGGGAGCAGGCTGGGGATGTGGCGGGTCGTGCCGTGCTGGGGATCCCGGGAGCGGGAGGGCAGGAGCGGGAAGAAGACGGCCATCCTGCCTTGGTTGGAACTGGGCTCCGTTCTCCACCGCTCCAGCGAGATCCCTCTTCGGCTCAGAGGGCCCGGCTGCCCGTAACGAAGCAAATACACATCAGCAACGGCCGAGAGACCCAAAGTCCTGCTAACCTCTGAAAGCAGACGCGCGGCAGTGTTTGAGCCCCGGCTTCCTTACTTGAACCTCATTAAGACCCCGTGGCTCACACTAACGAACTCCCAGGAGAGCTGTCCGGGTAGGTACCTTGCGTTCTCACTGCGCGGCCCCCAGGCGATTGGGATGTTTTAGCACCGAGTGCCTCCGTAAGGCGCTGCTGAAGTCCAGCGTCGAGGAGGAGGACCTGCCGTCCGTCCTGTTTCTGCTAAAGCCATCAGGAGGCCCTCAAGGTAAGAACCGCGAAGGCTTGAGCGGAAACCTGACGTGCCGAGTGGTAATACGGCGTTCGTTATCTCCTTGGGTGCTGCCGTGTAATGATGCATTCCCTATTTCTGTCCCCTAGTTTCAATTTTTTAACTCTCACGGGACTGTGTAGAAGAATCGACGTAATTAACGTGGAGGAAGCAACTGGTCTGCCTTCAGCTCCTCCTTTATCCAACAATCTTTTTTTTTTTCTCTCTGTTTCTTTTGGTTCCTGGTGAGGGATTTGAATAACGCCCCGTGTGTGCTCAGTGCGAGATGAACACCCGACCGCGATGTGTCTCAAGCTGTCAGCTCTGCGGAGCTGCCGGCACGGTCTGGCTTGCTCCTCGCTGTTTGAGAAGGTCTGAAGAAGTGGTCCTTGTTTGAGTGGGGTAAATGAAACGTCTTTCCTTCTGTCACTTACATGAACTGATGTAATACACAGCGCGTGAGGCCGATCTGCTTCCATCGAAAGAACTCGGGAACGCGACTGGTGCCGTTTTAAGCAATGTCTCCCTGCCTTGGCATAAAGGAACTGTAATGAGGGAGCTCATCCCACAGTTTGGGAAGCATTTGGGAAAACAAGAGCTGGAGTGGGAAGGGCATGTTGACTTAAAGGGCTGTAATTAAAAGATGGATAGGCTTTGGTGACCTGGAAAGCTGTAATTAAAAGATGGATGGGTTTCCTCCAGGACAAAGACAAGGTGCAATTCTTCAGGGTTGAAAAACTGCCTATTCTACTTGAAGTTCTTCATTGGCGGGCTCTTGATCAAACCCCGTTACATGGTTAAAGATAGCCACCCGCATTGCTCTTCTCTGTGTATTAGATTATGCCCAGTCTTAGCTGCTTTTTCCAGGCAGTCTTCTGAAGGCCTCTAGTACTAAATCTGTGGGATTTACAGTAAATCTGCTGTCAGTTGTTGTCAGATCTTCCTTGCGACAGATTTCCCCGATGGTAGTGCTGCAGGGCGTGCAAGGAGACCTCGGGAGCTGGAACGCGGTTGTGAGAACGTGGCGATGTCCTTGCTGAGAGTCGGAGGCATGGTGCTAGTGATGGGGCTCAGCCGGTAGCTCACGCGTCTGTGCCCGTGGAGGCTGAAGTCGCATGCCCAGCCAGCGGACACCTCTTGTTAGATAGTTTTGGGTTGGCTTTTTTTTTTTTGGGGGGGGGGGGGCATACTTCAGCTGAACTGAGTTTGATTACATAAAGTCAATCCATGACATGAATTTGACCTCCAAGTTATTCTCAGTACTGTTTTCATCTGCTTCTCCTGTAATAAAGTCCTTGCGTAGTACCTCCGTAAGAGAGGCTGGCCGTTCTGCTGTTAAAGAACAGTCGCCATCAAATACGTGGGGAAAAATTGGAACATAAATGTGCGCATTGCAAAGACTGAGGAGCAAGTTCTGAGACTTTTAGGTGGAATTGTAGAAGTAGAAATTATTACAGGAATGGGTTTATGTACTTTATAATCTCATCCATCTGCAGAGAGAAGTCCGGAACGTGCTATTTTACAGCATTTTTCTTCCCGTGACTATTCCTGCAGGAGCCCTGCCGAGCCTAACAGGTAGTCTCTTGAAGAGAATAACACAGAATTGTTTCTTGAGAGTTCTGTTAAGTACAAACCCCATAATATATATCAAAATGCAACTTTGAAACCAAGCTGACCACGAGTTTTTGTTGGTAGTTTTTTTGAAAAGTGAGTAGCGACTCTGGGGACCTGCATCTAGCCATGTTAGAGATATGGCTAGTTTCCGGGAGGAGATGTATAAGGAGTTCTCTGCCATTAAGATATTCTGAAGTTACATGCATAAGAATGCTCACCGTTGATGAAAAGGTAAGCTTTTCATCTTGGCTGGACTGATGAACGAGCAGAAGGACTTCTTACACTGTCCACGCGTTTCTAGGCTTTCCTGTAGTTGCTATGAAGTGCACTGATTTTTATACAAAAGGATTTGCTTTTAAGTGCGTTATTTCAAATACGAAGAGGATATCTGCCATGCTGCTTTTTCCCTCTTGCTTGGTTGGCAGCTCCTGCAGCTGATCTGCGCAGTACCGAGGTGACGGTGAGGAAGGAAGCGCAAAAAGAGTAAGGTAGTAGCGCTTGTACTTCACGTAAGTAAAATGGAGATTTTTCCTGATCGGCAGGAAGGAGTGCTTGGAAAAACGTGCGCAGGGGACGTCTTTCTGCATGGCACGGAAAGGGTTTTCTACATCGTGAGCACATTCCCCCTGTAGCGGGTACGCTTACGGAGCCTTCACAATGCCCTTTACCTGTCAAACTGTATTGGATCTAAGTTTTCCTCCTCAGGGTCCGTAATAAGCTTTAAAGCCAATACACGAAATACGCCTTGAGGACTGCAAAACATTGGAAGCCAGGGTTCCTGAAGCATTAATAGGGGAAAAAGTGACGCATGTCCTGAAGGCATTTGCGTGTGTCCGAGAAGCGTGTAGTACAGTGCGCCTACCGGTAACGAAGTCTGGTTTGGTTCGGGGTCAGAAGGAATGGGGTTTTCTCTTCTTTTACCGATTGCCCTACCTGGACAAAACTAGACAAACACTTACAACGCAGATGACGTAACGCAGTTAAGACTCTCTCGTAACAATCTGATTTGCCTGTCTCATTGTAGAGAGCGCCACCATTAGAAGACACGTGCTGAAGCTTTCAAAATGATTATGGTATGTGAAAACACGAAGGACCTGGTTGATAGAATTTGTTAAGATCTTAGATGCCTGCTGTGGAAGTGTTGTGCACAGATTCTGATGAACGGCTTTGTCCCGTAGCTGTCTTGGGCGAAAAAGACCACATTATGAAGGACTAAGAGCTAGAATTAACATTCTAGCTTGAAGATTAATTGCATTTGTTAATAGGAATAGGGGCTACTTTTTTTTTTTTTAAACTCGAAGCCAAAATCTGAGAGAAAACTTCTAAAAAAGTTTGCTTCTGTTTTCCTCATATAGGTATATGGATCAGGAGTGAAATGTCGGACGAGTGCACGGTGTAAGATATTTTGCGTTTTTGTGTTCCTCGCGCTTGGAGAGCAGTCGGGGCTGATCAGCTCTTCTGAGGGTGAGATCAGAGAGTGGTGAGGCTGCGGCAGCGGATGCATCCTTGCTTTTGAGACCCTTCATCCCGACGCACCCGTGGTGAGGTTTCCCTGGGACGCGTAGCAGGCGGATGAAGCCCCGTCTCGCGCCGCTCCGTTCCCGTGGAAGGCCTTGTATAAATCCAAACCACGCTCTCGCTGCGGGTGCAGCACTGCACTCTTCTCCAGCCCGGTATCTATCTGCAGTACTCCTTATAACAACCTTTCCTTTTCGATGCCATAAGTGAAACCCGTGTCTTTTTTTCACTCGTCATAAACAACATTACAGTAACAATTGCTGTTGCGTGCAGGAGGAGAAAAATCTAACTAATGAGAGATTTCCAGCTCCAGGTTTCTAAAGGGCAGTTGCTGTGAACATCTATGAGTCAAAAGTAATTAAATGCAGATTACAAAAAATACTTCTGAGTCTTTAATTTTGGGGCTGAGAAGCCAAGAAAGACTCTCTGCCCAGCCACGGCTATGGCATAGGATTTTATAGCCAAGAATCTTGTACGATATTTTCAGCGTTAGAACTATTCAAGCAGTAAGGCGAGGTACTCTTGCGCTACTAGGACTGGCAAATTTATGGCCTGGCCACCTCCGTTATCTCAGTAGAAAACCATATAAATTACCAACCGAGGCTGTTTATTATTTTCATGTTTTTTAATTAAAGGGCCCTGCCCCACCTGTTTAAAACCCTGCAGCAGAAGTTAAGGTATAGAAACGATCGCGCTGGCTGTAATATTTCTCACTGTTTTGTTAGACCTGATTTTGATACGGTGGCAGCAGAAAGCGGTACTTTATCCTGACAACCGGGGCTAGTTCTTCTGGGAAAGCAGCGAGCGATCCCGCCGACTCGATGGGAGACTCCGCTGGCTGCGCCTTTCGGACGCTGAAGGGCACGGGTGGGCGCAGGCTGCTGGGGACGGGGGCTCTTCCATCCTCCCCCAGGAGAGCAGAAGCTGTCCGTCTTGAGGGGAAATAGTTTCGGTGGGTGTGAATAAAGCTGAGCAGGTGTCGGAGCATCCCGGGCGGGTGAGGACAGCCCCTCTGCCCACCGGTACGCGAAGAATATCCAGAAATTCAACCGCAGCCTTCTCGGATGCGGCCGCTCCCCTGCCTGCCTTAGGATCGGCGTTTGCGCTGCCGTGTTCTAGCCACCGTACCGGCGCGTGAGCTTGTTTTCTGTTCTGTGTGTTGTCCCGGATAACGTGAGCCAACATACAGGTCCTGCAGATATTGTAGCTGTGGGCTCGGAAACCCAGAAGGCACGTGGCCGCATCATCGTTAAAAATATCGAATGGAAACGTTCGTTTCAGCAAGTGAAATGCAAAGAGCTTTCCGTTGCTTAATGAATGACTAGGCTTACTGTGTCTCTAGGTTTCTTGCAAATATTTTTCTTTGGCAAGGTAAACTTGGTTTTTTTCTTCTGAAATGTATTAGGTGCACGGGCCAGCCCTCATCCTGAAATGAGTAACACGACATTTCCCCGAATCAATGAGAGCAAAGCTGGGATGCAACTAGTAATGTGAATTTTTTTCTTTTTTTTGCAATGAGATTATTTTGCTGTGCTTGGTTACATCTGGAGGTGTACGGTTCCATTGGGAAGTATACACGTAATCCTTATGTGGGCAGTCTTTAGCTTCAGTAGGAACTTGCACCAGTAGGGAATACGTTAAAATGGAAGTTTGGGAGTCTGATTTTTCTCTAGTCGAAGGGAGTAATAATTTATTAAGTAATTAAAGTAATTTATTAATCCTCAAGATTAATAAATACAGTCTGAGCCTACAAAATACAAGTAGAGTTTAGGTGTACAAAGACTAAGATTAAGCTGTAAATGCCAGTTTCTCTGCTGCAGATCTTGAAAGGCGAAGATTTCACAGAGGAGCTAACCATCAATCTCGGAGCTTCGCGGTTGTTACAGGCAACCTGCCTCAACTCCCTGGCTCCGAGCGCAAGGCGAGCGCGCGATTTAGGAGCCCTCCCTCGAGCGGGGGCTCTTCGGGGGGCGAGTCTCCCCCGGCGGCTGTGCCGGGGCTGTGCCGGCGGCAATTGCCACCCCGCGCTCCCGCTCGGAGCGCGGCCGAGTCCCGCTGGGCTGGCTCGGGAGGTTGGCAGAGCTCGGCCAGCCCGGGGCCGACTCTTCCAGTTTAACTAGTGGTATGGAAGTCCCTCCTGGAGATCAAACCGGCTCCTGCCTACAAACGTTTCACAAAGATCCGGGGAATAAATACACAAGCGTTATTTAATTACACTGAGGCTGTGACTCGGCCTGTGGGTATCACCTTCTGTGTTTGAAGGCTGCCTACCTATCGGGTAGTTGTTATTCCTGATAGGTAGCTGGTTGTTGTTTAGAAGAATTTGACAATTTATTTCCCCTGACTAATTGGACTAGGAATACGAGCGCTCTCGCTCTTTGGCCTTTCCGAATAGATTATCTGCAGTGACTAGAAGAACTAAATATTAATCCATGTATAGCTTTATAATGCAAATTTGATTTTTAGTTTTACATGGTGCTCTGCCACAGCTTAAAAAAACCAACCACAACCCAAACCACAGCAGATCTACTCACCCTCTTGATATTTAAATAATTCATCGTGTCGATACTACAGACCCTCTCTCGTTTTGTAGTAATTAGTTTTGAGAGGCAGTCTAATGTAAACCAACTCTGCTATAAAGCCGATTACATCTGTGACTCTTTCGACAGCACCGTCCCGGGGAACACGCAGGTAATTCTCAGGTGTGCTGGTGAATATTGAACTAGTGTTCCTAGAACCTTTGGTGGTTTAGTCTCTGGTAATACTGCTCCGAAGCACAACCCGGAACGTTTCAAAAGCTGCAGACAGGGCTGGCTTTGCGGCAGAGCACCTCAACAAACCAGCCCTTCCTGGTTGCCAGAACACATTGAAGACTTCTGCTCCATAAAAGATCATTTCTTTCTAGGGAGAACTAAAGCAAACGGAATGAGATCGGTCCATATGTATAAACCATGTATGGTTATTCTTACAATTGCAAGTAAGATAGTGATAATTACCATGGCAATTTGTTTCTTTATGGATGAGATTTCTTCAAATAGATGCAGAAATATCTCTCCTCTGTCTCTGTATCCTTATGTTTAGCTTTTCTCCGAGATAAAGGTTTCACAGCAAACGTTTTAAGGAAATTGATGGTGCTTACAGGAAAGCCTCGGTTTTTAAAAATGTTGTACCATTCTTCGCTAGTCATATAACTACCTAAATAAAAAAATTGTCCTTAAGAGTTCCCATGTCGTATTTAATAGTCAAGGGGGAACTTGGTAGCTAACCAAACTAGCAAAAAATATACAAGTGCGTCATCAGCCATATTGCTGGTTTGAATGAACGCGGGTTACCAGCAGCTGAAAGCTAACGGGGTCATCCTGTGGCCCTGCTGATTTGCTCAGCTTGGCTTAAAGCCTCTCCTGCAGAGGAAGGTGCTGCCTCGGTCACCTACGGATTCATCAGCGCCAGATGCTCTTTCCCGGTTTCCCTCCGTTTACCTGCTAACCCACCCTGCTGCCTTCTCTACTGGCTCTGAAAAACACGATTAGTGCCAAGAGAAAAATCAGTTTTGCCCACACAGAAGTCAATGGGATGTAGAAGTGGTTATTTACCAGAAGAATTGATTCATCAAGTAAATTATTCAGTAAAGACGGCAAAATTAATTGAATAACATCTTTTAACAAATGGAATCTGACTGGCTTTATTGTGCATGTTCATGAGACTAGCAGTGTCTCTGCCTTTTGATTTAGGTTTCCCTGCTCAGTTGCTTGGCAATATAAATTTGAATTTGTGCATCTACTTCTGGAATTTTACTCTTTGCTCTTAACTTCGTCGAGAGCAGCATTACGTTCTTTGGTTAACGGCAGTTCTAAATTTGAGATGAGTTAGCAACGGGTAAACTTGACTTAGGTTATGATTAAAACATTTTTGGGGAAGAATCATTTACATGGTTTTGTACTGAGGGACTTAATACAATCCGTTTATCGTTATACAAATTCAGAGCCGTGTCTCTTTGCATAGACCTGGAAAAATCCCTCTTGAAATACATTTATACTGCGAGCCTGAAGTCCATTCCTGCTGTTCCTCTAGATGAGAAAGGAGTCCTTTTCCCAAGCCTAATAAATACTTTTTTTTTTTTTAAATTGGATGTACTTATTCAGCAGCCCCTGTAACGTTTAGGTAAGCGCTGCAGTTTTCCAAGTGCGGTGTCAGAAGCATTGCTGTTGTCTGCCTTCAGGTGTCCCATCCCAAGTCCTTCTTTCACGCGCATGAGCGATATAGGCCGTGGAAAGAAACCAGCTTCTTCCCTCAGGGCTTCAGGTGCTCTGGGATGGGAGCCACCCTCTTCCTACAGACCGTTTAGGAAACCCGGAGGTAGATACTGAAGGTTGGGTCCCGCCAATGACGCAAGCGCTGCATCGGGATGTTTATTTACTTCGTTCTAGCGGTCCTTGGTCTTGGGTCGGGGGACCGCAGCTCTGCGCGTGTAACCTCCTGCAGGCAATGTTGTGCTCTTCGCTCCCTGCCAGCCTCTCTCTTGGCTCTGGTGGCTTGAACCGCATCAAAGTCCTGTAGAGCGAGACGTTCCTCAGAAGTCATGGAGAGGAGAGCTGCTAGGTTCCCGATGGTGCTTTTCATTGCAGTATGTATAATTGGTAGGAATTGCTTTCTCTAGGCATGTTACGTATTTAAAAAGTGATTTTTCTCTGTCATTAGAATCCAGTTCTGATTTCTTACAGTAAAGATTTTCAGTAGATTGGATCACCAGAAAGACAAATCTGTTAGGTCAACTTTGATTACATTGGGGAGACATATTCCATCATATAATTCACTGAGGTCTGTGCTATTCTTAAAGCAAAATATAAAGCTACCTCAAGTGTCAGAGTTTGATAGATTCAGAATGTGTCCCCTCCAAACTCCATAGGCCTTCTAGTCTTTAAAGCTCTTCTTGTTCCTCTCACCCGTGCCTTCCAGAGTTTTATTCCATGTCAGAGGCGCTTCTCCCAGTAAAACGCTCTGGACAGTTAAATCTTGCTTCTGTGAGCTGACTGGGATGAATGTCATGTTATGCATAAGGGAGGGAAACTTATAGAAAATATTTCAGTGGCTTCTTTCTTTCATTTAAACGTAATCAAATGTTTTGAGGGTATAATACAAAGCACAAAAATGCAAAGTTGTGCGTGCGGAGCGATGCAAAATGAGAGTGAGTGTGACTGATGAGGTAGGAGCTGACTGAAATGGTGTCTGCATAAAGATGTATTCTAACATGAGATGCTTGGCAAATAGATAAAATGGAATTGCGGGAACATCGGGAATGATTACGAAGTTCTAAGATATTTCTAGGGGGACATTGGTGTCCGGATTGTAAAACAAGTGGAAAGAATGCACAAAAAGAGCATTTTAAGTCAAGAGGAGGGAAGTCCAGCAAACTAATTTCATTTGTAGTTTTAACAAAATTTAAGTGGATCCTATTTCATAACCCCCCC
>JANZLQ010000001.1:52809389-52853139 GCA_026212715.1 Elanus axillaris | reverse complement strand
GGCCGGGCCGGGCCGGGGCAGGCGGCGGCGCGGCCCGCGGTGGTTGCCGGCTGCCGGGCAGGCCCGTAGGCCTCACCCGCGGGGCTGGGGCGGGTGTTTGCCCGCGTTATTCCCTGTGGGAGCCCCCCGAGTGGGGTGGGTGAGGGGTATAGAGCAGATCTGGCAACTTCTGCGTTTGCTTTGGGAGAAACTTTTTATTTTTGAAGTGTAATGGCAATGAAAATTTTTAAAAAAAAAAGCTTCCTCACTACAGCTTTTGAACATGCTTTCTGTTAAGAGGCAGCCATGCTGAACCCCAGCGGGCCAAGGTTTCACGCCCTCAGGCGCAGATTGAGAGTTTGAAGGCACATGAGGGTTTTTTGGGGTTTCTCCAGCTTTTTTGGGCAGCGGGAGACCCTGTGCCCAGGGCTGGCCGGGCCACCACGCCGCAGAGGAGGGCTGACGTCGAGGCTTACGAAATGACATGGCACGGGCACGCGGGCGCAGGTTCTGTGAGGCGTGTTTCATTTTCTTTAAATCTGGAGGTAAGTGTATGCCTAAGAATACAGAAAAACGTTGACGTGTTATTTTATTCAGAGATACGATATGACGTGGTGATTATGCTCTATTACGATATATATGCTGTTTCTCCCTTGCCTTTGTACTCTGATCCCGGATCACATGTGATGCCCAGCTGCCTGATTTCTATATACCAGTAATACACAGGCCGTTTTTATAAACAACTGTGATGCAGCCAAGCGAGTCCTATTAGATTGTTTGTTTTGATCTCACTAGTTGCAGGAATACAGCAGTGGAGCTGCAGAATAATTGTACGTTGTCCACACCCAACAGAGATATATATCCATGTATAGAGGCGAGGTTATTTATTAGAATGTTTTAAAATTGCTTTTAACCAGAACAGATAATTGCTTTATACTTGATTCTTTGGGCTGTTTAATGTACGTATATTTTTTAAAGCGTAACGTAACCCCCCCCCAACAACAACCAACCAACCAAACACAAAAAACTAATGGACTTAGTATTAGGGTGAGAAATGAAGTAAAAATTAGCTTCAGTTTTCAGAGCTGGTTTGCCCCAAGACTGAGCAAACAGTTTTTCTGTGACTGGGTGGGCTGAGGTGTTTCCTCATGCCTGTTATTTCCATATGCAGGCAAAACCCTTCACTGC
This sequence comes from Elanus axillaris, assembly GCA_026212715.1. Classification (NCBI taxonomy): domain Eukaryota; kingdom Metazoa; phylum Chordata; class Aves; order Accipitriformes; family Accipitridae; genus Elanus; species Elanus axillaris. The sequence goes on along the minus strand of JANZLQ010000001.1, from coordinate 52,851,972 downwards.
TCAAGCCTAACGTATATATACACTACACGAACCTGGAAGCTTGGGTTATTTGTTGTAGGTAACTTGTCTTCCCAGGTCATGTAAGACAGAGCACCGTTGTGACTCAGCTGCGGAAACATTTATTTACTACCAGGATTTAACCAGTTCTTCTGAAGCCATTATTCAAGGGTTTGGGGCTCAGAATATTGCTTGTTTAATTCACATATTTTAGTTCATGGGCTCATGGTCCTCTCAACGAACACTGCTGTAGTTTGGGTCACTGTGCACCGTCGAGGCAGAGGCAGTAAATTGGGGTTCTGCCTGGTAAAGGTATTCCAGAGGGTAGGTAAGAAAATCTGGCCCTTCATAACCATACGGAATCGGGGCCTCTGTTTTGAAGGTTTTGTCCAAAAGTTTCCCGACATAGTAAACTGCATGGAAATTAATTTCCATTCAAAACAAGCAATGAGGGAGATGTCTGTGGAATTCAGTTTTCCATTTTGGGAAATCTGCATTGTTTAAACCCAATTCTTTGAGCTCCTTTTGCTGCTTCAGGTGGAAGCAGTAAAAATACACTAAATAGATCTTCAGTGTCAATTGCCAGTGGTGGCAGAACGGTGAAAGGTTTGGGACATTGGACAAAAGATGGATAACCTTTCGCTTTTGTATCTCAGTCTGGTGGCTGGAAACAATTAGAAGTAGCTGAACGAAGCAGACGTTCTAAACATTTCTCAGTCTTCTGTTCTTTTGAAGGTATTTGCCATTTCCAAGATCTTTCATACTAACTTGCTCACAGGAAAAGCATGTTGAAAGCATGGGGATTTCCATGCATGTTAGTAGTGGAAGTGCGACATAGGCCTTTGAAACCTCTTTTGGGCTGGGAATCCTTTCACACCGGTGCAGACGCTGCCGTGGCTCCACCTGGAATATGTTGATGGTCTCGGTCGCACACTGGTGCGAAGGTAGATGTTGCTTCTGGCGATGTCCCAGGCTGGTGGAGCAATTACCAAAGAGGTCTCTGATGCTCTGTCCTCTACATTTCTTCTGAAGTCTCTTCACAGCTGATTTCTCACTATGAACTCTGTCTTCTGTGTTACAAAGCTCATGCTTCAGAGCTGATGCTAAATTGTTCATAACAGAGAAAAGGATGTGAGTAATTTTTTATGTATGTAGCTAATTTATCCAGATTCACATCTCGCTGTAATTAAATACCTTTTATATATCAGGTGTAATTAATATTCTAGGACATCCAAAAGACAGTGCTTAAATACCTGAATTTTGTTAATGGATTCAGTATAGGAGGCTATTTTGTAAGCACAGGACTACATAGCTGTTCCGGGATTACCCTAGATCTTTCAGTGGTGATCTAACGTACCACCCAGGCTACACCACCTGTTTATCTGGAGGGCAGTTGATTATAAACACAGGTTTAACTAACAAATCAATCATAATAGCTGAGATTAAGCTGCCAATCCTCTTTTAGTGGATTTTTATCAATTAGTACCTAAACTGTCACTTACTAATGTCTTCTATACCTTTGTTGACTCTTGATAAAATTCAGATAGGAGACTATGGTGTTTTAAAAAAAAGAGTGGAAATTCTGTAGTTTGGGGGCTATCCTGTAATTCTAGGAATTCTTTATTAATCTGATTTACCAACATTCTTTTGTTTCAAAAACAACTATGTAAATTAAGATTACTGGCCTGTTCTGTAACCACAGATAAAATTGTCTGTAATGGGTTTGCTGTTTAGGTCTTGACTCAACGCTCTGTGCTCCTGTAGGACAATCCAAAATCCATTGATAGGAGGGAAAAAAGTCTCCATTGACCTCGGTGGGCTTGGGATCATCACAATCAGCATTACTGTCCATGCAAGAGAAAAGGCAGAAGTCAGGATCAGAGATTTCGAGAACTCCTAGTTCTCCCTGAATGTCTAGAAAATGTTCATGTTCAGGAGTGAAACTCAATGTTTCCCATGTAATTTTTCCAGAGGTTTGTGCTAAATGAATTGGGCAAGCCTTGCTTGTAAGAATTCAGTAAAATAAATAAAGGTAAGATTTACAGGGCCAGGCTCTCATACTTCCACTTGTTCTTGGCATCATCGTCATTTAGAAGTCTCTTTATAAAATCAGTAGGACATCTTGCGGTGCGAGGGGAACGCAATACTGAGTGGAGGGGATCAAAGTCTGGCTGGGAGCGCATCCCGTTGGATGCACGCAGTATCCACGCTGGTAGTGGTTGAGGGTATCTGCTCTAGAAATACCTATGAATGAGCAAAATCTTAATGGTTATAGCTTCTGTATCATGCCAGAGAACAACCCCCCCCCCCTTTTTTTTTTTTATATTTTTTTAACCCTTGGGCTGCAGCTTTTTAACTATGAGCAACAGGGCGCATCCACCCGTGTGAAATCTTTGATGAGAGTCCTGCCTGTTGATGTCCCAGCTGCTCCCTGAGTGCAAATGGAGGAACCGGGAGGAAGATCCATATGGGCAGGTGGTGGCCTGGGGGTGGCAAGCAGCAGACTGTTTGCACGAGCGCTGGAGGAATGGGAAGAGTGACTTCAGTTCGCAGGCACTGATACACCCTGTGATTCCTGTTCTCCTATAACGATGTGCACGCTGCATTGTGCACCAGTTAAATCTCGTACTAGCCCTCGAGCACATTATAATGCTCCTTGCCTACATGTGACTTAATCTATACCATTTTTTAAAAAAAGCGATTTCATACATGTTAGAAGCAGAACAACTCTGTCGGTGTACTCCATGTCATGTTATTGAACGTCTGCCCACGTTTGGCATTTCGCTGGGTAAGCAAGTGCCCCCTGACTAATTCATACTCTTCGTAATGGGTTATGTTTTTCTTCCAACAGCTTTGTGGTGTGGCTTTGTAGATCACCCTGCCCCACAGCATTAGCGACTGAGTGGGAAATAGGACCAGAATTACATTGTCTTAAAAATACAGGGCTACCACTGGGAAGCAAAATAAAAAAAAAAGCGTACATCAGCTTGGTGTCGAAAAGCCGTCTGATGCTTTTAGGGATAAAAGAATTGCTCTAGACTTGTAAGCATACCTTTAAAATATACCACGCTGCTCAGAGGCTTCCTGACTTGTTGAGAGGGTGTGCCCAGCTTGCAGCAGGGTTTTACTGACGCAGAGCTGTGATGCACCTCTCTGCGGTGAGTAGGTGGCATTGAAGAATGCAGAACTGGACAGGTCTCGTCTTCAGCTCTCTTCTCTTTGCAGCCCAAAATTTGAAGTCACCTGCTCTTTGGAACCGCAGATATTTTTTATCATATTAGGTTCAGAGGTCAGACCAGCCTTTGCATGTGACTGCTCTTTGTGATATTAGTGCTCTGGAAGCAACTGACAAGCAGCAGAATTGTTAAAATTCTTGAAAAATGCTAATTAATTTTTAATCTGCCTTTGCTGACTGGTTGGGTGGTTTTTCCATTGGATCTATTCAGGGATTTGTCTTAGTGTGAGTAACAGAGTGTGTCATTTGGATGCATGTAGGGAAGAGCACAGAAATGGAAAACAAGTCTTGAGTTGAAAATAGAAAGTAGATTCTTAAAGGACTGTGTTTGTCTTCTCTCGCTTTTCTCCTTTTTTCTATTCACTTAACTAGCGCACACCTAATGTATATTTTGTATAAACCTCTTTTTTAATATGTGCATTCGGCAGCTGTCTGAAGGTTTGGTGAGAAATGTAGATTACATCAGGTTAGGGGATTGTTGGGGAATGGAAAAAGAGTTTCTATCCACTGTTCTTCTTCTGTGTTGTATTCAAGAATCTGATGTCTGTCACCTCCTGCTTTCTCAAAATAAGCAGATACAAATGCAGTATTTGTGAGGTGTGTTTAATAGATCGTGATATTCTTTGTACTACCGTTGTTCTCTACTTTCTGCTTGGTCAGCTGTACCCTCTGTTATCAATGTTTCAGGAACAAAATACGCTCTTACAAAGGTGAAATCAAGACTTCTGAATCCTTCTTTCTTTTTTTTTTTTTTTGTTTACCCATCCGTATCACAGGTGGGTGAGTATTAAAGGCTTTGCCTGAGATTTTTGTTTTATGGAGGCTAAATGAGCATGGAAAGATGATATTTTGTGAAAATAAGGTCTCTAAATATTTCAGAGGCAAGTTTCTTTTTCACAAATACTTGCTTGTAACTTCTGGTGGTAAATTCATAAGATAGGATGGATGATTCATGACTTGGGGATGTGTGCACACCTTGAGATAATGTTAGTTAGATAGTTTTTATGGATATGTTGAGATTATTATGATCATCCTAGTAGCACATTTGATAAATGAATGTAATTACAAATACAATAGCAATTGATGTGATCACGGTGTTTACAAAGTGTGGTTCATTTTTTGTATTGATTGGAACTTTCAGAGGAGATGCGGAAGTATTCACTGAGAGCTCGTAAAACAAAAAGCCGTGGCTGCAAAGAAAGAGCCTGGGCAGATGCACCGATCCCTTCACAGTGAAGACACTGCAGTTAGTCTCTGCTCAACAACTCTTTGAGCAGAGTGAAAGTGCATCTTACGGTATCTTTCCTATGCAATCTCCTTTTTAGAGATTTTTGCATACACTTAGTTTGCCTTTTTTCTTCCTGGAAAGCGAATAACAAAATCGGCAGTCTGCCTTGCCGAAAACACCAGTCTTGCTCCTCCTCAAGTTAAGAGTGAGAAGCGTAATTTTTTTTAATTACATAAAAGATTCTTTTAAAAATTAAATTAAAAAAACCCAAACCACAAAGCAACAAAACCTTAGCTGTTACGCTGTATTTTAGTTGATGGTTATTAATTATTACATACAGTAGTATGTTTTGGAAAGCCTGTATTTTTTTAGCTCAGGCTAGTTAACGTAATTTAGGATGTCTGCAGTTATGGGATACATTCAGATATATACCTGTGACGATTGGTAAGCATTTTCCTGTTGGGGTACATGCTCCTCATATAAACTGACACTTAAAAAGAAAGCTGTAGAGGAAAGAGATCAAAGTTAGAATTGCTCAAAAGGAAGGAGATGATACTGCATCAGTCACAAAGGAAATATTGAACTGGATCAGAGATCAGCTGTGAAATTGCACCTAGTGAGACTTACCCAGAGGAATCTAATGAGAGCTTGAGTAGTCCTAAATGAAGGAGACAAACTGGGTTTAAGAGTATTTCAGCAATGGGTAAGTGTGTCCTTCTAGCTCTGTGCATCCTTCTGGAATTAGAAGGGATTCTTTGTGATAAAATGCCAGGTTTTATGATCTTGCGAAAAACCTGTTGTGCTTGCATAAATTCAGTGGTATCCAACTTGTGATGTATTTGGTCTCCTTTCCAGGGTTCGTGTTAGCTGGTGGTGTGTTTTTAACTTCTAGTTTCTGCAGTCATCTGATGACTTCTTTCCTTTAGTCTGCCTTCTTTAGTGTCCAGAGATCTGTAAACCAACAAACATGGCTTTGCATCACGGTGGCATTTTTTTGGCATATGTCTTGGTCTCGTTGCTCCTGCTGCTTGTCCTCCCGGCCGTCCTGTTTTTCTGCGAAACCTCCTTTGTTCTTGCACGTCTCTGTCAACTGGGAGTGAATCCAGTGACTTCAACAGGATGGCAAAGGGCTTATAAACAGTAAAAATAAGGAGGTCCTCAATGTTTGCATCTGCAGCAAATCATACCTTATGCTGCCTACGATGCTCTTTTGTTTTCACGTACTGAAAGGCAAGAAGAAGTTTAAAAAAACCACATGAGCATCAGTTTGTCATGCAGTCAAGTTAAATGGGGCATAGTGGGGAAAAGGATCTTCTCATACAGCCAGGTCCTTCCGTTTGGAGTTAGCTAATAAACAGAAATGTAAGCCTGTACTGGGTCTGTGTTGTTCAGAGCAGCTGGTAATTACTGGGACTAGCATTTCAGAATCGTTGTTCGGTCTAACATATGGAGACAGTATATTAGTGGCTATTTATATTTCCTGCTGTAATGCATGAAAGCACTTATTTTTCCACAGGAAGCTAATGGTACAACATTTTTCGGGGTTGTAATTCTTTTTACCATCTTCCAGTGGTGGAGTTCCAATGCAGGTCAGTATTTTTTCCTTGCTATTAAGTACTTTGTTTGCACTGCTCAGGAAAGAGGAGGCACGGTATGGAGAGGTGTTATCTTAAAATAAAAAATTTAGAACTCTTGAATAGCTGAATTATTTTAAGTATCTGTGGTCCTTTTCCTTCCAAATCATTGAAAACCACACACTGATAGATACTTTGTACGCATAAAATCATTTTGCTTGCTTCTTACGTAGCCATGAGTAAGATGGGAATAGGACATATGGTTAGTGGCACGTTCAACATCGCAGTGCTCCGAAACCGCTAATGGTAAGACATGATGGAGGAAGAAGAGGATTGTATGTTCAGTTGAAATTAAGGGTGAGGTCAGCCCACAACTGACTATTACCAGGGCACTGAAGTTTTTTTCTGTGTGTTTTGGGGTAGCAGTGCCTGCTCTGCCACATTCTGCAGGTGCTGTTGATAGAGGAAGCCTTCAATTCTTCTGCTTCTCTCTGACTTCCCATCTCGAAGAAGGGCATTTGGAAGAGCGCTTCAAGATCTCAGCTGAGAATTCCCATCCTTTGTCAGATTGGAAAAGGTTCATCTTGTGAACGGTTGATCATCCTTAGCTCACCTTGGCTGAAATGTGATTTAAGAGTACTTAGTGCCTTGCATTAATTGGCTCTAAATGTGCAAAAGGCATTAAAATGAAATTCTTTTAATTAAGTGACATTAAACATTCAGTATTCCAACACTCAGCTGTAAATTGTTTTGGAAGTCATTACATGGGAAGTCGGGTCAGCGCAAGTGTTCTGGCTGTGGACAGGGTTGCTGGTGTCATGGTTGGAGCTGTCGACCTGGGAGAGGCTGGCAGTTGCACTTGAGGTGTATCTTCCTCAGCCCGAGGCAGAAAAACTGGATGAGGAGGTTCTCGGTTTGCTTGTTTTTTTCCCTTCGTCTGTTTGCAGAATTCTTGGCTTCAGCAGCTTCACGAGCTGGACGAACAGGGAAGTGTCTGTGCTAAATTCAGCTTGTCTTAATATTTCTCTTGATTTACTGATTGTCCTGGATGTTTTTTCCCTTTAGAGAGGGAACAACGTTTGGAAAACTTCAGCAGGTTATAGAGGGACCATATTTCAGTGAAATGTTTTGCTGTGGCATGCTCCGTGCCGAAGCAGTCACTGCCGGCAGTGGCAAGGTGATGCTAAGGAGCAGTCTCAAAGCAGCAAGCTTAAAATATTTTAACCAGCACACAGTTGTGGAGTAGCTGTTAGCAGCTTTCAGCAGAAAGCGTTGCTCCCCATCGAAGAGAGGCGTGTATCTCGCTTTTAGACCGTCATTTGATTGCCCATTACAAATGCGGTGTGATCACCAAGATTCTGCTCGTTTACCTGTTGTGCCATTGTGTCTCTCCTGCCAAGTTTCCCCTGCTCTGTTTAAGCTAGATTTACCGCTGATAAAGTAGTCGTACACGTGCTCGTGCAGGAAGGAGAAAGTCTTAGTTTGTGTAAGCTTGACTTTTCCTTTTTATCCCATTTTGATGCAATCAGCTCCTCATAAACCGCTCCCCTCAGTGAATGTAAATTTCATTAAAGCCCTCTTGGTTCTTTGCCCACTTCTCCACCATGAATCCGATCGCTGTCATTATTTCTGCCTGTGTCACTTTTATTTTCTCTTACCTTTTCCCCCTCGGTTTTATGTAAATAATGTTTGGATAATGGAGTGAAATGGTTTCCATGGTGCTGAACAAATACAGGTCACAGAGTGTGGGACTCCTCTGCACCTGAACATAAAGGTGAACATGTATATAATTTTTAATTATTTGGTTTCTTACAACTAAGAAATAAGTTTCCTGTGTCTTGTAGCATCATTTTGCTGATGAGAAAAATCAGTTCATTATGAATTCTGCAAAAATACTTTTGCCTTTCAAATGGTAATTTTTCTACTGTATTCATACTTTTTTTTTTAAATGACACTATCATGCATTACACCATCTGATTAAAAAATTTGCTGGAATAATATTTGCACTGAACATCTGTCATTGGCAGCTGTAAATATGTTCTGTATTTATCCACAAGAAATTAAGTAAGAGCCCCTTGCAGTCAGCAGGACTTTGACTGAAGGGTAGGAGTGTCTGAATGCCTGGTTCCCCTGCATTTTCTTCAGATAAAGATGTCCTGAAATAGGTTAAACATATGGATCATTAATTTTGAAAGCGAACTGAAGTTATAAGGCCTATTTTTAAAATGCTCCATAGCAGTTGCTGTCATGGAGAAAAGTTGCAAGTGCAACTTTTGGAGGAAAATGAAGGTCTGATTGCAGGGGTTTAGCCCTCTCCCCGGAGCAAGGCTGGGGAGCACCGGGGGCTGGAGCCCGTCCCGGCAGCCCGGGGCACTGGGGGTTCGGAGTCGCGCTGCTGTTGCCTGCCGAGAGCCGGAGCACTGTGTCTTGGGGTTGCTGTCAGGCTTGCGTTTTTCCATGCTGGATCAGAATAATAGGCTGGACAAAGACAACGGGGTAGGCGTTGTGTGGAGAGAAATACGTATTAAGGTCCTTCCGTCCCATGTTGCGTGCACCTCCGTCTGTGGGTTTCATATGGCTTTCTTGCCCTCTGCAAACAAGGAAGGAGGATTTCATTCCTCTTCAAAGAAAGAGGATGATAAAATGGATTTTATGATCTTTATCTTGCTGTCTGAGATGCCATCTAAATAGAATTTACATTGCCTAACCTTAGGCAGATCCTGTCTTTCCCTGGAAACTCCGCAGAGGAGCTGAGTTAGATGGGTTCAGAGCTGCTTTCTCAACAGCCCAGGTCGCTAAGCTGCGACTTGCACACTGCTAGAAGCCAGGTATACAGGCAGCAGGCACGGTACCCTTTCTGAACTTAAGTCAGTATATTCATCATATAACACAGCAATGCAGCATCACGTTGAACAAGTGGTGACGATGAATCCTAGAAGGAAAGTTGAAGAACTTGTCTTTTAAGGTTCAGTAGCAGTTGTTTTGCTGTTCATAAGCCTTGCCCTTCTTAGGAAAATTTAGGCTGAACCTTGCAGCAGAGGAGGGAGTGACCTCAAATAATGAAATCTGCAGCAAATGAATACCTTGACCAGCGGTTGAAGGTATACTCTCAACTCTCCATTATTTGAAAACTTGCGGAAATGAAGTCGTGCCTCACTCTCTGAAACTCAGCCTGGGCTGTATTGTTGGGAAGAAAATCCAGACTGAAGGTTCTTTAATTGAAAATGCCCTGCCAAAAATTTTAAGGCATTTGCATCTGGACTGAGTTCAGTTCAGCTGGGGTTAGAAGCCTTTTGGAATTTGTAGGGTAGCTATCAATGACTAGAAACAGCATCGTGTGACTTAAGTGACTGATCGGACAGAAAAATAAATGCTTAAGCCAAGAGGCTTGAGAATAGTCCATGGGCAATCTTTAGTTATCCTTGATACTGTAAATGAGTCGTTGAATAAATCAGAGTAACTTATAAATGAATGTAATAAATTAGTATCAACACAAGTTTGTATAGGGATAATTCATAAGCAGAAAAGGGTGGTACGGTTGTCAAAAAAATTTTCACCACAAATAATTCATCTGTTACTCTAATCATCATCTTGAATTAGGCCTGGTGGTGAATGAGGAATTAGTACGGCCTCTACCATAGTGATATAAAGATCTATTGTCTTCAGCTGACGGCATTAAATAATCCCACTGCCAGGTTCTGCAGCGGCTGGCGAGCGGGTGGCCTTCTGGCACTGCCCCGAGCTGCCGCCCATCCCGGTACCCCAGTCTGAAGGTGACAACAGGACGAGTGGCTGCTGCAGGGACCCGATCGGAAGGAGTTAAGTGCCGGTGTGCTAAACCTGGGATTAGAGGTGCCCAGAGCAATGCAAAGCCCTGGGCGTCCTTCCTCCTGCTGTTCCCTGCCTGGACGCCGGTTGTTTCCAGCGGGGCAGTTAAGCGCAGTGCGTTAGGGATGCTTTCAGCCTGCCGTCAGCTGGTCCCTCGGCCAGTCCCTTTCTGGCCCCCCAAGAGGCAGCGGAATGAGGTTTCAGAGGGGACCTATAGGTAAGGCATGAAGTAGAGAGGGAAGTGAAAGACTGGCTTCTGACCTTGATTTACCCATGGTACTCCCAGAGCCGTTTGAGCCGTGAAGTTATGTGTAACATAAAGTTTTCCCCTCGCCGTCTTGAAGGACGGTGCTGGTGGTTGCTGCTGTGCTGTTGCAATGGGTACTCTAGAGCGTGGTCAGCGAACGGGTAAATGCAGGCGAACCCCTCCACCTAACGTTGCTTTGCGGAGCAGGAGAGCTCTCCGAGGACAGCGTTGCTTTTTTTCACGGACACCCGACTTCCCAACCTTCCAGATGCCCCAACCTCTGCTGGCATTTTCTCCGGGGTTTATTACGCAGCCGCCCGAACTCTCGACAATAGTGCTTTGCCTCAGAGCTGTTAAGAGCAAAAGATGCATTATTAATCCTGCTGTGCCTCAGGACCACGTGCAAACAGAGCCTCGTTGCTGCGGTGCTCCGAGGCGGACGGTTGATGGTGCCCACCCGGAGTGAACGCGGGCTGTTTGGGCCGGTGGCGGCAGGGATGTGCTGGTCCCAGCACGCCGGCTGGGGCGGGATACAGGGATTTAGCAGGCACCTTGCCGAGCGTGGTAGCTGTGAGAGCGTGCGTTTGGGGCAAGGGCACTGAAGCAAGCCCGCGGCCTCCCAGGTTGGGCAGTGCTTCTACAGTATTCTGTTTTAAAAGTGCTCTGCGTGGCTCTCTGGAAAAGAAAGCGGAGGAAACCGGTGGGTTTGGGGGAAGCGATTGCGTCATATGCACCTTCAGTCGTTAACAGTGATAGCTGTCAGGGATTACTGTGGTGTGGGACAGGCTTTCTTCATCGTTACACCCTGATTGCGGGACAAGAATTAAGAAAAAGAAAGTGTTTCTTAGAGGCAACTTAAAGAAGTTACCCCCAAGTGGACATTAATTTAGATCCTACAGATTCTCTCTCTCTCCAGCTAGTTAGTTCTTCAGTAAGCAAGGCAGTTGTGTGCAATGAGAAGTCCTTTTGGCTACAACGCTGAGGGTATCAGTGTAAGGAAAATATTCTGCCTACATACATAGTCTCCGATATCTCTTTGGGATATTTTAAAGGAACAAGGCACTTCATCATTCTTCTGTTTTAATGCTATGTTTAGAATAGTGCTGTGGTTCATCAGTTTCAAAACCCCCAAACAACCATGGAATTCCTATGGTTTGGTAAGTCAGACCTAACATCATCATCTTTATTTAAAGCAACAACTGTGTACGTTCTTCTCCCATTGGAGCATGCAAATCTTGTTTTTTTTAGAAATCATATTTAAATGATGAAATTAGGATAGCTGTCTCTTTTCCCACTGCGTCATGTTACGTATTAGGGATACCAGACTGACAACAATAGTTTTTAATAGGTGTTAATAAATATAATTTTCCCTGAAGTTTTGACATTGGAAAGTTTGTGAGGAGAATTACGGCATTTATTATCGGCAATATGTTATGGTCTAAATTTAGTTACTGATGTTGTAGGAAACTATGGAAGTAGTTTTGGTTTAGATTGAGGCTGAATCAAAGAAACCCACCCTTCTCAGAAATTAATGGATGCTTTCATTCTTCCTGGCAGAGCTACTTTATCATTCATATGACTAAACAGACAATCAATTTAACAGCAACGTATGGGAATGGAGGGAATGAACAAATAAGCTATGAATGATGAGAATAGAAAAATCAAGCCCCCCTCCCTTATTCCCTTTTAATGGCTAATACCAACAGGGACAAGACCAGTAAAAAGAGGTTAATGAATTGCAAAGATCCTTTAGAAAGTGATTGACTGGTATTGAAGCTCAGTCAAATCAGTCATAAATATTTACTTTTATTAGCAACAGTGGGTTGCCTGTTATTTTCAATTGATTTTTAAAGCTGTCAAAAATCTACCACTGTGACTATTATCAAGTGTTTTATTTCATCAATATTTTCAAGCTACAAAGAGCTGGACGAAACACTGTCCTGTGACTATTTCCGTATCTGTTTGGTAAGTATTACTCACAAATGATTAAAAGAAGGAAGTTAAAATAAGATTCACTACGCCAGGCGGCTAATCACCCCGTCGTTCCCCTGCAACATTTTCCTCCCTCATTTTTAATGTCGCATCCACTCGGGGTTTGTCGTGCCACGATAATCTCCGTCAGAGCAGCCAGGATTCCTAAACCTGTAGTTCTGCTGTTTATTTCCCCATTTTGGAAGGAGCCGCAGTAGGTGCCTGCTCGAGGCTTTATTTCTCGCGAGCTCCGGGAGGGAAACGGGCGGCGCGGTGGCTGTGCCGAGCACCACGCTCGCGTTCACCCACGCGGAATATTGTGCTGTGCCGTGGTAAAACCGAGGAAAGAGGAGCCTTCCTAAAGTTGCCGGGTAGACAGGCTGCCAAGTGACAATATATTTTCAAGGTGGCGTTTGCTACGTTAAAGCCTAATAACATAATTCAAAGGAAAATAACAAAAGGAATTTCCTAGAGATAACAACAAAGAGTTAACATTTCCCAGGGCAGACAAGTTTCCAATTCAATTAGTTTTAATGAACCTTCTGCTCACTGGTTACTGAACTAGAAAGAACAGCAATAAATGCCCAGAGGAAAGAGAGAGAGGATATTAAAGGAGGGTTAGTGTATAGTATATAAATTTCCAAGTTGACTATAAGAGTAGCCTTGATATAGTTTTAGGAACCAAAACTGCAATATCATATGTGCTTTCCCTTTTCAGAAAGCAGTTGTCACACATACTGGATAAACCATGATCTCTCTGGATTCTGCCAAACTATTGACCCTCTATTGTCTCTGGAAATGCTGCAAAATAATTACAAACTGTATTTTCAGTTTTTTTTTTTTTTTAATCAACCCAAGAGGATTTTTTTAAAAAATGGGTTGCAGTATTAGTATTTCATAAGTCAAGCATAGAGAAAACATGAGTTAATAAGAAAATGAAAAAGCAAATATAAATTCTGTAGTGAAAACTCTGTATTGAATGTCTTTTTAATATAAAATGCACAGTATTTTTTCTAAAAAAAAAAAAAAAAAGCTTCCAGGGTATTATTCAGCTTATTATTAACAGCATTTCCATGCATATTTGCTTTAAGGTTAAATGTTATTTTGATATGAATTTTGGTCACTGAAATGATGCTATAGAATTTCCCTCTTGTATTTCCAGAGTCCAACAGTATGTGTCAGATTTTGGTTAACATAGAACCACACAGTTGCATATGTTTACACATCCATGCTGACTAAATATTTGACAGAAATAATAGATTTTAATATGTGCTGCATATCGTATTATTGTTTCAAATAGCATTTTCTGTTATATGAGTTTTTTTTTCTCCCATTCACTGAATTTCCATGGAATTAGCTATATGTACTTAAAATATTTCACAGCCTGCTTTCTTCTATTAGCAGTGTTAAATACTTGAAAAAATTCACAGCGTTCTAAGCATGTAGTTTGTCATTCCTTTGTCATCTAATGTGAATTTACAAAGAGCAAAACTCCGTTTTTTCCTTTCGCCTATCGGTATAAGTTAACAGGAAAATTCTGCTCGCTGTATTTTAATAACGATATTTATTTATTTTGTCACAATGCTGTTCAAGCAAGCAGATTTTCAGTTATAAATAGTCCTACTTATCTGTACGTTTCCATTCACTGTTCTTCATTCAAGCTAAGCTTGTATCCTTTAAACTCCTACATCTTTAGTACAGCCCGTGTTGCAGTATAGGTATACGATGTGAATGAAAAGCATTTCTCTAGCTGTCTTAAATACTAAAAATACTTAGCCTAAAATGCAGCTTTGCCATTATCTAGGTTTAAGAAAAGAGATCTCGCCTTCTTTTCTTACTGCATAGCTAGCACTATCAGTGTCAAAAGAACAAGAGCTTTTAAGCTGTATTTGTTTTCATTTTCTTATGTATGCAGTAGCTTGACCAAGTTTTTAAGAGAAATAAAATCCAGTGGCTAACTGCAAAGACGGAAGTTCTTCTTTCTTTCTTAAATACTAAAAGAGTCAAAATTTTATTTTCCATACCCTCGTTTTAGGGATGTGTAACCAGACATTAGAGTATCTACATACGGAAGCACAGCAGATGACAGCCTTTTCCACTGCTTACAAACTGGATTTTTTTGGAGTGCAAGGCACTAACCTCTGCTTTAATTTTTTTATTCTCCGTTTTTTGTGGCGTCATAGAAAATTATTACAATAATTTTGCAGGCTGTTTACAAATGAGCGGGCAAGGCAGAGTTCTTCAGGAATATAAACACTGATGTTTCTGGCAGTGTTCTGGGCCGGGGCTGGGCGCTGGGGAGCGCAGCCAGCCCCTCTGTGGGGCTTTGCCCTGGTTCGTGGGGCTGGAGCGCTGGGGCGGCGTGTGGGCAGGACTCCGCTTCCAATGGTGGAGATGGGGAACGCAAGGAGATAGCCCAAATGAGCCAGGGGGTCCGTAATTGATGCCCTTTATCACGAGATTTTCTCGTGATTCACTGAATTTTGTCCCTGTTTGCACTGGGAATATTTGTTCTTCAGTTACATATTCAGCGGTGAGTCACGTAGTCATTTTTCATAGTAGAAACCACACCACTGGTATACCATGACTTCCAGAGCTAATATTTAGCATGAAGCGGGCTGACAGCTTCCTCTTCGGTTTGCTAAATCCCAGTAAATCGCAGTAGAGAATTGTGGGAAAGTGAACAAGAACAATGGAGAAGATAAAATAACTCTGCCTTCCAGTTTCTTAAATAGCAACTAAAACTCTAGGACTTGCCTCTAAGATATTACAAGAACTTTGTCAAGTAGCACATGAGAAAATAGAGCCCACAGCCATATAGTAAGCAAAAAAATTCTGTTTGAGTATTGACATGACAGTTTTTGAAAGTTCAAGCAGAAAACCAATTATAATGAGCACTGAAAAGCCCGAAGCCCTGCTGTTCAATAAATAAAAAAGTACAACAAACTATTTTCCAAAAAGGTTCTAGAGAGTTTCTTCTTGTCCCACTACTTACAATATGATTACATAAATAGTCTCTATTTGCTGTTGAATTGCCAGGCAGCTGTATTAAAGTACAAATCAAATCAAGTCAGGATTAGAAAGTAAAAGAGCATGGTTTAAAGTAATCTATCCCCCAGGAACTGTGCTCAGATTCATCAAACAGAGCTTAAAGTACAGTATATCTTATACCCTTGTGTTTCCATGCTGCACTGCTGCAAAACCAGTTATTATTTTTGATATCCAGAGAATGTTGCTCGTAGCTTTAGGAGGCTCACTCGCTTATTTAAAGTACTATAAACCTTCTCTGTCACTTATTATTTCTCTTGGTTAAGATTCATGAGAAGGACATAAGTGTGGAAGACAAGAAGCTCCTTTATTGATCAGATCATATTTGCCTCCCCTGAATTACTCTAAATATGCGCAATGGATAAAGGAATGATATGTTTTCTTCCAGGTTTCTGGTGATCTGCAGGTGCAATATTTTTAAAAGCTTAAGCACTGTGCGTTGTTCTGCCTCATCAGCAGCAGTGCCTATTTCCCTCTCAGTCGATGTATGGAGGACCTCGGCTCTGGGAACCAGGTCAGCGGTCTTTATGTGAGCAAAAGCACTGACTCCTTCCTGTTTACCTGCTAAAACATAGTTCGGTTGGTTTAGAAGCATAACGGACCCTCAGAATGAGTGTAAATTATATGATAAGCATGCCTTTATAAAGCTTTTTTGTGTTGCTATTTTGAGAGCACAGAAGTGTAAAACGCCCTTTGTATAAAAGAGGATCAGAGGCAGGCGGGTTTGCCAGAGGAAGGGCAGAGACTCGGTCTGTTATTGTATCAGTATTCGTTAAGACTGGGACTGGTGCAGAGCAGATCCAAATTCTCATCACTCCTTGCTGCAAAAAGGCAACACAGGAAAATAAAAATTCATAAGCGTGAAGTTGAATAAAGGAATAGTGTGCTTTGATACTTAGCAGCTGGTTAGTAGCGGATAATTTCTGTATTCCTTTTCTAAGGACACAACAGGCACCCATGAGCATCAGTTGTCTTTTTAGTAAGAGCTGTTTGAGCTTATGAGGTAGAGCGTGAAGCAGGGCTGGCTCTTTCTGGTGGGATGAAGTCGCAGTATGTTGCCATGCTCGCTGTACTTCTAGGGCTTGTCTTGTTGATCAACACGGGCTGCTGGACTGAGCAAAGAGGAGGAGTTTGGAAATTGGAGATCTGATGCTACCTGACAATGATTTCCTGCATGACCTGCCTTATCAAAACGCCTGTCTTCCTGACCGCCTCCCTTGCTGCGGGACAGGGATGCTAACCGTCGCCCACCGCCCGGGCCGGGCGGGGGGATTGCACAGGGAATGCTCTTCCGGCACTTGGAAACGCTTGGTAGGTGCAAGGGGTTGGTAGCGCAGCCAGTGCGCGCGTCCGCCCCCCCCCCCTTTTTTTTTTTGAAGCATGCAGAAATCAGAGTAAAATCAAGTAACCCAACAAGGATGACAAAACCCAAAGCGTTTCCACACTTTAAGAAATACCGGCGTTGCCCACGCAGCCCAGGGGAGGCGCGATGTTCTCGCCGTGTCTCGGGGAAGCATGGTGTTGTTCCCCGCCGGCCCCCCAGACGTCCGTCTCCTCCCGGGGGATTGCTCCGGTGGTTCCTCATCCCGGACCTCCAGCTCTGTGGTGGTGGTGTAAGCCGGTTGTTGACTCTCTGCTGAGGAGGATCGTCCCAAATTAAAAGCAGGGTAGTGCCTTGATAGTAATGGGTGGTTTAATTAGGAAGGTTAAAATAGAGCAAGCTGAAAATTGTATTTATTGCTGATTTTTCGGCTGTTGTACCCTGGGCTGGAGGCGAGGGTGGGAGCGCTTAAAGCGAACCACTTGTTGCAGCACTTCCCCAGAAGTTTCATACTGGGGAGTAACTCCCTTCTATAGTTCCCTGTTATTACTTTGGCTTCCCGGTGAGCAGAGGGAGAACGGGGCCATGCTCTTCCCTTTGCCTTCTTCATGATTTCCACAAATTGCACATCTTTATCCCTGTTATTTTATAAGCTGGCAGCGGATAGCGCAGCGTATATGTGACTATACAAATGTTAGTGGTTTAAATATAAGCATCTTCCTTCTTTCCTCCTTCCTCTCCTTTGCTCAAATTGGTCTGAACAATTTTGGGGGGATCTTTTAATGAAGTATTGATTTTTATCAAGCGCATCAAACTAAAGGTAAATGTACCATTGTGTCATGTTAAAAAAAAAACAATACAAAAAACCCCAAGCCCCAGTATATTACAGATAAACTAAGATAAATGACTTAAGTGCTCAGTTTGTGGAGTAAATTGAAACCATACATCACGGGCTTTCATTATTTTATATTATAAATACTGTAAAGAGTAGGAAAGATGATTGAACAGTAATACAAAATTAGTACTAATTGTCATGACTCCGTTGATGAGGAAATGTGCTTTTAATATAAATAATGTGGAGTAATCAGTATAACAAAAGTTAATTTTTTATAGCTAGTGATTGCAGGGTGATAATCAGAAGACTATGACATCCATTAAATTGCCCTTCCCCGATCCTGCATGAAGAAATGAAGGGATCTGTGTTAATTTTAAAGCTGCCTTTGATTGGGTGAACCTGTCTCCGTTTTGCGTGACACTCTTGCCACAGGTCATTGCCTAGTGCAGTGTACCATGAAACAAACAAATAGAAAAAGGCACCTTCTGGCACTTTAAGTTTCCCTGCCATCTGACTGCAGCCCCGGTGGGTTGAAATGATGAAAAGCACAGCCTTGGAAAAATCTTCCTATGGTTAGATTGGGAAAAATGAGTATGATTATCACATGTGCTGGGAAGGGCAGGATAGACAGCTGAAGTCATCTCAAAACTCCAGAGAGAAGAAGAAGACAAGAGGTCACAATTATATTCTGGTATCACACTCCCTTTCACGGAGATCTGATATATTCGGTTTGTTCTTGTATGGTGCTTAGGGAAGTTCTAATTAAAGGAAGAAAGAATTTTGACACATGTGAAGCAGAGATCAATATTTAGCACTATAATCAGCAATTCCTGATGGTTTGACAATGTCACTATACACACTGTAACTATCCATTATTCTCTGAGAAGGGAGCCAGGCGGAGGCTAACAGGCTTACTGCAAGCTATCATGAATCACATAAAGCAGTGCCTCATTCACTTCTATTTGTCTTCCTTTTCATCTTCATTCATCCTTATAAAGCAGGCTGCGCTGCCACCAGCCTTGAGAGCCACCATGCTTCTGCACCGCGCTGGGAAGGAACACGGCTGCTAAAAATGTGCGTTGCATGAAAACAACGGCAATTCCGATGGGGTGGGCAAAGGTTTATGCCACCTAAATACATGTAGCGCCCTGTAACGCTGACGGTTGGTGAACAGCGGAGTGTTTCCACAATTGATAGTACAACAGAAAATGGTAACAAGCACCTTACACGGTAGCCAAAGCCCCCGTCTAACAAGAAATGGAGAGATCAGGCGAGTTATTTTTAGGGTATGATCCTGCACCTGCTTAAATTGATGGCATCCAGCTCTAATGGTGTAGCAGTAAAAGAAAAATGGAGCAAGAGAACCAGCTGAATCTCCAGTTTTTGCTACTTGTACATCGAAGACAATCAATCATCCTGTTTACTGCCTGAACTCTGAGCGTAGCTGGTAGAGCATTAGAGAGAAGGATGACACACAAACGAAGCCCCCGTTTGGGTTTGTTTTGTTCTCTCCCCGTCATGGCTTTAATTGTTTGAACGTGGAGATTTGCGAGGTATTTGTGAAGTGCTCAGGGATCTCAACATTTTGCATGATTTCATACAGTCGAAAGGGTGCGCGTATTCTGCGCCGCTCCAGGCATCACTAGCTGGTTTGCTTTCAGAACTGGATTCCTCCAGTTCGGGAGCAGGAATGATGCAGGTGACTGGTTGTGTCTGAACACACCACGAGTACTGAACCTTCAAAGCAAGTAGTTTGGAAGAAATTCTGAGCTGGAAATTATCTGAACTGTTCAAGTTTACTCACAGATTATGAAGACATTAGCAGATGCCCAACTCAGTTTATGAATCTTTCATAAACAATGATAAATTTGCAATAGAAAATGCCGTCAGCTCCAGTTTGGGTGTAATGTTGATCATAATAAAATGAAAGTGCAATTTGTTTGGGTAGGAATATGTGAGTGATACAGTATTTTGGATGACAGTGCCTGATAGGGCTTGATTCAGGCGACGAGCTGACATTTCCACCTAATTTAAACTGAAAGTGAAATTGTTAAAATAATAAAAATTAAAATGTGAAATTCAGGAAGTCTTCTCATAACTCCTTGAAAGCACCTGCTGGCAAACTTCCAGTTGCAAGTCCACGTAAGAGGAATACGATTTTGCTGCTTTTTCATTTAATTGGTTGTTTACTATAGAATACTACAGTATGTTCTTAATGCGCACCAGGGATCCAATGCTTTAGCATGGTTTCTCCTTTTTTTTTTTTTTTTTTTTTTTGGAATAAGAAATAAGGATTTCATATTCAAGTAGCTGAATAATATTACTTTGTTTTTCATTCTGTGTTTTTAGCAAGGCAAAAAGTGAATTTGATATTTATCGGGTTATACTTACATCTCTAGTACTATTTTGGTAGAACAGCTAACCTTCATAGTTCTAGCTTAAAGAAATAAATACTTTGTAAAATGTAAGAGAATAATTTGAGGCCATTTAACATAAAGAACATTATTTCCTACATTTCTCCTAACATTACCAGTCATGCAGCGTGCATTGTATTACTGTAGGTGGGAGCGAAAAAGACCCAGTGTCCTGCATTTCAAATTGTCATCTGGTTCTCGGTGCTCCCTTCTCGCTGCCGAGGGGCCGGATCGGGACCGGTGCTGAGCGCATCCTGGCCGCCCCGTGCCGCCGGCGGATCCGGCGGCATCCACGGGCGCTCAGAACCCCACCGAATTGGGATCTAAGTGAGATGCTGACACAGGCTCTCATCCTGACTATCCCAAGTAGCACTAATTAAGGGCTGTCCAACTGTGCTTTCTGTTGAGCCGTTTGCTCCGGTGGGTGACAGGGAACAGCTTGGGATCTGTCTGCAGAATGACATAACAAAGAAGGGGAAAAAAACCCAGCCCTCAGAGAGGGTGGGCTGGGATAGAAAGGCCTGAACTAGGCTGGAATTGCATGTTTTGTTATTCTAAATGTGTAATCTCAGATTAAGCACTGCAGCGTGCTATGGTTTTGCTTTCATTATGCATTTAATAGAGCTCCAGTGGTTACTCTGAGTGATAATTTTAGAGGAGCACAAATTAATAAGGAACTTGGGGAATGCTCTTCCCTTTGTTAGAAAGGTTATCAAGAAATCTTCTTTTTTAATATGACGGTCAGTGTTGCTATTCTTCAAACCGTAAACTGGGAGATACACCGCAGCTGGCTGGGAGGGACGAGGACTCGCCCGGGTGCCAGCGGGCTGCTCCACGCAGGGTTTGTAAAAAAGATTCGTTGAGCCGTTTGGCTTGGAGACTAATTCAGCCCAAAGTTTACTCTCCTATTTATAGGCCCCTCCCCAAACTGATCCTGAAGCAAGGCCCTTCCAGAAATCCCATCACTGCTTGTGGTGCCCGGGTGCAGGCTGGAAAAGGCAGCATTGCCGGGGGACTCTCCGAAAACCGAGGAAGGCACCCAAAGTGTTCCCTGCTGCCCGGCCGGGGTCGCGCCTATCTTCCTTATCGTCCTCCGAGACGACATTACATTAGTAACGCATAACAAGACGCAGAGTTGTTTTACGGGGAGCCCTAAGCAATAACACCTCCCGCTTGCAGCTGTGCCTCATAAATACTGTCTGGCCCACTACACTACTGTCCTTTTACAGTGGTATCATTTAATTGTAAACCAAAGATCAAAGGTCTTTAACTCTTTAACCAAATTCCAATGTCTGCCAAATTCAATAGCTGTCATTCCCTTAGAAAAAGACAGTGTAATATGTGCGTTCTGATCTAATTTTATAGAAAAAGACAGAATTTACATACTGTTTATTTAGTTAAGTCTCTAAAATCAATACCTTTGTCTGTAGCTCTTTTATTTAAAATACATCATGACATTGCAAACTGCTATATAAATGAATTTTTCTAAACCACACATGTTGTTAATGTTTTTCTATTGCACATTTTTTTTAAAGTTTGAATCACAGCATTTAATAGATCAACTTAAATGTATTTTAATATTGGATTACTAAAGAATGTTAAGTTTTACATTTCTAAAATTATAAATATTATTTCAAAAGGTCAGTCATTTGCCCAAGACTTATCTGTCCAATGGAGAACATATTTCAAACCATCCAGGCACAGAAACCGATCATGTTAAATAGTAAGAAAAATGGAAATCTCTTAATACTTTTTTTTTTTTTTTTCAGTAGTAGGGAGACAGGAAAGAGCAGCCTTGGACAAAAAGCTTAACGAAAGTACTTCTGTAGGCTGCCATCAGTACTTCAGAAAAAGAGGACCCTCTTTTTGTGGGGAAGAGCTGTAATTCATGGTTTTCATTTGCATGTAGGTTAAGGTGTATTTTGGAGTCTGTAAGCAGATGTAGAAAGAATTTTATCACTGTTGCTTTGGCCTGAGCTGAGTACCATGGCTACAGTACGTGCTTTCAGTGCCCAGGTTGGCTTTAGCATAGGCATGCTACGTGATTGATACTGCACACCATTATTTAGGAAACTCGTATACGATTAAAATATCCTGACTGTGATGAAGAGTCACCAAAGACCCGTCAGTGCTGGAGTCAGTGGCGCCAATAGCTTTCGTGTAAGACGGGTGAGAACCAGTACTTGCTTGTGCAGACATAGATGAAAATGGTCTTTCTCTTTAGCTTTTGATCAGCTGTGTATGTTTTCTGTGCATGAAGACGTTGTATTATCTGTGCCATGAGGAAGGTCTGTACAATCGGCACAAAAAGCCCTGAACTCTGCCTGTGTGAGTTGCTCGGAGCTGGTGTTGGGTAGAGCTCGCTCGCTTTGGATTGGCGATGTAAGCCAGCCTCCTCAAGAGCGGAGGAGGTGACGCATGAGTGCAGCGCGCTAAGGGTCCAGATCTGGGAACAATTTATTTGGGACTACTGAATTGCCTGCCTCATCAAAATTGAAACCTAATTTTGATTCTCATCTTGATTTTGAGCGGTGCCACAAAGTCCAGTTGGAGGCCAACGGCTAGCAGTGTACCCCAGGGTCAGTGCTGGGGCCAGTACTCTTTAACATCGTAATTGGTGACCTGGCTGATGGAACGGGTGTACTCTCAGCAGGTTTGTAGAAACGCACAACTGGGAGAAAAAGTCTTTGTAGCACTTCATTTAGGGGGTTCAAGATTAGGATGAGCTTCGGAACTAGATCTTCTGCACAGTGGCAGGTAACCTTGCTGAAGTGGTGGTAAAATTGTCTTCAAAATTGAGTAGCTAGTTACTTAACTCATTACAGCTGGATAAACCTTGTATGTGTGAGGGTTTTTTGTATCTTACTTGACTGATATCATACATACCCTCATGCCCTGAAAATGTGAATGTGGAGCCAACCAACTGTACTGAAACGGCTGGTGAGGGCAGAGCAGACTCTCGAGTGTCTTTTTTCTGCCGCTGATCTCGGTGGACGAGCTGTTCGTACAACTCCAACAGAGGTACCTGCCCCTGAAGAGCTCCGGCTGATTGCCCTTCCCTCTCCCCCAGTGCAAAATGTCCATATACGTAAAGCCCAAGGTAGTTAGTTAACTTCTGTATCGGTACGCACAGGGTCTTACAAACGCCTTGCGTGCGTTCTGCAGTGGTGAACTGATCATAAAGAGCAGCAGCAGCGCCTGTTGCTGATACCTGACCCTTCTGCATACATATGCAGGCTCTGGGTCTTTTTGTAAAAAAGCTTATAAAAAAAATAAAATAAAAAAACCTTTATACCAGCCTATCATAAGTTTGTCTGATGTGCAGAGGTATGCCGTTTTGTCTTGTTTTGTTCATTTTCACTGGATGCTTCCATTTATTTTCCTAGAGCTATCAGTATCTTAATTGATGAAGTAGCTGCTGTGCTTGGGCAGATAAAGTGGTGTATGACTGAACAACGCCAATCATTTCCAAACCCTGTTAGAAATGACAAATAAACAGGAGCTTCGTATCTGAATCCCTCCTCCCTGCTTTTATAACAGATATATTCAAATTTTACTGGCTTTCCTTTTTTTTTTTTTTTAATATATGAGTCTTTGTACTGAATGGAAGTTTTAAAACCTAGTAAACGTTATTGCAACTGTTAGCTGTAAGCTCATAGTTTGTGCAGTAGCCTGTTTTTAAGCAAAGGCTGATTATTTAGCTGTAGGAGGTAGCAGGACTCCTCTCCTGAAAGTATCTGTTCTTTGTGGTGTCTAACTGCTATGTGAATAAAGGCTTCCACAAAGTTTTTGCCTTTTTTTACATGCTAGTTCGTAGTCCTGACTGGTATGTATAGCTTAAAAATGGGAGAACTTAATTTTCCTGCATAAGTAAAAGCAAAGCAGCATGCTAAGTAAAATTATACTATGTACGTTTTGCATATAATATTTAGTTTATGTGGCAGCAAAGACAGACTTAATTTGAGAAAGGAATTACAGTATAATCCGGTTATGGTATTCTTGAGTTTTTCATTTTAGGGCTAAATCTAAGTTCTTTGCTTCCAGTTAGAAGTGATTTACTTCCATTTATCTTCCTCCTTCCCCTCCTCCCCACCCCACGCCCCGATCATATGAGCTTTTTGGAAGAACCTTATCACAAAATAAAGGAGCTGCAAAGTTGATCATTTACTATGAAATACCCGTCATAGAATTCCTTTCAGTATCTCAGAGAAAACTGATTAGACTCAACTGTTATAAAAACAACACGCTGTGCAAGCCTGGTACATTTTGAATGTGCTTTTCCTTTGCTTATGAAGTTGCTAGGGAAGATAAAGTATCTGATCATGCGTGTGTGGCTAAATTGCAAATGAAATTCCATACCCGCTGCCCAGGTGTGAGTGTCCAGGCTCTTCCAGGGCTCCCGATAAAGTCTTTGCATATAGGAGATGGGGTGTGAATTTTGTGAGCCTGGTTTGCTTGAGCTTGGCTATTTTTAAGTGGATTCAAAGAAGGCAGCGGGTCTTTCTGCAGTGGCCCAACGCAGAGGCGCAGGATGTGCGGTGAAGTGGCTGTTTGGATATTGGAACGTGTGCGTGGTGGCAGGCTTCTGGTACTCACATCGGATTGGTTTTAAGCGCGCTGCGTAGTGCCACGGAAGGCAAAATATGTAATTTCAGTTGCTAGAATTCATGATATGATGGGGTATCATTCAGAGTTGCATGCAGGCACGGTGGTGATCTCGTGCGGCTGCAGGAATCGTATCGTCTGAATCTGCTGCCTACGGGTCACGGGTGGCTTTGGATTCGGTGCGTTCCTCGGCTCTGTTTGTTCCCCCCCTGCGCTGAAGGTGGTAGGTGTGACTGATGTAGTAGCTGGGAATGAGAGCTGGCTTCTGAGTGACCTCAGCTCCAGAAAGTGAATTTTGGAAGGAATCAAAACATGCATTCCGTGATGCTCTCTTCTGCGTATGATATAATGTTAGCCATCAGGTGAGCAGTGTTGTGATCTCGAAGAGACATCATTTCCCCCCCCCCCTCATTTTTCTCTCACTATTGGGAAAGTCTGGAAGTTCTTAACAACAAAGTCCACTAATTAAGACAAAAGGGAGCAAGTAAGTAGCTTTACACTGCTGTCTCAAAAGTCTGTGTGTGAAGCTGACTTGGTGATTTATTGCAAATAGAGTTGAACAGAAACCAAAGTTCTTAGAAATGAAGGGATGCTGTTGAGGTTTACATACTAGTCCAGCTTCAGATACGGTATACAACAGAAAGTAAGCCAGATTACCTAAGTCTCAGGTTTCTGGTAGCAAAAAGAACACTCTGAGAAAACTAACAAAGCAATGACATCTGCAGAACCCCACTCCTTCCTTGTAACACTAGTGCTAGGCTCCTTACGTGCCAGATGGAAGACGCACTTTAAAACAATGGTAAACAACACAACACTGTAGGAAGATGCAAAAGAAGCAGTTCTGGCTTCTAGAAAACCAAAACTGTAACCCACCACATTTTACCAACTGTTTCCATTCTCAAGTTACCAAACAGCCACAAGGAGTATCGTGCAAAAGGTAATACTCTTTCATGGCGCACAACTCTTAAGACCTCAGCGATGAACTCTTGCTGCAATCACCATCTCCTGCAAAGAGCTAAGGAAAGGAGGAGGCAACTTCAGCTGAGCCAGAAGATCAATGACACAAAACTTCAGTAGTCAGACATTTTTGTTCTGAGCACATAATACTGTTCTGCAAGTACATACATAAAGCACACAAAACACCTGAGAATCCATTAGTCTGGAGGAGAGCAAAAGCTCATCGTCCAAAGACACGAGGAGCTGCTATGATTGACAGTTCCCAGCAGTTAAACTGAGAGAGTGTCATACAGATTAAACCATTCTATGTTCCTGCCTTTTACTGTCATGAGCGAGACAATCACATAGGTCTGCAAGTGACTGCATGTTTCTCCTCTTCTGCAAGAAAGGGAAGTATCACTCATCACCAACATGAAAAACTTGTTGAACCCTCCCACCTTCATGCTCCCCTCCTTTCTAAACACAAGCCTGACAGTTGTTAATGGCACTTAAGATTTGATTTACTATGCATTTTGGATTTTATGTATTAGCTTGAAGTACTGTAGATTCAAGAACACTAACCCACCCTTTCTACAAGTCAGGAGAAAAGATACTGAGAAGTTTATGTAGGTAATTTTCCAACATATCCTCTGCACTTACAGCTCAGTCCAGTATGTTGTTTCAGGAAGGCAGAGTCACCAAGAGAGCCCAAATTCTTTTTAATTGCATGCATCCAAGTCCATATCAAAACCAATGCTGACCCCAGGAGGGGTATATGACTTCATATTAACTCACCACATCATTTTATTTTTAATGGGTGACTACTGCTACTCATCACCAAGATCAGTCTGGGCATTCAAGCAACCAACATACACAGCACTCTCCTGTGACATTTGTCAAGCCACTGATAATACACCGTTAAAAAAGGAAAGCCCTTTGCTCCACAGGCACACTAAAGCCAGACTTCCAGCAGGCAATTTAAACCTAACACACCAACAAACACCCTTTTTATATCTCCTGGGGAATTCACAAATGGATTTTGGTTAATGCAGTTAATGGGAATTTCAGTCCCACAGCAAGCCTCTGTTCCAATCTAAGTGACCCTTCCTTTGACAAAAGGGCAGCGTGAATCAAAGGCCAGAGAGCAGAAGCTATTGTCCATTTCCAGACAAAGTTTGCTAAAAAAAAAATTATTCATATATAAATAAGCAACTATTCTATATTCATATATAGAATAAGACTCAAAATGAACTGGCAGCCAATGAGAATATTAGTGTGTACAGACAGTTTCCCTATTACCTACTTTATGAGCTTGCTATGAGCATGAAACATTAATTAAGAGAGGGACTGAAACAAGGTTTTTGGAAATTTATTCTTACCTACTGTACTTTGATCCTAATGACATGAAACAGGAAAAAAATAATTTTTATGTGGTTCACCTTTATGAGATTTTACATAAAGGCTTTTGTGGGTATTTTAAGAATGTGCTAAAATGTTGTCTGAAACCACATAAAACCATCTGAAGAACCTCCCGCCAGAACTAACAGTGCACACATGGAAACGCTTTAACTTGCCTTTGTATATTTAATGAATCAAATATAGTATTAATATTGTTTTAAATACCAACATGCTATTTCAATAAAGTTGCTTTGCCATAGCCAGATCCAGTATCTTGAAACTCAAACAACAATGCCAGCAATTGAACCATTATGAATCCAAGGCACGCCGGGATATATATTAGCCAAAGCCTCCTCTGTGCTTCAGCAATATATAATCACTTCAAAAATTCACTCCTCCTTCATGGGGAGAAAATATATATCATTGATCACTACATTAGATTTTACTTTTCCTCACGCAGCAACTAAAATGAACTGAAGTAGGATTTCTGAAGACTATCTAAACCCAGGAAAGCCATATTTGGAGAGGGGAACATTCCTTGAAACCTGGGTTTTTTTTCAAGAAAAATAAAGAAGTGTGACAGGTTCGTTGGTTGCTATGTAATAGAAAACTGGATGACAGACAGATTGGTCGGAATTTAAATCTACATTCATGAACTTGGATTTGCTCTGAGAAGGCTGGACTACCTCCAAGAAACCCCTTCACCACAGATTAAAAAGTAGCACTTATTAAAATTCAAGCAGGAGAGGTAACCAGCTTGGAAAAGGTTCCTGGAAGGCATAGGCTGTTATCTTCTCTGTAAAAGAAATGGATGGGCAAAGCAGAGCACAGGCCCATCAAAGTGACATGCAGTAGTTGCAGCAAAACACTCCGAAAGCACTGTGAATCTCCTGGATCAAACAATTTTCTTTAATCGCCTGTTCTGGATACCCCTGCTCATGGTATGTTACTGTCCTGCACAACTGCAATTGTAAAAGGCAACGTCTTCCATAGAAGCTCGAGTCCTCTCCCAAAGCATCCGAGGCCCAGCACAAAAATCAGTAGATGCTTTTAAGGTGTATAAGAGGTCTGACATCAGAAGAAAACTCCATTCATATTGGAGTACTTTAGAAACATCCCTAAAGGATAAACTATTTTCAAAGCACAGCAACTCAAAGCAAAGTGATTGCTCCTTTTCTGCTTAGGGACACAGATCTGTCTGGGATGTACTCTGGGTTTATGTACAGACAAAAGTTTGTTATAAAATGATGAAAAAACATAGTCTTATGGTTGTCATGTCCCTTTATTAACAACCAAAATGCTGTCAAATGATACCTCTTGTTCTCTCCGAGGACAGCCAGTGTTCCTCCATCTCTGGTAAAATTGTTTTTTATAAAGTTGCCCAGGAAGGTGACTAAAAGGCATAAGGCCCAACATAATCATTCATTCTCTTTACAAAATTCAGAATGGCATTTCACTCAAAATCAATTCTAGTTTTAATGTCATGATCAAACACTTAAGTTTTATATCTGTTACTCATCAACCACAGAACTCCTGGAAAAAGCTGTTTTATACAAAAAATGTCACACTTAAGACTGACCTACTTTACAAATGCAAGAATAAAAGGAAATATTTAAGCTAAGAGTGATCCAAAGCTTTATGAAGTGTTTGAAGTTTAAGCGGGTGGAGACACAGGATGGAAACTGAAGGAACTCGAGCTGTATCCATGAAATAGAGAGACTGTGGCCAGAACAAAGCGGTAACTTCAAGAGGGATGTGATAGGGGAGGGAAATCCCCCAGCTTCCAGCACAGACCTCAGGAAAAGAGGACAGATTAATCACTTCGTTTTACCACTAAAGGACAGATCAGAAAAGGCACCGTAAGTTTCCTGATAGCAGTCTACTTCTCACAAGCTTTGCAAATGAATACTGGATCCTATACTGAGAAAATGAGTTTCCACCACACTGCAATAAAAACAAGCTATGACTTTCAATTACACTTCAGAACCAAATCACTCATCCATAAAAACACTTGTGTATTTTCCAGTGAGTAACTGAGAGACAAAAACCCACCCAGTGTCTCTGGCTTATGGCTCTCACAGAACTAAGCCACAAATCCCTGATGCCAAAGCACTAATACCTGGAACCTCAGACTGGCTGTGCAAACCTTCAAAAGATTTGCACAGTGTTTCAAACTGGCTCATTTAAAGCAGCAAAACTTTTTTTTTTTCCTCCCCTAAAGGTTTCATAGCTATTTCTTCCAGCTTCAGAAGTTCAGCATAGAAAGGGAAATGTCTCCATCTATTTAGATCAACAGACTTCCAAGAAACCTGTCATTTAAAAAACCTACGCCAAAGGAAAACATTGAGCATTCAGCTACAAACGCTTTTACAAGAATGACAATGACTGAAGTCACAATCTGAGAAGCCAGTGTCTAACAGCAACGCAAAAACATTACCTAAAAGACTAGGTGAGGAAGCAGACATTTCAACTATTATTAAAACAGATGACTGTAATGGCAGGTGACCTGGCACAATTTTCACCAAGTCCTTCCCCTAGGCCTGCACCCTGTCATTTCAAACCAGCACATAAATTGCAATAGAAATATGAAGGAAGTGGCAAGTTTCAGCAACCCACCCTCCACCAAACCCAAAACATTGCTAAGGTGTTCATTCCAATCACCTGCAATCTCATAGCTCAAGCAAGGGGGGAAAAAAAAAAGTCTTCAGGACAACATCAAGAGATCAGAGTTGCAACTAAACAATTTTGTTGCCCATGTCTTCCATCCAGCTTTCTAGTAATGAGGCTCACAAGCCTGTTCTTTATTAAAAAGGACAGGTTGGTACCAGGAACTAACCAGGATGTAACACTTCTCCCACTGGCATGAGTACAGATGATTTACAGTTCCCCTCTCCCTCCTTCTTTGGTCCCAGGAGGGCAACTGTGTAACACCTTCAGAATGTTACCTAAATACTTAAAATGAAGAAGGTACAATATTTGTGTATTCAGACCAGCTGTTTTTCACCACACTTTTATGAACACAGCCCAAAGTATGCTTGTGGACTCTGTACAGGTATTTTACAGAAATTCTTTCCAGCATACACAGGTGCAAAAATCCCTCGAGCAAACATACCAATCTAGTTAGGTATGTGTAACTTCAATGCCAGTTGTACTTAAAAGCACACATCTGGAGCATGGTGGGATGACTCAAACTGCTAAGCAGAGTTGTGAAGTGCAAGAACTCTGCAAGGAAGGAAAACGCTATCCAAACAATGGGATCCTGAAGGCTAAAAACCTCCCAGAACCTCCCATTCTGTGCTTTCTAGTACCTTTCATTATTAAAAAAAACCACAACTATATTGCTCACTTTTTCCTTACCATCCAATTGCTCTTGGCAGATGCAAAGTAATGACCAAATCCCTTCTGAGAAGTCACCTGGAAACAGTTCCATTAGCCACCTAATAAGCAAGACAATGGGTCACTTTGTAACATGTCCAAACGCCTAACCGGTTCATTAACTACCAGGAAGCACCGACTGCTTACAAAATCTTTCACCCATACCCATCCGTTTGACCAGCACGCTCTGCAGAGACAGCCCACTGCTTCATCTACCGACGGTCTGACACATTTTAGACTCTGCCAGCTATAACTCAAATATGGGTAGGAAGGGAAAAGACAGCAGCAGAAGTCTTCTATGTCACGTATTAAGTCTGCCAAAGTCTGCACAGACTACAGATTTCATGTGACATACTTCTTTCTTCAAATAGGCATTTATCAGATATGCTACAAGATGGCTATTATTTTTTAAGTCACTTCAATTTTCCATCGTTAAAACACCATACTTTTGTGAGAGCATGAGTTAAATTTTCTAAGTGCAAGGACAGCAATGTATTGTTAATCAGTTAAAAATTCCAGATCGTAATAAACTGATATTTTAAAATTGAGTGTCTCTCCATTTTTGAAAGCATGTAAGTAATTTCTTACTAGGGATTTAAAACCTTCAGAGTGGTGTTTGAGGATAGTGCTGCATCATCAGTGCTGACCTCCTAATACAAGCTTTCCCTCTCCATTGTTCAGATTTATGTAATAACAGAGAACCGTGGGAACCCAAGGGAAAAACTCCTCCTCCACCAAGTATCTCAGATTCAGAAGAGAAGAATGTAGTCTGTACAGAGCTGCTCCAAAATGAAGCACCCAAAGAAGAAAAAAAAAATCAGATTAAAAGAAACTATGTTAGTTTTCACAGCATGACAGTATGCTTAATTTTCTCCTCTCTTCTTCTAAATTTGCTCTAATCTGTGTAATACATATCAACACTTCAATATTGATTCTGTTTTGAGCTGCCCGTGGGTGAGTTAAGGAAGGGACCCCAACACTGCTCTGTTCACTCTTACATCTAATTTCCCTGGGAAAACATCACGGTTGTAATTTCAAAAGCACACAAACATTAAAGCAGCAAGCATTTTGGCAGTTTAGGTCTGTCTTATGAGAATTCATCTTGTAGTTATCAGTCTAACCTGGAGGCAAGAATCTCACAGATGACATAATCCTGATGTCACACCCTATTGTGCAAAACCCCAGCCAGCAGCGAGATGGAAAGTCAGGTTTCCTTAGTGCTAGGATGCATAACAAATGCATCTGGATTCAATCTGCAGAGCCCTTGCTGTAAAAACCACAGTAACTATCATGCCCAAGAGAAAGCCATCACAAAGGGCTAGTAACCATTAATGAGGAACAGTGAGCTAATGGCAATAAAGTCACTTCAAAGCTTTCCATGGGTTTTTAGTTTAGGCAAACTAGGTTTACATCTAAACACAGACAGAACACTTATATAAAGAGCTCACAGCTGCCTAATCACTTTGTGAGTTGAAAGTTGCACTGCAGGCTGCAGGAATTGAAGCTCAGGGACTGCTCCCCCATGCATACCTACAGGCACGAGCACTGGCAGGCTGTACTAAAACGAAACACATTAATTACGCCTCTTACATCTGGTGCCTCTTTTATTTACCTGGTGGAATCAATACTGTTCTATGCAAAAAGTAAATCAAATTTTGTCAAACAGATAAATACAGCAATTGCTACAAACCTTGTGAGAAGAACAAAGTCTTTCCAAAACTGGTGAGGAATGAACTCCACTCAGATGATCTCATGGTCCATCAGACCAGGTAAAGGGACATACAAAGGCAGGGAAGGAAACATTAGATGACAAACTATAGCAGCACTCTTTCAGAGTTAAAATCTCAGGGCAGCACTAATAGAGGCTTGCCACTTTTTCTTACCAAGTGGACAAAGGCTAGTATCAGAGGTGGTTCAAGCACACAATCCAAAATAAACTAAGAAAAAAAGTAAAAACAGCCTAAAAAGGGGAAAGCTATTCAGCAGCTTACAGGACATTTGAACATGATAGTAGAGACGATGGCACGGAGTTCAGTAGCAACAAGCCACAGAGTCAAAATGAGACATCCCTGAAGTTCAGCAAATCAAGGCTGTTCAGTGAGATTAAACACTTCAAAAAAAGTCAGCCCTGAGCACTGTAAAGGGGTAAGCTTGTCTGTCACTGGGACTTCACTACTGGACCTGACCAGCAGCTCCTTCAAGTTCTCTAGCAGAAGGCTCCTGAATCTCTATATTCCTGAAGGCACATACATACAGGAAATTACTGTAGCCTTTTGTCCTCGAGCTGAAAAGAGAAAGGTGATGGATGTTCAGTTTTGGTACTATCTATGCTGCAAAGAGTACTGCAAATGCTTGGTTGGCGGGGCTGCCATCCTCAGCACTACTGACGCCATCAAAAATTTGAGTGACTAACTCCATTTTGGACTGAATTCCAATCTAAAATTCAATAATAAAAGGATTACACACAATGAAGATATTTTAGAGGTCAATCCTCTCCCAGACCTCTTTCAGCTCCTACCAAATTCCTTGTCCAGAGCTCTAATATAATAAATTGAAAATGGATCAACATCAAGACACAGATAGAAGCAGAAGTTCAAAAGGCTTCATTGCTTATTCTGTTGAAGGAACTCAAAACCTTAATAAAAACATTTTCAGGAGCAGAATGATTAAGATGAGTGTTTAATTTTTTTTTTTTAAAGCTGTTAAAAATCAAAAGCACCACTAAATCCAACTTAACCCAAGAAACAAAGGAATAGCTTTCTAAATGTATGTCAGCTTACTGAACTGGTCCAAAGTTGCCAAAACTCATCTTATTTGTAGAAATATTCAGATCAGCAGCATCCTTCCCAAGGGAGGTCTATTTAATCACTTCAGAAATTATTTCTTCCAGACAACAAAGAGCGATTAGATGACTTAATTAAGCACTGATTATCTCCCACCCAAAACAACGGAACACAGAATCTAAAATAGATAGATTTAACCAGATGCCCTGGTCCTCATTATGCTTTGATTTCAATCAATCGCACACACACGTCAAGCAAAGGGCAATAAATTACAACCACGTGCTTGAAGAAATTATCTTCACAATATTGGAAGTGGAGAGCCAAGGCTCTAACTGAATGGTGTAAGATATTAGACTTCCATCTGGGAGCAATAACCTACTGAACAAAAACATACCAGGGCATTAGCTTCAGGCAGTGTCCGAGTTAAACCTGGCAGCAGGAGATCAAAATAA
Organism: Elanus axillaris; assembly: GCA_026212715.1. NCBI lineage: Eukaryota > Metazoa > Chordata > Aves > Accipitriformes > Accipitridae > Elanus > Elanus axillaris. The sequence goes on along the minus strand of JANZLQ010000001.1, from coordinate 52,818,725 downwards.
AACAGTTGGTTTTTTGGGAAAGTGACATGCATTTTGGTAAAACCAATAACCAAGAAATATGCTTGTTGTTTAACATACATAATATACAGAAGGAGTTAAAACCTAGTGTAATTTCCCTTTAACCCAAAGAGACATGAAAGTGCCTCAAGAAATAAAAGGTGGGCAACTTTGGAGATACTTAAAGGTAGTTTGCATTAAACCAGACACTTACAGGGAACAATTCAGCACCGGTTGAGAGACATTAAAGATTCAGCCAAGTTGTTCTTCTCAAGCTTTCATGATTTGAAACAACTCCATGCAGTATTACAAGATTTCTCCAAACTTGTTTTCAGACTACAGTCATTCAGTGTGCTGGCCAATAAGGTTTTGAGGACAAAACTAAAATTTAAGACTCCTCACCAGTGAGCAAATCTGAATGGGTTATTTCACACAAATTGTTAACAAATGCATAACAAGCTGTTTCCCTCAAAACACCCACGCTAGCAGGTGCCAACCCCTTGGGAAATGGCAAATACATGCCAATGACTCACTAAATGTAGGTGGATACTTACCACACCTGATTAAAACAGAAATCTGAAAAGGAATGGTATGTGGGCCAAATGGGACTGACACATGGCAAAACTGAAACTATCTGAAATCTCGGGAGACGCCCGAGGTGAACTCTGAGATATTACCACCTACTGTGCGTAAAGGTGAAATTGGAGATAATCCAGAGGAAGCTTGGTTCATATGCTGAGAGCAGAGTAGGAATAGGACAGATTCTTAACAGTACTTATTTTTCTACAGAAAGGAAACATCTTCCTCTTCCACTCCTCGCTAGAATGACCAGTATAAAGATGTATTTTAAGCTTGGGACTGAAGCAAGCACCATGCAGAGCAATGTCTCAGAGACAAGTGCTTAGAAGGTATTAAGATACACAACATCCTCCTGCAACGGGCAGTCCATATGGGCTAAATGACTGCAAGCACAAGATCCAGCAGTTTAGCCCAGCAAGGCTGGAAACAAAGCCACAAACTGCTTTGAAAAACCTAGCTGAAACCCTCATTATTGGAATAACATGTCTAACAGCCCAGGAAATTCAAGCATACTGGGGCCTGGTGTTCTCTGTGAATGACTGCTTACATAAGATTATTTTTGTATTAACTGTTACCTCTCTACCATAAAACACAGCATAGCTGTGGTTAGAGGTGTAGTTCAAAAACATTCTCTCCCCTGTAGAGAGAGGGACAGAACAGCCTCTTGAGGGACTTCTGTATGAGAACCTCATGTGTCAGATCTGAGGCTTCTCTCACAGCATCATTTTCATCCTCTTAATCTGCAATGCAAGCTGAAAGTCTAACAGTGCAACAGCCGCTGCACTGAAACTCGCATTTTTTAAGGAAGTGTTTGTCATGTGAAGTATCAACTAGCTCAGTGTCACCTATGAATGGCCTGTTTGGACAGACAACCCCATCAGAACGAACAGAGACAGGGAAAGTCTCCGCAGGTCAAAGTTTTTTTGCACACTGCCTACAAAATGAACACCGTTACTGGAAGGTGGACCTCTTCCCACATAACAGAAACTATAATTTCCACTAAAGATACAGTACTGAAGACGGCCAGCATGCTTCTTATTTTTTTGATTAATAAATCAACACTTTCAAATGAGCCTGAAATATTTCACAATGCTGGAAAAACTCTGATGTCAACTGGCTCTGGAATTTGAAGTGACACTGATAACTCTGTCCTGGAACTGATGCATCGGGCACTCCTTTCCCAGCACTGCAAGCTGCCAAACCAGAAGGCCAGTGACGCCTTTAATCAACATTACATGGCTCAGATCTACTTCTGGCTTTACAGTGGGTACGCACTATTAGTTTCCAGCTCTAGCAGACCATGGAAATTACATCACTGCAATTGCCACCTTGTTCCCACTACAACCTTCTCCACACTTCAGACTCCCACCACGTGGCTTTAGCAGCTGTTATGAGGGTAATTGTTACAGTCATTCCCAACCTGGTATGTTGGCAAGACTGGCAAGCAGCAGTGAGAAAAGCTGGCACTTGTTATCCCCCACCTCATTTTTCCCCTCTCCGATCTCCAAGTAAAAATTAAGCTTCTACTGTCAAAATCCAAAATCCAATTGTCTTAAGAAAGCTGCAGAGTCCAACTACTAGAACAAAAGCATTTTTCTATCCAAATCTCTGTTGTAGGTAAAGTGCAAATAATTTCCAATTTCAAGCATGAGGAACCTTTCAAATGGTCAGGTTAAGTTTCCCTAACTTTGCAAATTCTTTCCAAAAATGACAAAATTTTTACACCACTCAGCAAAACGTAAGCCACCCTTCTCTTTCTGACACATTTTTGAGATCCTAACATGCATCGAAGTGTACTGTGCTGACAGATGCTCTTATCTAGTCTGACTACACTGCAAGCCATAATGCCTCCATCATTTCGGCTGATGACATGAGAATGAAGTCTTTGTGAGAAATCCCTCCCATATCCCCTCTGTAATATCTGTATTGCCCGTAAAATTCAGCCTGACAAACTGAAAGATGAAATTTGATACAAGCTTGCCTTTACTTCCATGCAATATATTAAGACTACTGTTGTACCACACATCGAACAGGGTCCAGCAGATTCACCTACGGCTGAGAATAACCTGTACCGTGCTTTCCTACCAGCAAATGAAACCTCTTTTAAGACATTATCGTATCCAGCCATGACTTCACAGTCATTTGATCAGAGAGGGATTTAAAAGGAGAACCTTGGTTCCATAAACCTACTCATTTTCATCTTAGTTTATTAAAAATCCTACTGGTCCTGGACTGTTCTGCACCTGGGGAGTAACTGCAAACCTCTCTTCGTTTCATATGCAAAACTCCTTTCTTCCAGTAAGTTCAGATACCAATAACAACTGTTACTTACAAGAGAAGTTGGATACCTATAAAAATAATGCATGAAAATAAATAAAAACTTGATGCCTGTAATAAAAGTATGAAGATTACAATTGGGACAGGCTACATTTACATCAAGCCACATCTTAAAATGAGTAGAAAATCTAGGAAAAGTACCTTTTAACCTGCTTTTGTTAGCTTTGTAATAGTACAGTGACACATGATGAACTGCATCTGAGGACATGTTTTATCTCCATTTTTGGGCAACATGAAGAAGCAATGAAGTTTGTTCACCTTCTTCATGGTCATTAGGCATCTCCAATAAGAAAGCATCCCGTTACTGGATAAAGCAGTAAGTTCATTTTGCTTTGCAACACACACTTGCTTTTTAGGTTTATCATTACAATTTCCATGCCATCACTGCTTAGGAGACCTAATCTATAAAAATGACACCTAAACTTGATCACATCTTGAGACCGTGGGTGCAACTGCAATGCAAGACCAGTGCAGTCCCACCTTTTAGAAAAATTGTTCAACAGACAAGTCACCTGGACAGTTTCCTACTGCTCCTTTAAAAAAAGACACTGCCCAATCTACATTTATCCTTCACATGCTCTATTAATTCCTTTGCTTTATACCTCTTTAGCCAGACAAGGCCTAAAACAAGCATCAGAGAGTGGCCCTGGCAGCAGAAGTACGTTAATCCCCATACAACTGCTCCATTTCAGTATACTAGCACCTGCCATTTTGCTGGAAGATATGAAAGTTGCTGCTATACACATAGATAGATCAATATTTTGAGAGTACAGTCTTGAGGGAATGGAAAAAGCAGGTGTTTTAAGACTGAACTTAGTCAAGATCAAAGAGAACACAGGTCATTTCAGGACAAAGACGCCATTAATCTGTTAGAGGGGGGAGGGAAGGCAGGAAAGCACCTCAGCATCTGCCTTTAGCATCAGCTGACAAATTTGATCATGCTTTCATATTGTGAGACCACAGCAGATACACGTCCCAACAGCAGATCAGCAGGTGCCTACCCTTCTTCCTCTGCTATACATTGGTATGCCACTCTCAGAGGCAGCTAGTGACCACACTTTAGACTGAGTGTGTGTACTGCATGCCTGCTGAAGGAAACAAAGAAAGCAGAGGGCTCTGTACGGTAGAACTGACATACAAGTCTCTGTACTGGTCAAAGGCATTGTTGGCTTCCACCTCCAGCTTGCGCAGGCGAGCAGATGGCATGGCACCATCTTCCAGGGGAGGATCATATTTGTTACTCCATGGTGATCTGCCAAAGAGACAAGGAAAACAGAGACAGTTAAGACAATAGAGACAAACTCTGAAAGGTTTGAGATTGGTGGGTCTAACCTGATCCACAGTTGCTGGACTTCCAAGAAAAAAAACAAAAACCAAAAGGTACCAAGAGCCATCTATCTGTAAGAATTTCACCCTCGACAGCCATTTCAAACACTGACAAAAAGGGGACACTGACTCCTCAAAGTTTACAGTGTACCTAGGGAACGCTCCCTGTCTTCAGGTTTCTACTATATAAATAATTATGCTGTTCCCTTTTTAATATTAAAAAATGAAGCCTCTGCTGTTGCACATTGGGTATTTAAAATGATTTTCATGCAAATAGATGGTGTAGTTTATTTGGGATCTGACAGTATTTGAGCCAAACGCTGCTGCCTACAATTAAGGTCCAAATTCTCCTCCACTATTTTGCTTTGAAATAAACCCTACTTCTAGTATAACATTAGGAAAACATTTGCACAGGTCGAAGGATTTAACAGGGTTTGTAAAGCTGCAGGTTTTACTATGATTTCTGCAGGTGTTGAAGAGATTTTGTGCTCTTAATGAAAGATTCGCTATTAAAAGATTAATGGAACCTTTTGCCCATCTGCTTGAGACTTTTATAATTCCCCTTCTGTAAACCTCCTTTTCATTTCCCCTGTGAATAACCAACCCACATATATCACTGCTAGTTTAAAGAAAGGTACCTCTACCCTTTACCTACTCACTTTTCAAAATACTCCAGCCTACTAACACTAGATCTTAATGCAGGCCATACGTAAGGCCTTTTTCCTCAGTAGCCATTTGTTACTCATTTCTCAGAAAGGCATCCAGTTTTGACATCTGTTTAATGCAAAGCACAAAGAACAGGCTCTGCTTCGCTCTGGCTTTGCACTTTCACAGCCCTTCACTCCTCCCTACCACATCTGACTCAAAAGGTGAGACACCAGGAAGAGCTAAATCATTATGTCACTTCCACCTGGAGCAGTGTTTTCCAGGTGGTGATTCTCATTTTAAAACAGTTGCTTAAAACCCAGTTGCTTGGAAACAAGTCAACAGCTACAGTAGTGCTCCTCTACCTAACAACTCTCCGAAATCTGGAGAAGATTTGCACAAAAATCACCACCAGTGCTATCTGCAGGATTCCCAAACGGCATACCTACACGCATCAGAAACTACACGCAAAACCAAATGACACCAAAGAAGTTCAGGCAGACAGAGCACTGACCTTGCTATCATGAAGTCTGCAAAAGCAAAGCCAGGGTTCACATGCCAGGTAAATGCAGAAGTGTACTGCTACCTTACCAGCAGCATTCATTAGGATGTGCTGCTTACTTTTTCTTTCTCTACCAAAATTTTAAAGAAAGATTTAAAAAAATAATCTACTGTTTTTCTGTGATTTTGGAACACTGTGCTTCTCCATCATGTACGAGGAAGTCAGTAAGCAGAGAACCTATGCAGAAGCCATAGTCAAGACACTTTAATAGTAAACATTAGATGTCTTTCGCAGGCAGCAGAAATGGGATTTAAGGGAAGCCTAATAACATAGATTCTTCTAGCTAGCAGATTGTGGCATTTTCAACCCATTACAGTTGGAGCCAGCAGGAACTTCACCTAAAAAAAAATCCCTCATAACATAACCCCGTGGGTTTTTTTTCTTTATGTGGAAGAGTACTCACAACACATTTGAAAACTTAAATGGAGGCTATTTGAAGAAAGACAGACAGACAAGCACTTAAATTTCAAAAGTCAGTCCTCTAATTTCCCTGAAAGAGAATGGTTTTTGTTTCAGCTAACAGGTTTCAGTGTTGTTGGCACCAAATTCCCCATAAGGATTCCATTTAATAGAGTAATCAAACATACTTAGAGTGGAAATGTATGGACAAAGTTAGGGACCTTGAAGTCTTATATAAAAAAATAAATTAGTAAAAGCTCTGCCTTCACAATGTGGATTCCATGGCTGTTTGATATCCTCCACAAACCTTTGCTATTACAGGAGCACTCGCAGAAGTGCCTGCGAGACTATGCGCACGAAAGGCTGCTCCCACAAGCACCAGTGTGATAATATGGAGAAACTTAAAATTATCTATTTATGAAGATCCAAAAGAGACTCCAAAAATCATAGATCTTCTGATCTATGTTTGACACTGTGAAAAATAAAGTCTGTCTAAATATGAGGAAGGAGTAAACTGTGATGGGCTAAGCATTAGGATATTAATTTCCCTGTGTGCTGCCCCATGAAACTGGTAGAGTTATCACCTGAACGGCCAAACATCCCACAGCAGCTTTTTTTCAAAGCTAATTCCCAGTCAAATTGCAAAGCCACTCAAAAAAACCCTATAAAAATTGATTCCCAGTGAGAAAGTCTGACTACCTAGCTCCACCTTTCCTGCCGAAATTGCATGAGGCTCAGATGTCCGCAGAATGCTTTGAAATTCTTGGATTAGTATTAAAAGAAATGCAATTAGCAACCTCTCCAATAAGAGGAAAACTGGTGTTTAGTTTGAAGTGTGCAGTAATTGGGGATTTAGCATGTTGCAGGCAGGGAATAGTATTTCTTGGGACTTCTAATCGAGCATGTGGTTCCAAAAAATCTTTGTGGAAATATCAAAAGGTTTTAAAAGCATAATAAACTCCTCCTAGATTTTGGCCTAATTGATTAAATTAGTGTAAGAGCCACTTCCCAGTAACAACTTCAGATTTTATGAGGTATGAATAACAGTGTCTGAACACAGGCACAGAATGGGATTAACACATGCACATGCTAGCATTGCTTGGTTTTCAAAGGCTTTTGCTTTGTGCTGAAGGAAAGAATTTACTTCACGAAACAGAGCTGAGACCAATCAATTCCAGAAGGAAGAATCACTTCAATCCAGAACGCTTCAATCAAAAGCCTTAAAGAACAGCATTCTTCAATGCCAGCAATTAATACATTATGTCTGTTCTATACAAACAAATGAAATAAGTAATGGGGTTTCAGAAAAGTTAAGTCCTGAAAATTGTGAAGTAATTTAAAAACCGTAAGTCCTCTTGCTTCCTTGTAACTATTTAAATATATTCACGGAAAGAAAGAGATTGAGCAACTGTCAGAGGCAAGCGTGAAACTAACCTTAAAGAAAGGGCTACCACACATACTAACTAAACAGAGAGGGGTGGAGGGGGGAGCAAGTGTTATTAGTTACTGCAGCATGTCACAATACTGTTTAACAAGTGCCTTTCCAAGTTTCCTGTGCCTCTGGTGACAGATGCTCATGTCAATAGCCTAAATAGGATGCAAGGGGACTACAAGAAACATATCACAGCTACAGTAAGAAAACATCTCTTGAAAGACCCACAAGAAATATAGGATCTAATCCCTTCTCTTGCATCTGCCAGAGAGGATGTAGCTGCATGAGTACATCTTGTGGAGGGCAGAAGCTATAAAAACTCTATTCTAGCTCCTAATTTAGAACTGATTAAATGCATGTAGCTGCTAACATAGATCTGACCAACTTAGACATAAAAGCTTAATGCACAAATGCTTTTAAAAGGCACCAGCCTCTTCTGTGGAAGGTTGAACAAGCTTTCAATGTTGGACTAGTACCCTAAAGAACACAAGTGAACATTTCACCTTACAGACCTTCTTACTTCTTGGTCCACTGCAATAGGTTATATTTTAAAAAAAAAATTTAAAAAATCAGATTAACACTTGGCCACAATCCAGATGCACTGTCAAACCTTGCATCCATTATCAGTCTCCTCCTCCTATTTCTCAGACAAAATGAATCTCAGCATGTAAATCATCTACAGACAGATACACTTTCAGTTTAGATAAGCACCTTTTCTGCAACTCAAAGCAATTGAAACAAATAAATCTAGAATCCTTTATAAGCTTGCCTGCTTCTGCAATGATGGCCTGGGCCAAAAATTTTGTTAAAATATTTTTTGGAATTCCACTCTGAAATAGAAGTCTCAAAACATTCTGGCCAGATGAATGTAAAACACTACTGCAAATCTGCACAAAGCAAAACTAGATTCTTACCGTAGATCAGTTCCAATTGTTAGCAGTAAAAATGTAAGCTATTACACTGAAGCTACAAGGAGAGCCAGAGATGTAACCCATATAATCACAACCAGGAAAAGCAGAATGACTGAGTTGTTAACTCAGGACAGAAGATGAATGGTGGTCATTATTTCACAGCCTAGCACTCTTCATTAAAAGAAAAGAAAAAAAGCTAAGTGATGTAATATTCACAAAGGTTTCTGGACTATAAGCTTTGTGATTCTTAATTAAATATTTGGACCTATGCCACTGTCACTACAGCCATTAAAAAAAGTCGGGCAATGCAAAAAAGGGGGGTGGGGTGGAAATCGCTCAACAGTAGCCATCCTAATGGCAAGGTATAGCATAAAAACATTAAAAGAGAGACTGTGTTCAAAGTGGCAGCCAAAATACTGAAAACTCATTGTGCCATTCCAGTATTACAGTCCCTTCTGCTTCAAAATTCTTTATATTGTAATTACACACAGCTTATATTGTTCAAATATTTTCATTAGTTTTGTCTACAGTCCTCAGAATAAATTAGATATTTTGGTAGAAAGGGATTCCTTTTCTTTGCTAAAAAACTGGGCCAAGATTTTCATGCAGAACTAATGACATTGCATGTCCAAAGGCAGACTCAATCCCTTGCAAAACATGAGTGAAAAAGCCGAGCCTTTCCCAGCTGGCAAGTCCACCCTGTTTTGTACAAACAGAAAATGATCTTGTTTAAACCAACTGTTTGCATCATCTCTTCTCTGTTGTTATCCATTCCAAAGATTTTACAACCATGCAACAATAGATGGTTTAATTTCATATCAAGGCCATCACAGTTATTTCTTCTAGAGATCCAACTGATTTTAGTTTTCATATTCTGAGAATTTTAATTCTTGTATTCACAGCCAAGGTTGAGCCCATCAGCAACAGTGGCAGCACCTCTGTGATAACATATTTAAGAATTGGGGGGGAACTGTACAACAGCAATTGCAGCCGGAGAAAGAAATGAGAATATGTGAGAGAAACAACTCTGCAGACCCCCAGGTCAGTGCAGAAAGAGGGGGAGGAGATGCTCCAGGTGCCGGAGCAGAGATTCCCCTGCAGCCTGTGGTGATGAAGACCACGGTGAGGCAGGCTGTCCTGTCCCCTGC
>JANZLQ010000001.1:52775095-52809289 GCA_026212715.1 Elanus axillaris | reverse complement strand
ATCAAAACATGCATTCCGTGATGCTCTCTTCTGCGTATTATATAATGTTAGCCATCAGGTGAGCAGTGTTGTGATCTCGAAGAGACATCATTTCCCCCCCCCCCCGCCACCCCTGCCGAGTCCCCCTGTGAAACTTGAGTTGTTGTTGAGGTTTGAAGAAAAGATCCGTAAATTTAAAAATTAAATGTGGGTGCTGTGGAATTCTGCAATTTAATACTTCTGTTGATGACTTGGAAGAACGTCTAAAATTATTACTGGCAAAGTCTGCAGCTGATACCAAGAGTAAAGGATTAGTAAGTATTGAATAGGGAAGATGTCTGAAACAGAGAAACATGGTAGCTTTTACTCACCAATATGTATTCAGGCTACACATGTAGGAATAAAAAAAAAAAGTTTCAGGGCTGAGGGCATGGAGGGAGGAGGTATCCTAGGAATCGCTCTCTCTGAAAAAGGCTTGATCATCACAGTGAGGCACTACAGTACCATGTCCACTTGTGCCGTGATGAGATGGATGTTAATGAATTTCCAAGTGCTCTGAAAGATTAAAGGAGTAAAAAAGCCCCTGTGATTTTTAGCTCCCATGATTTATACGGAAAGACTATAGAAGTTCACCTGCCTATCTGAGCGAAGACACGGTTAAGGAATTATTTGATCAAAACCCAGAGGTCCTTATGAAGGTCAAACTTTCTTAGACTGAAGAGCCTATTAACAGAGGTCGTTTTGTAGATGGATGTGTAAGTGTCAGGAACACTTGCTCTTCCAGTGCACGCTCCTGTTCCGAGTGACGTGGGCGAGCGGTTGCAGAGCGTCCCTCCGAGGTGGGAGCTGCCGGTCCCCTGGAGCTCTCCAGAAGGATGGAGAAGTCCTTCCAGCGCATCGCGGTCTTGTCTAGGACATTCCCTGGAAATCTCTTATTCTGAACGTGGGAACGCGTCGTCTTCTGGGTGCGGAAGTTTTTATTGTCTCTGCGAGGTGGTGGGGGAAAGAATCAGGCCTCAAATGTCACTTTTTTAGTTTCACTATTTAAGTCCTTGCCCTGCTTTTCTTAGAAAGTGGAGTTATTCTTTTGTGATTGCTCATTTAAAAATGCAAACAAAACCTTTTTATTGATTTGTGTGTATTGGCAGAATTACTGTAATTGCATCAAATGACATAATTGGTGTAAATAGCTATAATGATGTCATTAGCATGTGTGATTGTGACATTTAACAGTGTAATTAAAATGTATAATGACATGGTAAAAGTCCTTATTAAAGTATGCGAGAAAAGCTCTGCAGGTGGACAGAGCACGATTTTAAAAATTCCATATTCCTGTCATTCTTTCATATTCTTTTCAGAACAACAAAAGCCATTAGGTCACATCAAAACTGATTTTTAAACCCAAAGTTCCAGTCCTGCAAAGTCTTTCTCCACCGGGTAGGTTCTCGTGGCACCCTTGGTGACTTCAGGGGACCTGGTTTCAGCAGGAGAGTCTGCTCAGGCAACTTAGGCACGTTTCTGTTTAAGCCTTTTTGTGGAATATTTCTCCAACAGCATCAGGTTGCTTTTCTTTGTGAGCAAAGAGGGTTCCCGTTCGTAAGGTCATAGGAGAGCTGAGGTTGGAAGGGACCTCAGGAGGTCAGGCGTGTAGTACCCCCATTTTCAGAGAAGGAGGCCATACGTGTTGGACAAGTCCTCCGTCTGCAGGCTTGCAATGCCGCGTGTAGGCTGGTACACAGAACGGGTGCTTATGTGCCAGAGTTGCAGCCTCAACACCCCAGTGCTTGCCTACGTATGCGGCCCCTCCCTCCAGAGCAAAATTATTAATTCTTCTATTCTTAAAGAGCCGTTTTGTGAAGACGACCCATGACTGATGCCACTCCGATAAACGTGTGCGTGCGACACATCTCACGGGGCGACAGGCCAGCGAAGGATGAACTAAGCGAGCATCACACGGATGCAGCTGGTTCCTTGCCGTGGGAATGAGCGGGGCTCTGCTTTGACTGCTTCCCTTCCCCCTGAAATCTCAGGTATGCTTGCATGCTGTGTTGAAGGGCACCATTTAATAAGATGTTAACTACGAATGTTCTGTTTGTTGAAAACACATGGTCGTACCTACGGTACGACCCAATTAGTCTTACCAAAAGATTGTTTTTTTCTTTATTTTTCATTGCTTTTATCTTATAAATCAATGGCTTTATAAATTTTTTTTTTCCTTCCTCCATATTCCTTGGTTTACTTTTTACTCAGTTTATTAAACACTTTCCTTTTTTTTGTTCAGGCAAAACTGGAAAACATATCACTATAACTCAAGCCAGTGTAACTCCTGGAGGGCTGTTAAATCACATCCCTCCTGCTGAGTTTGTCCTTCGGTGGGCTTCAGCACATCTGTACCACCAGGTCATCGGAGCTCCTTACCTTGTCGAATATGTGCTTGATTTCCCATCCTTCCAAAACAGATAGGTAATCTTATTTTGGAAAATCAGTTACTTTACTGGAGATTGGGATTGTCCAAGAATAGTAGAAAAAATAAGACTTTTTAAAATTAATCCTGTTTTACCTTTTATCTTGTGAGCTGAACACTTTGTCTCCCTAGAAAACAAATACAATTAAGGAACAAAATGCAAGACTCAGGTGTTTTGTTTTGGTTTTTTTTAGAACCTTCTTTCACATGTTGGCTTCTGCATCAGGTGTAGGTGGTGTGGTGGTTACTGTGGTCACCACTAGATTTCTGTAAAATTTTACTGCTAGCACGGAGAATCACTTTTTTAAGGATCTCTGCTATGGATAGCCACTTCAGCATAGCTGTACTTCATGTAACAATACGTACTCGTTTATTTTAGTGATCTTAGAGTTGGTCACAGGTCTGTAAATTAAAATAGTTGTTACTTTGCTGTATTTAAACCATATAGTTCTGAGAGCACTGTGAGAGTAAACAAGATCTGAGGTACAGCTGAGATTTTTTTTTTTTCCTGACAAAATAGGTAGGTGGCTGAAAATACAGTTGTGACATACCTGAAATAAATTCTGAGGTCAGGCAGAGTCTGTAGCGTTGGTTTGACTGAAAAAGTAGACACTGTGAAAAAAGACAAGATTTTCAAATTTGATATTTTCTTTCAGAGTTCTCCAAATGGAGCTTTTCACTTTTCATTTCAAACCTACTTTTTTTCCCATTTAACACTGACCAAAAATTAATAGTTCGCTTGTCCCTGTACCTTATCCCACAGGCAGTCCCATCCGTTGCATCCATACCGGGGTTGTGAGCACTGACTATAAAAAAGCGGTACAGTCAGTAATGATAATTGTGATCAGCAGGGTCCAGAATGCTTTCTGCCTGGAGAGAGAAATCTGACAGTCTGCAAGAGTAGCAGAGTCTGGATGTAGGTTGATTTTGATCTGCTGGATTCCGTTCGTGGCTCTTTTATCATCAGATCTGGTGCCCGCTGGTCTCCACACTTCCTTTTGTGAAACTTCTTAAAACTGGTGGCATGTGGGAATTACGCAAAATCTCACAGTTTTCATGTTAATGGAAGGTTAATTCATAACCAAATGAAATGGCTGAATGGACCCTTCACCTCTAATTCTGGTCTTACTGGAGTGTCACGCTTTAGGAGTTCTTGTGATAAACTGTCCCAGTAAATACACTGAAAATGGTTCAGTCTGAAGGGGAGCTTTCCTATTCCTTTGTCAGGTGAACTTTCCTCTTTCCTCCTCTTATATTTTGTGATTATTTTCTCTTTTCCAGATGTTCATCTGCAGTTTAATTTCTAAGACTGCTGTTGACATTAGAGTCGAACAAATACCTTGAATTAGCTAACTTGCTGAACAAATCCCCCCCTTTCAAATAGTTGGTAAATAGGAGATGCTTTCTTCTTGTTTTGCTTAATTATTCTGAGTTTCGCTGGTGGATAATTTCATTGGTGGAGTTGTGTGGTTTTGTTTGCGAATGTTCGTGTTGTATATAAACTGTAAACTGTGGAAAGTGTAAAAGAAACACCCTTTTACAGAATATCCTTAGTTACCTTGTGTGGGGGTGTGACTCCCAGATTTATTCCCTCCTGCTGCTGTGCGCGCCTTGGTGTTCTGGGCTGCAGAGCCAGCAGCCAAAAGAGGAAGGGGCTCCTCTGAGTTGGGGAATCTGGATTTTTACTCCCTTTACTCCTACTAATTCAATGGTGACCTTTTGGGAAAGGTCTTTTACATGACTCAGTTTCCTCAGTGACAGAACTGATGCTGCCTTCTGAAGAGCTCTCAGATACGTTTACAAGTTCCAAATGCATTATTTTTTTTGCAGTACAAATTGCAGATTTTAGATGAAATACATCACTAAACTTTTATTTCCAGTGAATAGGCACCCTAAAGATTGACTTTTTAAGATTATGCTAGCCAATAAAGTTTAAAGGCTGAGATCCCCCAGGAAGTGAACTTAAAGAGGCTGTGGACAGTGTTGAGGGAGAAGTTATTTTAAGTTTCAGTCTAATATCTAAGGAGTCATGTTCGTGGGTGGCTTTATGTCTTAATGTCTTCATTTTGATTTTTTCACCTATTCAGTGCCGCCTTTGACTTTCATGAGAGCCCTGGGGAGCACACACGCTCCCACGCTTTGCAGATGGTCCCATATAGGTACTTCTTCATCCATGCTAAGACAGCTCTGAAATAATCTGCAAAGTTTGGAGTTTGGGAAACAGTGACTCTTCAGCCTCACATGCAGCTCAGGTGGTCCGGGCTCTGCTGCCCTTCTGCTCATCATTTCCTATCTTTGCTTTTTGAACACTTCGGCTTCACCAATAACTTGGGTGAAGTTAACTCTTCAAAAAGAGGGAAATCAAAACATATTGGCATTGGTCAAATGATTTCTCTCTGCCCATAAGTCTTACTAATTATACCTTTCTATTGAGTATTTTATTCTTGAAGGAAGTCTTCTGGCTGGACTGTTTTTCAGAACTTCGCCTTTTGCATTCACTTTCTAGAGCACTTTTGACAGCAGCTGATAGAGCACCTCATACTTGTTCTTTTCTGAAATAGATTCCCGATGAGCTTCCCTTGCTGTAAAAATAGTCCTTTGTGATTCCGGTATCTTGAACATTTAATTGCAGTGTCTCGAAAGAAGAACTCACAGGTTTCATTCACTTCGTATTTAAAACAGGTTATTCCATGTCAGATCTGGCGGAATCAGTCAAGGTACTGACGCAGCTCACTGGTGGCAGTGGGATCAGGATCTGGCCCTTGCTTGAAGCGGAAGTGTGTTTGGTGGTGTCGTGCCAGCGTAGAGCTTCTAAGTTTGGTAGAGCCAATGACCAGTGCGGGATCCTTGGAACATCGTAACATACCCTGGCATTTGTTTTGAGTCTAAGCTTTGCTTTGAAGTCCGGTCCTTGTCCAAAATCTGGTCACTCTGGTTGTATTGATTATGAGGGGCTGAAACTGTTGCTTTGCTCTTGTGCTGCTTCGTGCTGATGGATACAGTTAATTCAACCGTGGGAATATTTGAGTATTTACTATTCATAAATTATGAGGCAAAGTCCAACCACAATGTGAATTATATTCTCACTAATTTAATAATGCAAAACGTTTTTTCTCACCTAATGTGTTAATAATAGCCCGTGTTGACACCACATGGATAATTTCATTCCGAGTGTATGTTCTGTAAGGAGCTCATGTGAAACTGTCTTACTGTCTCTGAGAGGAGATACTGTCATCCCACTTTACTGCATCCAAGATGACACAAGTTCTGTTGAGAAATATGCATTTTTCAGTTAAAAACTACTGGTTTTCTCAGAATGTTTTACTTGCTCTATGGCAGCACTAGTAAGGGTAACAGAATGAATAAATATTACTACCCCAGCAGCGAAAGTTTGAGTATGTACTGCGTTACTCTTAGAGTATTAAAGAGCAGACCCAAGAAAATGCATTCAAGCGTATGCTTTCCTACCTCTGGAGTTCACTTTATTTCACTATACTTCTGGATTGGAGCAGTAGTGTGGAGAACTGTAAGATGTTTCTTTATATTGGATCTATTTTATCTCTAGAGGCTACTGCCTAACCTTCTTTAAGTTAGAACCCGATGTTGTGACACATTAAATTAATGCTCTACGAGATGAGTGGGTATAGAAGTTTTCCAGATTTGTAATTTGCAGGACTTTTTTTGGTGTTAGAAATGCACATGCTTTCTTTTATTAAATTCAGTACAGTTCTGTTTCCGTGATGGTCAATATGTCCATCTATTCCATAAGTTTGTTGGCTTTGAGCATAGGAGACAATTAACATTGATCCTGTGCTGTGTCTGAATCCACTGACTGCGAAGTACGCAACATCAAGTTTTTTTGGTTTTAAGCAGATAAAGTGTTTATAAAAGGATCTGTGCTGTCAGGTGGTTGACGGAAAGACATAAAGTGAAGTTGCCAAACCTGGTTGTGCAGAACGTGGCGTGAATACTCTCCGGTGGCTCGTCAGGGTCACCTGGTGCTGGTGATTTCCGAGATAAGGCATGGGAGCTTTCCCTGGAATGCTGTCCTCTTAGTGTTTCCCCGTTAACCTGCATTGACTTGAAGTGGGCACCCTTCTGCCCCGTGCTGGTGACGACGGGGTCTGTCTGGTCCAGGGCACTGTGCACACTTTGCGTGCCGAGCTGGCCCACCGCTTCCTCGCTGGACTGGGTGCCGTTACCTCCCTCCCTTGTCATTCCTAGTTTAAATCCCTCCTTACCGGGCTGACCAGTCTGTTGGCAAAGATGTTTTTTCCCCTCTTGCTCAGGTGGATCCCGTCTCTTCCTAGCAGCCTCAGTCCTCAAAGAGGGTCCCATGGTCGTAACAACCAAACCCCTGCTGCCAACACCAGCTGTGCAGCCAACAGCCAACAGTCAACCAGTCGTTGACCCGCAGCACCCATCCATTGGGATATGGAGGGGCTCCTGGTTGTCAGAAGCGTGGGTTGGTAATAGCTCGTAATCTTTGGTTTTAAAATACTCAACTATGCTTAGAAATTCTTGCCTCCCTTGTTTTCTTTAATTCTCGTGAAAGCCTTTTGTCCGTGATCTCTTGTGCATCTTCATGGAGCTGCTTCCATGGCACAGATGAGGTGCCGTGCGGTGGTACTTCTGGTGGTTCTGTGATGAGGGCAGGTCATGCAAATGGGTTGCCCACGTCTGGAGATTCCTTGCTGATTTGAGATGTAGGGATGCGGTTGTGTGGGAAGCTGGCGTACCCGCTGCGACTGCTTTACCACCTCCAGACAGAACGGAGGCGTGGGTTGCTGGACGGTGAGGCTGACTCTTGATTGTGAACCCCACCTGTGAAATGGTTCCTGGTGACCTATGCTTACCGTTCCAGCGTTGTTCCCGAAGAAAATCCGCATAGCAAACGGCAGCCAACCGTAAACACGCCGGGGTTAGACTGGGCAGCGCAGGCACCGCGCCTGCCCAGCTCCAGCGCGCCACGCAGCATTGCTATTCTGCTGCCTCGCGCGGGGCTTCAAACACACGATATTAATTCCCTGCCAAACAAAATAAATTTGACAGCAGAGGAGGCTCTCTCCAGACTCGCTCCTCTGACACTGGGAAGACTAAACTGTTTGTAAAGACACCTATCACCCACTGACTTCTTTCCCGTGACACCCGCCTGCTCTGCCGAGATGCTTTTTTAATCCTGCCCCTTCAGTCAACACCTGACATAACTTTTGAGATCTAGTCACTCATGTGCTGGCCAGTCATACTTTCATAATGTGCCTGTCATCATGTTAAAACAGTCATACGGTGACATACTTTATGGGCACGAACATGTTTTAGAGATGAACAAAAAGGATTGGCCTTTAAAAAGGAGCAAGGGTAGCATTTCCTTGCAGTGAAAAGACATATAATTTGAAATAATAGTATGTCAATAGTGCTTATAGGAAATTGGTGCAAAATGGGAATTTCAAAATCAGCCTTTAGCTGGGCAGGAGGACTGCTGTGCTTTCTAAAACAGGCCCCTCATCTGAGCGCGGCTCTGAAAATATTTGTTGCACAGAGCCAGCGTGGTTGTTGTCAATGCACTTCCATTAGCCGAGCCGTGGCGTTGTCGGGAGCAGATGTTAATGCCGCACAGCACTGGGCTGAATCCTAATTGCATACCTTTTGACTGGTAATATCACATAATTTCAAAATGATTGAGTGAATGGTTATTTCAGATGAGGTGTAAAAGCTTACAGTTGTGATTATATATACGTATCCAGTACTTAACTTACACAGTGCTTTTATCAGGATGTATGTCTGAATGTGTATTACAGATGTAATTTTAAGTGACTCCATTCGTTAAATCACAGATTATCCACTTCTATCCCAAACTATTAAACTATCCAAACTCTAGGAGGTCACTGTTAATACAGCGAATAATTAAAAGTGCAGAATGCTGTAAAGGGGTTTGCTGCCTGAGTGTGATCACTAGACGTCATGCTGTAATTGCTCATTTAACT
Source organism: Elanus axillaris (assembly GCA_026212715.1). NCBI lineage: Eukaryota > Metazoa > Chordata > Aves > Accipitriformes > Accipitridae > Elanus > Elanus axillaris. The sequence continues at coordinate 52,800,862 of JANZLQ010000001.1, read as the reverse complement.
AATTTAACAAATCCCAAAGCAGCTAGAGAGTTTTATTTATTTAGATGTGGATTCTATATTATTTAAAGGTGTTTTATTTGCGTGATATTAAACTGATTCATTTAAATCTCTACAAGGAGAAGCTACAGTTCTCATCGTAATTTAGTCTCTTTTTTTTTTTTTTTGCCTGCTTCCATTCATTATTTGTGGGGAGTTAATATTTCAATTGAAAGAGCAGAATTTTATTACTCTAATTATTGTTTGCTAAATTACAGAGTTGCTCATAGTTGTCTGAATGGTAACGAAATAGTTCTTGTACCATGTCAAAGTTAAAGTAGTTCATAATACTGTATGTAAAAGGTGTAATTTAAGATGGTTGTAAGGGTTTCTCCAGCAAGGCAGTTAATTTAAGAGTTTGCTTCATTTTCTAACCGCTTCTATTTTCTTAATACATTTATGCTATGATGTCCTCTAAACATATTAAAATGCGTTATCAGTCGGTTAGCAAACCTCCCTAAAGATGTTTGTATTCATGAGGCAAGTGTAAGCAGAAGAAACACAGCTTTATTTCACTTACTCTGCTGCTTTGTTCATTAAGCTAATTACTGTATTCTACATTCCTCTTTTTCATCTGGCTTGTTTCTGGAGCTTGATCCTTTCCCAACCCTGAATCGACTGTTACTGAACAGTTGAAGCTGAACAGGAAGGAATTGCAGGTGTCAACTCACAGTTTACAAATATGACATCTCCTCTGGCATAGCTGGAAATATGAAATATTGATTTATGTGCAGTAAAAGGTCTTATAAAAATGATCACATACACATGAGAGATTAATGCGCTGGAGATCAATAGAAATTTCATTCTTGACGCTAGACTGTCACCTATGGTGAAATGCTAAAATACAGAAATCAATATTATCTATGAAATGTCAAATTTATTATAATTATGAGGATGAAAGCTGGCCAAGTGGCTCCCAAGAGAGAAGGAAGGATAGGTTACTGTGCTGAAGCATCCTTCATGTCCCTTGTTCACTTGCTGCCAATTTGAGAGCAATATTGGTGCAGGGGGTTTTCAGGCATTATGTATCACTGTGCAGTAACAAATTCCTCCTGGAATATTTAACTCTTGAAACTGACAATAACACAAGCGTCTCCGTAGTCAAACGGTTCGCGAGTTTTAGGGGAATACGGTGCCCCGCGCGCGTGTGCGCGCTTATGTGCAAAATGCGGAGACGTTTCTCGGCGTAGATCATGATCCGATCCCAGCCTGCAGCGCGCTGCTTGGGAAGGCTGAGCTCGGGGAGCTGCTCAGCGCGGAGATGATCTTCCTGAAATTTAACCTACGCTCACTTCTGTTCTTTGCAGTCATGTGCTGGGAGGGAATTTATCTGTCACCAGGCTTTGCATTTTCTACAGCCTTAGCGATCGGCTTGACTCTTAAAATACTGCCCTTCGGTCCCCACTGCGATGCGGTGATTCGCTGGAGGGATTTTTACGAGTTGGAGGCGGCCGACTCGCCTCATGTATCGAGTTTACAGAGTCTCCCAAAAACCAACACAAAGCTAAAATCTTATGAACTCGTAAGAAAACCGTAAAAGATTACGGGTTCTTCACCGTTTCCCCCCCGCCTTTGTTTCAGAGATCTGGTTTAAGTGGGAAAATGCTCAGAGAGTATTAGTAGCCAGCACTTGTACATGAGGGGTCTGCGCCAGTCTGGGACCCCTTCTGATATTTTGGGAGTGTTGTTAAATACGTCATGCCGTAGCAAAGGTTCTGGGTGTGCGACTTCTCGCGGCTGGATCCTGTCTTCTTTAATAACACTTGCGCTAGCTTTTCGTTCTGTGGCGGGAGGTATTTGATTTCACTTGTCTGGTGTCAGCCATGTAGAAAAATTCCTTTTACGTCCCTTTTCTACGCTGTACTCCTTTGGTGCTTTTGTTCTGCTTTTACACCTAAGCCAGCCAAAATAAAGATACTCCTACGTATCTTTATTTCCCACTGGAGTTTGGCGCTCCATCAGAAGACCTTCTGCCTCTCAGATGCTGCAGGTAACGTCCCCCAACCCTTTTTGAGTAGCTGTTGTGTATAACGAGTTTCTCTTCATTTTTAAGGCTCTTGCTCTGCTTTTCTTATTTCAGTATTATCCTCCAGGTGGGAAGGTGAGAATACTGCTCACTCACCATCATGTGGCCTTGGCTACTGGTGCCTTTATCTTTGAAAGAAAAAATTCCTTTTGGTTTATCAATATTTCCTTTTCCTAATCTGTCACGCACAGAGTTCTGATCTTGTCTGCCTCGCCCGTGGCTTTTTTGGGTGCAGCAGACTGGTATTCTCACATATCAGTAAAGGAATATACCTGCTGCTGCAGAAGTGGTAATAAACTTGGGTTAGAACAAGATCTGAATTTTCCTGTACTCTTTTTATGGGTAAATAACCTTTGGAATTTTGATATATATTTTTAATATTCAGAGAAACAAAATTTGTACCTATACCAATGCAAAGGAGCATTGCATATTGCCACACTGCTGGCCTGCAAGTGACACCTACAGTCATGAAGGCAGAGCTCCTTCTGAGTTAATGGACTCCTGGGAAGGACAAGTGCTGCTTTGCTGCTACTTTTACGTGCTGCACATTAATTGGCAGAAAAAATATTGCTCGGTCCTCCTTAGAAATCGGGTTTGAAGCAGAAAAAGTAGTTAATGCTTTGTTTTGTTTTGTTCTACAAAAGAAAGCGATCGTTCATGAAGAGTAAGGCGGTGGATCCCAGCCGCTTGCCGGGGCTGGGCAGCAAGGTTTGGCACCAGTGTTAGTCCAAAGGTTTTAAGTTGGCAGTGAAATCTTTTTTTCCCCATTTTACAGAGGAAGAAAAGAGTTCACAAGGAGATTTGTGACAATTTTTTCAAATTTTTTCTGAATTTAGATGTCCCACTTTCAAGGATATTGTTTCCAAGGAAAGCAGTGAAAAACACGAGCCGAGATCAGGTTCTGGGCTTTTAGTATAGATGCACATCCACGGAGACTGAAATACTTCTGCTCTTACGGCTTTTGCCAAATGCAAAGCACGTCCGTGTGGAAGGAGTGAGTGCGTAACGGAGCAGTGAGATGGAACCCGCAGCTTCCACGCTGTGTCTTAGCACCGCGAGACCCGTGCTCTTCGGTCATAATCGCTCTGGGAAAGGACGGTTCAAAAAATAAAGATACTTCTCTTCAAAGGGTGCCTGTGGCAATTACACGCACGCCCGATTCCTCCATGAGGAGGATTCAGCTACTGCTGTTTCCAGCTGAATGGACTAAACAGATCATTACAGTGAGAAAAAAAGAACAATTCTTTATCCTCTTTAATTGCTAAATAATTTCTTATTCATACATCATTCCGTAATACTTTCCTTCTCCGGAACCTTTGCATTTTAACGAATTTCCAGTTAAGGAAACGCGTAGATGAAGTTTACTTCTGTTTGTAATACACACTTTTCTTTTTCTCTTGTGGGGAGAGGCAGAGAAGGAAGAAGATTTTTTTTTTTATTACCCTGTAGCATTTACACAGTTTTTCTAAATAGAGATTTGGGGAGATTTTTCACCTTTTTCCCAGCTTCTTAAGGTTTTCTGTACCTCAAGTAGCCAAAGCAGTTCAAGTTAATACTTAATGCAACACACTTTAAGAGATAGGCATTTCTTGCAGTCAGGTCTCAATTAAGAGATAAAAGACAAAAAGTGCAAAGCACTTGATAAAGCTCAGAATACAAGGACCGGCATGGAAGTGCTTGAAGCTGTCCATAGCGATAACTGGATAGTCAGCTGGAATCTTCTTGAAATGAAGTGGGTGCTCTAACTTATCAAATTCCACATATGGGGAAATTATTGGTGCCCACAGGGGTGATTAACACTAACTCAGTGGGTCAGAAACAAGCTGGGATAAAGGTGAAAACTGTATCTGACTATCAACACCAAATACATCCATTTAGAGAAAGATAGCGGTATTTTTTTCGCCTCTCTATATATCTTCAGTTGTGCAGGTTGTCAGGGTAGTCACACAGTAGAAGCTGCATATATAGAGGGTGCTGTATAATGTGCAAATTGCAGTGCACATTAAAATGTAATCTATTTTAATAAGTCATATTAAGATTACATTTTAGATAATTGTATGTTTATCTTATACAACAAATATTTGCCCTGGTGTATATATTCTCTGTCTCTGTCACTCTCTCTCTCTCTTTAAATTACAAGTACTGGCACCAAAAGAGAAAACAACATAACATTTAACTGATATAATGAAACAATCAGCTGAAGCTCAGGTAATCAAACCTAGGAGGTGACGCGTGGCTTGAAGGTCCCCGCATCGCCACCAGGATCCCGGCAGTGGCAAGGAGCCGTGGTTCCCGTGCGTGCCTGTGGCGAGTCCAGGGGTGACGAAGGGACCTTGGGGCTGGCGTGGGTCCCTGAGGTCGGTCAAGAACGCGGGGTCCAAAATCACCCCCAGTCTAAACAGGTATAATTAAGAACACTCGTAGTCACCGAAGGGATGGCTTGACCTGGGTTTTAGGGCCACCGGTGGCCCGTTCAGGTGTGTCTCTGGTTGTCCCGGTGGCGAGGAGGCTCCCGCGTCCGCGTGCCTCGGGCAGCGCAGGGCTGCACCGATCCCTCGGGAGCAGCTCCCGGGCACCTTCCTGCTCCCCCCCTCCCCTGCTCCGTCACCGGGGGTTGGTTAGGCTGCCAGCTTTTTGGGAGGTCAGTGCTTGTTGTTGTATAGCTTCTGCAGCACCTGGCATGGGAGAGCTCGACCCTCTTGCTGTCGCTACCGAAATAAAAATACGTAAGTGAGAGAGGTCCTGTTAACGGGGCTCAGGGGCCTGGATTAAGACGGTATTTGATGCTTAATTGTGAAATTATTGGAGTACGGCTTCAGGAGTAGTCCTACTTGGGTGCCCGTTTTTGTGGCTTACTCGTCATCTCATTCCTAGTTTTTTTTTGTGGTTACTGTTGCTCGCTGTCTTTTTGTTTCCTGAAAGCTGCACAACTGTTTGAGGTTTTTATTAGCTGTATCAGTAAGGCAGGAGTCGATGAGGAGTTGATACCTGCAGTATGTTTCAAAGGTGATGAGGACAGTGACTGTACCACAGTAGAGCCACGATCCAGATAGTCTTTCAGAATGGCATTGCTCCCATGATTTAAATCATTAATGTGTAATGAACTGATAATGTTTGCTTTTTAATTTTGGTCAGCAGAAGCTGAGAATTCAAATAAAAAGATTCCTGGGTATCAGTTGCTGGAATACTCAACGGCCGGTTTCTTCTTACCAGACCATCGCAAATCCTGGACGCCCATCGCAGCTGGGGCGGTGGCAAGTATCTTTGTTTTGTGCACACCCTCTGCCTGTTGTTTATTCAACCCCAGAGCCCAACACCCCTGTTTGCTTATCCCATGGCCAATTTTTTTTGCATTTCTGGTAGATTTTTTCCTACTTTCTCAAGTACACAGTAGTTGCAAACCAGCTCAACTGACAGAAATTTAACCAATGACTGAAAATAAGACTAAATATAAGCATTTCTTTTATAAGAAAGTGTTCAGGGACAATGAGATAAACAATGGTGTCAGCAATGAAACTCTGAGTGAAATTGGACTGGCACTGGCTGACCTTGGCTGTAGTCTTTGTTCTTGCGTATTGGACTTAATGTCAATAGGTTAGTCACGGTGACATCCTTCAGCCTTGAGAATTGAGGGCACCAAGCATCTTCTTCCCTGGCCGCAAACAAACTAACAACTTCAAATGCCTCTTAACCTTCATCTCCATGAGCTTCAAAGGATCAGCATGAGATGCATCTTCATCCCTCATAGGAGCAGAAATCCAGGGACAATATGATCAGTGGGCTCAGGGGCTGTGCCTCCACTTCTGCAAATGTCTCCTTTTATTCCCCTTCCCTTAAAAAGTAAGGAGGTGGGAAGGCGGTTCGTATTTTGATGTAGACCCTTATTTCTGGCAGGTATTTATACCTATGATAAAGTCGATCCAAATTATTGCTGTGCAAAATGTCCGGGGAGACTAAGATCTCACCCGGAATATTTTTTTTTACATTTGTTTTCTATTTATTGCCTATAGTCAATAAGGGAACATTCTGGTACCCAGTAACCTTTTCCTCTCTTTGTGTTTTTATTTTCCTTTGGTGCTTTCTCTTTTTGCTGCGAAAATGCCGTGTAAAAACCAATGTTAAAGTAGTGCCAGGTTTGAATAATTTAGCATTTCTGAGTCAGGACGTTCAGAGTGTAAGATGACCACCTAACACTTGTGCGCTTTATTTCTTTTCATTAACACTGCGTCATTAACTCTGTTCCCCCATTAAAAAGAGATGCTGTAATTTGCCAGAGGTAATGAGAAAACAGAGGAACAGCTACGGTCTGTCCGACCACAGTGTTAATGTGGAGCAATAAAGGGCCTGATACTAACTGCTATCTGGGATGGGGGTGAGGCTGTTAAGAAGTGCAGTTACACTGAGGGTACTTCCTAGTAGTTGCTTAATATTCCATGGAGGTGTTTCGTGTTGCTTGGGCTGATGCCTGGGGAAATACCATCCACTCCCTTGAAGAAAGAGGAAATGTCTCCAGCAGCGTGTTATACTCTAAGTAAAGTAAGCTCTGAGTAAAGTAAAGGTTAATCAAAGTTGTGTCTTGCTAAAAGGAACTTGAAAGCTTAATTGTGCTCCTTGCACATGTGGCTAGAGGCTGCGTAAATCCAAAAACAATCAGTAATATTGCATGTATTAAAGTGACCGCGTTCCTTGCTCGTTGCTGGTTGTTTTTACCCAGTGGATTCAGTTTCCAGCTGCTTAGCGATACTTCCACTTGTTCTTCAGACAGCCCCCTAAGTCAGCCGTGACTCAGGTACGTCTGCAGCTTCTTACCTGCACGTAATGACCGGCCTGTTGGAAAGGCCCATGTCTCGCTCCCGGCCTCAGGACACAAGTATTCCTTGGAAGACCTGGACCAGAACGCAGCGTCTGATACGCCTGCACATCCCGCGACCACCTCTTCTCTTGCAAAACCCCTTTTGCTAACTCACTTGTACACCACGTGAGTTGCAAGTCCAGATGCATCTCAGTCCACGTTCTGATGGTCAAGAGATGAGAGGTGCGGTGGGAGCTGACTTCAGAGGTAACAGTGCGGCATCGAAGAGCATGAGGGTGAGAACTCAAGCGCTGCTGAAGATAACCTTCATTGAACAGAACTGCTACAAAGCTTAGCTTTTATCTAAGCCGTTTTGGGTTGAACAGCGTAAATCTCTAACTGAGCCATCAAGGTTCAGTTCCCTGTTCAGACAGGAGATACAGACTTTGAGGGTCGAGCTCTTGTACACGTACATCTGTCAAACAGCGAACAGGTCCTTCAGCTTCTCCCTGCTGTCACTAATGACCCCCTTGTAAGTATGTGGAATTCCTTTAGGCAGTAGACTTTCTGGATCACCGGGGTCTTCCGATGCTGTGCTGGCGCATGCAGTGTGAGTTCTGAAGCCTGTGCTGGACCTTCTGGCTACACCATCGCGTGCCAACGGCTTCCCTGGGTGGCCGCTTCCCCCAGTAAAGCACAGACAACAGTTCTTCCTTCATCACTTCTGTGAAGCATTTGAGATGTTTGAGTCTATTTAGGAAAAACACCGTGCTGTTTCTGACCTGCGTTAGTGGAACGAAGGAAGAACGAAGGAGGTAGCGAGCGTCTCTGGAAACTCGGTAGCTTTGCCTTTTGTTGCCCTGAGACGGGTCGCCACTTGGGATGCGGATTCGAGAGCTGCTGGCTCTCTCCAGAGCCTTGGTCCAGGCTGTCTGCAGAGAGGTAACCTCATCCTAGGCTAGGCAGGGTTCCGTCTTCAGCTTTTGTTTCTCAGGTCAGCCAGTATCCCTGAAATCACTGAAAATAAGCGTAAGGAGTATCCCCGGAAAGAGGGAGAAATGGTCGTTTATTGAACACCAGCTTTTCCCAGGCAAAGGAAAGGTATACCCTGTTACACTATCTTAATTACATTTATTGTTTCAAGCAGTATGGGCTGGCACTTCTAACATCAGAGCTAATATAGCAGTCTACACAGGCTTTTCTTTTTCTTTTTAAGGCACAGGGCAGGAAGACAATTCACGTTCCAGGGCTTGTTTGATAGCATGCCACAACTTGAGTTAAGCAGGTGGCAGGGTGAAATATAAAAGGCTTGCTAAACAAAGAATTTTTATTTCCTGGTTTGTGCCTGCAGGGGAGGAATTATGAAAGCAAAGCAGAAACCTGACAGCCAAAGAGCATCCAGAATTCTTAAATGAATGGTTTTATTGTTCTTTTATAAAGCTATGCAGATTAATTACAATTTAAAAATAAAAGCGGTTTTTGCAATGATGGACCGTTAAAAAAAAACTAACAAATGACAAAATGGCTCGTTATACCTTAAGAAATTGGCTTCTAAAGCTGCCTGAATAAACTGTCTTCGTCCACTTGACTCCAGTCAGCAGACTCTGCGAGCGGCAAAGCTCGGTTAGAGCGCAAGCTTTTTAATCTAAGGCAGCATGAGATCATATACAAATGGTCGCAGCTTCATTTTCCCGAGAGGTAAAATGTTTTTGCTGGGATCGCTGGCAAGCGCCTTAGCGGCGTGCGCGGGTTTGGGGTGACCTCAGGCTGAAGGCTCCGGTGCCACGATTCCCAAGCCTTTGCTTCATCTCCTTTGATAACAACCAAATACACCAACCGCCGGCTGCACCGCAGTCTCTTGCGTCGAAGCCGTGCTGCTTAAGCAATAAGCACCCCTTGCATTTCTGAAATTAATAAAGTTAGTTTGAACCTCAAATGTCACTTATTTGCTTTCCTGTTTTCATAGGTGATTTCACTAAGCAGAAGCGCTTGCTAATCCTACATTCACATAGATAGAAGGTCAAAGTTGGTCAGTGAGCCAAGAAATACCATATCAGGGTTTCTTTCCTCTCCAATTGAAAGAGGTATAAATTGTGGAATTAGTGTATTGATTGAAGGCTACAACTTCAAGCAATCAGTTTTTCTGGCTTGACAAGATTATTTTATCCTACTTTTCTTTTATTATTATGTGTTGTATTTGAGTCATCCTTCAGGCAGATGAAGTGACAGCTTGATTTAACTCAATAAAATCCACCAGTTAGGAAACCTACTGAGCCGAACAAAAGATGAAAACGACTGCAAGGGGAAGGTGCACAGTTAGTGTAAGCAAGCATAGCATGCTGAAAGAAGACAATATTAACTGAAATTATGCTCTAATCAATGCATTTCTATGGAAACTTGGGAGAAATTTGTAAGACCTTCGTGCTGGGCCAGTGAACAGATAATGCTGGCTTTCTTATAAAAAAGTAAAAATGAGATTTCTGCCACTGCGTACTGAAAGCAGTACTTCCATCGTAGCTCTGCTTTTGTGTAATTGCAAAAAAGTTGGCTAATGTTGCTTTCCTGACAAATTTGAAGGGAAATGCTTAACCGGGGCTTTATAACTGTGTGGCAAGTAAACCAGCGTCAAGTCTTTGGGTCGTAGGTGTTTGCTTTGTTATGTACGGACACAGGCGAGTGTGCTCAGTGTGCGCAGCAGACCCAGGGCGGTGAGCGGAGCTCGTAGGAGGGCAAGGGGACGGAGGAACAGGAGGAGGAGGAGGAGGAGAGCCAGCGCTCTGCCCCAGCCCCAGCCGCGCGGTGGGTGGTGGCTGCGGTGCCGGTGAGTCCTGGCACGGCCGGCTTGGCAGAAGGTGCCGGAGCAGCCTGCCGTAACCGCGGGGGCTCAAGGGGCACGTGCACTGCGCAGTGAGGTGCTGACGGCGGCCGGGACCCCCCCGCTAGCTAGTCGTCGTCGACTGTTTCACCAGGGAGGCTAAGAGGTATGTACTAAAAAAGGCGTATTTTTCATCTGCACACAGGAGGCTTTGCCATTGATCCTGCCTGAGTGGATCTGTGGCGTAAATAGGGTAGAAAAAGGACGACGTAAGGTAGCGACCTCTTCCTTTTGCTGTTGGCCAGAGGTCCTGGTGCTTGCTCGATGCAGTTCTGAAAATGTGCTTGAACTGAGGCGCAAATAAATGACCCCTTTTTCGCATTATCTGTTGGGAAGTAGCTAAGGTACTGTACAACGGAGATTGTAATGCATTGCAGGAAAGTGGAAGCTTGCTGATGTAAGTCTCTGAAGTGAACCGTGGTGGCTGTTGGGGTGAAGATGGAGGCGGCCAGGCTGTAGCGGACGACGTTATCGGCACAGACGTTGCCTCTGGATTTCAGTGGTGCGGCCGTACCTACTCACTGATACTGGTTTCTCAGTAGGCGCGAATGGGACAAATGCTATATCGATGTGCAAAAAATAATCTCAGTGTGTTATTTAGGAAGACAAAGTAGGAAAGGGTAACTCGAGACATCTTGTTTTTGTAATTTTTTAGTCCTATTTCTAATCATGCTGTTTCCTCCTTCTTCCCCCAGAAGGCCCCAAGTCTCCTCTGACTAATATTCTGTTAGCTGTACCGTTCACTCGGCATTTTTCTCCTTCCTCAGCGGAGACTGGCTACTGATCTGTTCTCAGCATGGTAAGCGAGTCCTTTCAAAATGGGACAGCGAGAACTGTGTCATTCCGGTTTCCGTTGTTTCTGTGGAAATGATGGTTTAGTTATCATGTCCATCGCCTGTGAGCTGGTACCAGACAGTACCCGGTGAGATACTGAGTGCCAATACCGCAACTTTCTGGTCCTCTACGCTGGCTATTAAGTGAGTGTATATGGCACAATAAATCTGAATTTTAGTACCTTGTCCTATTCTGGAAGGTTTCCTAGGCTGTTGATACTGCCCTTAGCAATCGGCCTCGATTACCTTTGGGACCGTGTTACTGTTTGATTCTTTTCCTTCGAGAACTTCACCCAGAAGCAGGAAAACACGACTGTGGCCGTGAAGAGGTCGCCGGTGTTTTACTCCCTCCCGGCCGGAGGGAAGGTGCGGTCCGGCAGCGGGCGCAGGCAGAAGGGGAGCGAGGAAAACGAGGATGCGATGCCCTGGGGGGGCTTCACCCAGCACGGCGAGGCAAAGGAAAGCAGCCGGGGGTTCTGCTGGGCGGTGGGCATCTGCCAGAGAAAGGGACCTGCAGCCGGAGCAGGGTCACGCTTGCCGGTCTCTGCCGGCACAAAGCAACGTCTGTGCCTCGCCTGCATCCAGGTCAGCGCTTCTGGGTGATGTCTTTGCCGTGCCCGTGTGGGTGTAAAGGAAGGCGGCACCTGCGGCACGCGCCGGGGGAGCCCGGGGAGGGGGAGATCTTCCGAGTCCGCCCTTCCCTTCCTGAAAGCCTCAAATACCGTGTCTTGATCACTATTTTATTTGGGTGATGAGCTCAGGATCAAAATTATCAATGCTGATGCATAAATAATCTCTTGCTAAGTGATCTTACGGAGCCCTTTGATTTGCTGGTAGGTTTTGGAGTGTTTTTTGCCACTTAGAAGAGTATTTTGTACAGGTGCAGTCTGCAGCGTTCGTGTGCGTTAGAATTGCTTTTAAAGTTGCATCTTCTGGTATATAAACATCTATAAACCCCTCTGCTTTAAAAACTATTCCCATGACTAATAACAATGATTGCAGACCAATCGTATAACATTAACGTTGTTCGTCCGACTCCATTGCAAACGACGTCCAGATTCACACTTTTCCTGCCTGTTCCATTTAAGTTCCTGTCATTAAGGTGATGTAAAAGCAGGAAAAGGACAGCTCCCATTTAAGGTTTCATGTGAAAGACCAGACTGCTGCATGATTATTTTAAAAAACCATGGTTTGCAACTTTGAGGGGAGTTAAGACCATGCATTAACATTCATTAACTTGTGTGTAATTTCTCCCGCCCAACATTTCTTCACCATTTAAAATTGTTTTCATCTTTCTGAGGATGAGCATATGTTGTCATGATCTTCTTAAACTGCAGTTTGGTAAATGACTTGTTTAAATTTAAGGAAAAGAGGTTGTTGATAAGTATAGTTTTCTAATACTCTTCCTCAGCTGTCATTTACTTTGACTAAATTTATTTAAACCACCTTAACCTTTCAGAGAAAGGCCAGGAGATGTTTAAAAGAATAATATGTGTCTGACATTTTGGTTTACCAAAAGGACACCATCATAATTCTGTAGTGCCTCTGTTAAAAATAAGCTAAGAAAAGGAAACTAAAATATCTTTTTCTTTCTGCTTAATTTTGGAAGAGTGGGAGGAAATGTGATTGATAGTTGCGTTAGGAAGTGACCTGCAAAGGTAATCACCACGTGCATTGATTTGTCACTGCACCAAGATTGCTGAGCATCTTCCACATACAGGTAGGCTTTCCCTCTCCGATAAACTCCTGAGTGTTTTATTATCCAAACACGCTTCCTCGGCGTTCTTTCTGGTACTGACCACGTCTTTGACGTTGGCATGGAAAATACAAACGTAGGCCAGATTCCCTGGCTGCTTTTAACATAATTCCGTCTTGCTTTGAGAGTGTTTCCTCTTTGCAGCCATTTCTGTTTCAACATTTCAAGGTCTCAGGAGTTTATTGTCAAAAAACTTTGTAGGTTAAAGAAGTAGCTTTCTAATTACGAGCAATTTCGGAGTCACAGAGCTTCTTTCACTGACGTTGTTGTTCTCAGACTGTGAATTACAGCTGTGTATCAACGGCCAGCACAAGCACGAAAGTTTTACAGGTTGTGGTTTTGTTATCCCCTGAGTTCCGGTGCAAAGATACCTGGTGCGTTCAGTTAAATCCACTGTTTTTACTGTTTTTCAGCAGGTCTGGCAAAGATACCTGGATTTTAGCAGTAGGAGAGACGGCCAAATATGAAGCAAGACGTTGCCATGTATGTGACTTTATTTTTGCGTTCATTATTATCATGCCTAGGCCTTGTGAGAACTGCACGGGTGGCGTGGTCGCTCTGGAGTGCTGCGGCAGGAGGAGGTGGTGCAGGCGAGAGGAGCTTAATGCCCAGTCCCAGCCACTTTCCTCAGTTTGGGCTGGGTGTGCGTTTGTGATGGGTTACAGAAGAGACCTAAACACAACTCTGATATTTATTAATGTGGGAGACCACCAGATTTATCTTTGTTTGATGACCTCACTATCAGCAACTGGCAGCTGTATTTGATGAACACAGAGGAGGCTGGAGCATACTGCAGTGTGGCTTTATCAAGGGTTTTCAAACCCTGGGCGGTTAGAATGAGGTATTTTAATAACAAGACAATCCCCTGTTCTTTTTGTCACCCTCTATGCATAGTAGCAAAAGCAATCTCGCTTCTAATTATATGTCATTCCTGCAAAAATAAGTGCCGCAAATGCTTGCGTGCAGAAAAGCTGGCTGTGCTTGAAGCTTTTCGGTGCAACTCAGGTGGGGTGGGGAAAAGCAGGAGCGAGCAGGAATAAGTGTTTTCGGCTTTGGGGCCCATGACTACATAGAATTGATCAAGGATCAAAGGTATGGTTTGTTTTTTTCGTTTTTAAGAAGTGATTCGGTGGTAGTGGATGCTAACTTGCAAATAATCAGGGAAACCCCGGCTTTTCTTTGAATTGAGCTTTTGTTGTTGTCTTCCTGGCACGATGAACTTTTTCAGCCCTGCTGCTCCAGGGACTCAGCTTGCACACAGTATTTTGATCGTATTTTGTTGCTTGGTGAGAGATTTTATTTTTCATTTCTTTATAACGTTCAAGAGGCACAGTGATGTCAAAGTCATATATCCTGTCCCACGTGAGCATTCACATTATTAGTATTATTTAATTTCTAGAATGAAACTGGAGTAATGAATTCCTTCACAGGGTGAAGGCTTCATGTTGTTCAAGTTTCCCCCTCTTCTCCCTGGATGGAACAGTAATCCTGCTCTGCTGCAGGTCCCTGGCCAGCAGGCATTCCTTTAACGGACACCATTTTGCAGTAGACGAAGACTTTATCAGGTGTTCTAACCTTTCCACTAATAAGATGCGAAAGATAACAAAATTCTTAGCTGCGTGACAAGAAATGAGTTACAACAGCATGTATATATGCATTTTGTTCACTCTAACCTACTGATATATTCATTTTTGGAGGGCCACCGGGGAGGTCGACGGCGGGAGCGCTTGCCCTGTGAAGACAGGCTGTGGAGCGTGGCGTGGTTACCCTGGAGAAGACTCACCTTTGGGGCATGGAGAGCGGTCCTGCCTCTACTTGCGGGGAGGTTATCGAGAGGACGCAGCCGGCCTTTTCGTAGCGGTGCATGGTGGGAGGATGAGAGCCAGCAGGCGTAAGCTGAAATAGGAGAGGTTTAGGCTGGATGTAAGGAAAACTCCCTGCAGTTTGAGTATAGAGAAGAACAGGTTGCCGGAGAGGTCTCCATCTTCGGAAGTTTTCGAGCCTGGCCTGGCTGAAACACTGGTCGGACCCTGTCACTGACCTGGCTTTCAGCAGGACTTGGGCCAGGTGACCTTCCGAGGTCCCTTCCAATCTGCATTGTCCTGTGATGCTCGTTTATTGCTTAGAGTGTATAAATGACTACGTCGATAGTATTTGAAATCAGGCATAGAGAATTAATATTTTTTGGACTGATGGTTTTGGAAAGAAGGTGGGATGCATCAGCTATGTCTCCACTTTACAGTTGCGTCTGCATAACGCAGGCATACTTAAGCTGCTGGAGCCCTGGGATGTAAAGTAGCAATGGTGCAGGTCAGCTCTGCGTAAACAGATTAGTTCTGGGTGTGCATAGTTTCAGTAAGTTAGCAGTAAGATTTTCCATTTTTTTCTAGGAAAAAATGGAGAAGCTTGTACAGCTTGTTTTAATCGACTCTTTCTTGAGGCTTGCACATAGGGGTGGACACTCACAGTTCATCCTGACTGCCGTTTTGATTGCCCCTCGTCATTTGTGGGTGTAAAAGGAGATGGTCTAAGGTTTTCGATTTATTGAGAGAGATAATTTACATGGTGATGTGCCATGCCCTTGTCCATCCACTTGTTTTGTGCGATGTGGCCAGAGTGCATAAATAACGTTATCCTGAATGTGCTCCACCCCTGTGTTTGTAGAATCCGAGGCGTCTATTTTCAAGTGACTAGGCAAGCCCCAAACTTTGTAAATACTCACCACTGACAGGAAAGACTAGAAAGTAGATTTCTTACCCATGGTGACCCTCTGTTGCTCTTCCTACAAAGGCAAGGTTGCTCTCTTCAGCTGCGAGGACCCGGTTGGGCTGCTCAGGGTAGGGATGGATGGCAGAGCCCGCGCGGTCGCACGCCGTCCCTTCGGTGGTGGCACTGTGCCGCACGGGGCCGTGGCACTTGCCCGCTGCCAGCACGGGTACACGGGCACAGGTATTGGTCCTGCTTCTACATACACAAAACCAGATCGAGCTGGTAGAAGCCTTTGACGCCATTTCTCCATAGTTACTCTACTTTCATCACGCCAAGAGAGATACGGTCTTTGGCTCTTGTAGGGAAAATGTGGGGCAGTACCTCTGTCCGATACACGTACCTTCGGATAACACCGTTAGCTCCTCTGCTCTGCCAGCGTGATGAAGGTCCACAACACCCCATGAAGCAAGCATAGAAATGGCTTTAAATGCAGTTGATAATTGCTGCAGAAAATGTTTTCTTCTATTAAATAAGGCGATTAAAAAAATCTTTAAAATGTATTATGGCATGGCTACAAAATTACAGAAATCAAAGTCTTCAAACTTGAGACCACGGCTGGAGTTACACTCTTGCCCTCCCGCCCTTCCCAAAAGTCGTGTGAATTAAGGACAGTGTCAGCTGTGACTCTGCATTTCCCCGCTTTTGTCAGTTTGTGTCACAACCTTAGCATTACTTAAATGAACTTTTTTTTTGTGTTTAATATTCATATTCAGGTATTCAAGCCATAATTTCTGTTAGTAAAAGTGACATTTTGTAAAGTTCATTATTTTTTTACGGAGAAAATCTCAGGCACTTAAAAAAATAGATATTAAATAACGGAACGGCGGTGTCTCCAGGCTAGCAGTCATCCCTACAGTTTGTCATTTTAATACCTGAATACCTGTGAAAAAGAAATTTGATAATACCCAGGTTATTTAGCCTGACCTGGCTGCCTGACTGCCTGGGAACCGCATCCATCAGCCCAAGCCGCATCCCCGCACCTTGGCGGGGGCCTTGGCATCCCACGGGCACCCTGTGCCTAGGCTTCCTTTGACACTTTTGCGTGGCATTTTCAAGACGCACCACGAAAACGTCTGCCGGGTTTGTCTCCAGCCTTGGCGTCACGAAGGTACAGCCCGGCGTGGGCAGGGTGAGCTGTCTCACCGGCACGGCCCCCCCCAGCAGCATCCCCCACCGCCGTTTGCAGGCGACCCGCACCACCCGCTGCACCCGGCTGAGGACCTTGGGACTCCAGCTGTTGTAAAATGAAGTTTATTATTCATAATTTTCATCGCGGAGAGGAAAGGGGAAGACTCAAGTAACTTAAGATACAAGGGAGAAGTGGACTAGAGGGGCGGTGGTGTCCTCGGGCTCTTCCAGAAGCACCCCATGCCGGAGGCTGGCCGTCGGGATGGTGTGGCTAGCATTCCCTTTTGTTCATCTCGTGGCAAGGTGATAGGAAAACTCGGAAGGAAATAGTTGTGCCTCCATTTATTTTTAAGTGACATTGCCCTTCTTTGGAAGAAGGTTATGTTCACAAAGGAAAGCTCTCCTTTTGTACGTTTATCTCAGCGTTAGTTTGGAAAAAGGGGCAGAAAAAGGCACTTGTTGCCTATTTGTGTAATATTCTTTGAACAAATTGTAACGTCGAATTTATTCCTGTTGGGAAGACCACAAGTGCCCCCACTGCCCGTTTTCAGTGTGCTAGAAACCTTTGCTTCCTACTCACAGTGTCCGATGGCTGTGAGTGCCCAGCGCGACCAGCACGTCCAGATGCTGCTTTCCCAACCGCGCGCTGGTTTTCGGCAGCCCGCGTTCTGCAAAGCTCCAGGACAGCTCTCCTGAGCCGTCGAGATGGTGCAGCTTGGTCCAGCGTATAATCCCACCATCTGACCAGCCGACTCGGTCCGAGCTCTTTTAAGTTTGCCCTCTCGGGAAGCAGCTCGCGGGGCGAAACCTCCTTCAGCCATTCCCTCGGCAAAGCCGTCTCGGGTCCCGAGAACACGGCTGCGTGCGCGCCACGTTCCGGAGCGATACGAGGGAGAATTGGGAGCGGCAAGCAGGACGCTGCCCTGCGAGGAGGCTGTCCGTGATGCTGCGAGGCAAGCGAAGGTTTCGTGAAATCCTTTGCTTTCCAAATAGAGATGGACCAACCAGCATGTAAGAAGACCGGTGTTTTTAAGTCTTTTCCATTACAGGAACCTGATCGGAAGGAAAATAAATTCTGCAATATTTTTCTTAGGGTCCGGTTACACAGCTCCTCTATAATTTAAAACAATAATTTGCTGTGCGTAGCAGGCAGGGATGAAAAACCATTAAACACGAGGAAACTTAAAGCATTCCTGGTATTATCAAAACATAGAGTGTATTTAGCTACAATTAAGCGGAGTAAACTTTGTTGATGTCACTAGAGCTGATCATATAGTTCAAAAGTGAATTTGGATGGAAATGCTATGTTAACACTGAATTGCCTGTCCTAAGTCATTCAGTGTTTTAAAAATTTTTAGATTTAGGTTCTCTTTTAAAACTAATTTATGAATTTTAAGAATTAAAAGCTTCTTTGGCTGTCAGCTATTCCTGTCTCTCAAAGAGGTATTTGAGATTTAGGGTTGGTGAATGATGTAGTTCCAAAAAGGGCTAGTAGTCTGAACAAATACGGATTTCCGACAAACACAGCAAATGTACATGTTATCTTTTTCCTGCCTTCTCCAGTACTGCATTAGGAATCCTTTTTTTTTTTTTTTTTTTTTGTCTTGAGGAGATAATTTAATCTGTTGTGTCCATTGGTTTTGGTGGGCCATAACAACTCCCCCAAACTATTGTAATTTCTTCTGATACAGCTATTTTTATGCAAGAGCATCATATTCATGTATTGCTTGGCCTTCAAAAATGTTGGCAAAAATCAAGCAAACGCTTGCTTAAAGCCATATTTCTGGGAGTAATAGCTTCAGTTCATTCTTTCTGTAGCTCTTGGTAATTCCTAAGGAGGCCTCAAATTAATGAATATACATTCTCCCACTTGTTCCAGTAGCAAGGAGTGCCAAAGGCATGATTTCATACACTGGTAATACTTCCTGTTCAAGTCCCTAAGCACCAATTCTAAAAGTACCACATTAATTAATGCCCTGTAACGTTCTTGTGACAATAAATATCCTCCTTTTGAGAAGAAAAAACCCCACAAAACCACGTGAAGAATGAATACGAATTCATTTTAGAAACTACATACTACAAAAAAAAGGTCAAATTCTACAGAGGTCAGATGCCTGATACAGGCAGGACGTTTTGTGAGAGCAGAGTGAAATGTCTTAAATTTAGACGAAACCTTTGATTTTTTTTCTTTAGCTTTCAAAATGTCTTCTTTGGGGGGCAAATAATCTGTTGAAATTTCTATATGTATCATATTTTAGACTCCATATACTTTGTGAGGCATCATTTCCTAATAACAGACAGAAACACGTTTCCTGTAATTAGTTAAAACTCACAACAATAATTAAAAAAAAACCCACAAGAAAGGCAATGCAAAAAGTTTAAGCGTGGCTATGTTCCCAATGGCTGGTTCGCCAAATGGAGCCTTGAGGATGCTCCACATAATTAACCTAGACACCACGGACAAGCAACGTGGCGTTTCCCTCGGCTACGTCAGGAGGAGGTACTTTTAAAGGTGGCTTTATGTGGGGGTCGGAAACGGCCAGACCATTTCTCAGGGAGGGGGTCTAGCCCAGTCTGTCTCGCTAAGACAGTTTTTGCAATTTTGCTTCATCTAGAAACTTCCCTCTACGTAAAAAAAAAAAAAAAAAGATGAAAATTTTGCATGTCATGGGTGACTTTGCAGACTGTGTGCGTGCAGGCAGGCAGCTCTGCAAGTGAGATATTTGAAAGCATCTAAAGAACATAAAAGCCTGAACGTAAGAGGACCAGCACTCCTAAATCACTGTCTCAGCCATGAAAAGAGCAGCCTATACCAGCAGATGCGTGCAATACCTCCTTTTAGGGAGCAGTTTTCAAAAAACCGAAGAAAGTGGGCAAATAGACCGCCAGAGGAGGAAGCAGTATTACAAACACTGTGTTTTGATTTTGCAGTAGCCTCTGTAACTCAGGCTATGTAACTCATGATTTACTATAAACGTTCATTAAAATGCGGAACTTGAAATTGTTACTGTATCTTGCGAAGAAGGAAGCACAACTTTTTTAATTTGCAAGGGAGCAGTTTACTGTACCCTGGAGCTGTTTCTGTGAAATGGCAGCGCGTGTAAATGACGCAGGGATTTTTCAGCTAAAATGGCAATATGTATAGTTATGTAATAATTATAAAACAACATATGTGTGCAGCATCTTCTAGCTGTTACAACTCTTGTTATGTCTTGCAGTAATGCACCATGCGGACACACCGAGAACCACGACTGGTCTGCCCAGTGATCTGCTGGTCCGTGGGGCTTTGCACGTGGACTCAGAGCAGGTCTGAAAGCACACGAGCGTGCTGAGCACAGCCCAAACCAGCCCCCACGCTCCGGAGCTCTGGCTTTTCACATGGCTGTTTGCCGAGACTTGCGGTAACTCCAACCGTGTTCTTGGGCTGTCGAGCTGGCTCCAAACACAGACACGGATTACATGAAGCTGCTCGCAAAGGCCCGGGTGATCTGAGAAGAGCAACAGCGAACCGGACAAAGCAGCGAGCGAGAGGTAAGCACCGATCCGCAGGTGATTCTGCTCAAATGAGATGCCTTGATTTGTTAGGAGCAGCGTCTACGAGGAGATAAGTAGAATGGTCTCGGTTGTTCCGGCTAAACGCCGGCTGGGATGTTTAAGGTTTAACTTGTCGGTAAGTTTCTGAGAACATCTCTCAGTTTGACCGTGTGTTCGTAGTACTTGGAGGAACGGCATCTCAGAGTGCCCGGCGTGGGGAGCGAGGCTGGTGGTACCTCGCCAGACTTGCTGCGCCCACCCGAGTGATCATTGCCCGTTACCGCGCTTTGGGAGCCGTCCACACCTGGAACCGTGGTTCATTCTCATCTCCACGGAGCTCTGTCCTCATGCTCAGGTTTCCGTAGGGTGACGTTTTGCCATCTTTGGTGGCATTTGGGGAGAGCTCTGGGTCGGCGCTTGTGATAACAGGCATCTTTAAGAAAATGACTTGGTAACTGAGAATATAGGATCCTATAAGTCGGGAAGAGAGGGGGATCTGTTTGTCACGCTCTGTGCCCAGCCACTATCGCCAGCTGGTTTTTGTAGTATCTGATGAGCTGAATACGATAAGCCTTTTAATGGGGCAGATCTCCCCTCAGATGCAGTGATGCTCCATCGGGTGCCCAGTGCCACACACCTTGTATGACAAACATTTGATGTGACACTTATGCACGCAGGTTGCTCCAGAGATATTTTTATAGGTCAGACTAAATATCACACATCCAACCCTTCAGTCAGGTAGTGGAGCCGTCTGTGATTGCAGCTAATGGTCTTGGAAGTTGCTATGGTTCCTGGTAAACAGCATCCCGTGGCTTCTGCTCCCTTCTTTGTCGGCGCAAAGGGGCAGATAGCAGCAGGGACGTCAAGTGAGTTGGTGCCAGCATTAGCTCCAGGTTTCTCTGGGCAATCAGCTAATCCAACCGGCCGTAATTTCTATTTCATCCTCCCTGTTGGAAGCTCAGCTGGTATCCAGCTATCCCAACAGTTCAGCTGTGCCTGGCTTCCCCGGCCATTCAGCGATCGTACGTACAATCCTCCTCGTCCTCCTTAAACCTCTCACGGGGCTGCGTGCCCCGACCCGCTTGTCCCCAGCTCGGCGTTTTGGTGAATGGCTGAAAAAGGAGTGGAAGGTACTGAAGTCCAGGAGGATATGAGCAGGCGGGGCCCTGGAAACGCCTACACGCTCCGTAAGGATTAGACAATTAGGAAGGCGGTAGCAATGCTAGTTCTTACCTGAGCCTCTTGGGTTTGCACGTGTGTCCCAGAGATCTCAGGAGACCTAGTGGTGCTTCTGGTGTGTTCAGTGTGCAGTGGGGCCACGAACGCAACGAAAACGGGGTGCCTGGCAGAGTTTAGCCACTTCTTTTCCCCGTCCTCGTCCTGAAACAAAGAAGCGTGGAATCATTTGAAGGCTAGGATGAAGAGAATTTTAATTGTGTAAAAGTTGGCAATAGTTTTTAGGATCCTATCATCTTACGAAAAATAACTAAGGACAGGGAGAGTCGGTATTTGGAAGCCTAGTTGCATAAACCAAATGTGTGACAGTTTTTAATTTTATTTTAATCATCTCACAGATCTATTCTGGCTGACAAGCTACAGTATATGTTTACTTGATATTTCTCTGTTGTCTTTTGGGAGACTCTCAGGGAAGGGGAAGGGAACAGCGCAATGCTGAGAGCAAGTGAGCAATCCTCTTTGCTTTGTCTTCCCTCTTCCTCCCACCCTTGCAGCTTGCTACAGAGGTAATTCAGCACAGAAATCTCTGATTAGCTCAATTTTCAATTATGCTTTCCTGTCACCTTTAAACAACCGCTGCTTAACCCATGTTACAGAGAATGAGTTGCAGATTCAGAAACAGATATCTAGCCAATTATATTCTTTTATGTATTCCAGATAATGCCAAGCAGGTTTTATATTTACTTACACAGGTTATTCTCATGCTCTGTGTGCTGTGGGTGTTTTTTATCTACAGTTGACACCACAGGGACTCTATCGCAATGTGTGTCTGTGAACAACTCTGTCTAAACATCTTAAATGCTTTTAATATAAATACTCCATGTAGCAATTATTAAACTAGCACAAATGTTTCACTGATTTTAACGGCATTCAAGTGGTAGTTTTTTTCTTCATTAAGATAAACAATGGAACTAATTGGAATGCCACAAAAACATCTGTTAAGTAACAGGAGTACCGGGAACTCTTCCCTGCTCGAAGTGACCCGAGGAAGCTGTCTGGAGGTGGGGCACGGGGAACACACTCCTGTGCGCAGGTGAATTTTGCTGTACGTTTGAATGTAGGAAACAAACGTGATGTGCTGAATTTTAGAAGCATGAAACATGCAAGAAGATGAGAATCCGTAGAAGAAGAATCTAAAGAAAGGGGGCTGAAGGGATACGGAGGGAGCATCTTTTTAAAATGAAGCGAGGCAAAGAGAGGGTATTAATTCATTACATTACAATATAATTATTTATTGTGCTAGGCAGTCACTAATGTCTTAGAAAGTCTTGCTGTCCAAAACTACCGTCAGCTAAAGAGGCAAGAAAATGGCTGGATGGGAGGGGGAGCAGAACGTTTTCTTGGGGACGTCTGTCAGAGGGAGGAACAGACTGTAGATCTTGCTAATGCACGGCAAAGATCACCCTAGATAGTGATGGTTTGTGACGTCTTGCAGGTGGTGTGGATGCCATACTGGTTCCGTACGTGCTCTAGAACTGCAGCCATTGATTTGTACTTCATAGGTTTTTCTGTGGATGATGTGGATTGTGGTAGTCTGTAGTGCTGATGAAAGACAAACCCTGCTGCAGTGGTTTTCAGACTGAACCGGAGTCAACAGTCTTGTGTTATTCTGAAAAAGACCAACTTCACACAGGACTATATAAACACAAAAAGAACTTTAGAGACGTGGAGTATCATTTGCTCACGAAGGGTAAGACCTCGGCTGCAGTAGCGTACCCAGTTTTGGGCGGCCTGTTTCAAGAGTTGGGAACTGCCGGAGAGAAAAGCAAAACGTGTGATGAGAAATGCAGCAAACATGACTTATGGAGAAATGTTGAGAGATGAGCCATTGCTTATTCTACAGGATACTGGAGGAAAGCGTATCAACCGTCTTCACATAGGTAGAGAGACTGCTGCTGGAAGGGACAGCGTCCTCTGCCCTCCGCATTCACTTGGGTAGGGTGGGAAATGGTACCTCTATCTCGTAGCAAGGGAGGGCTGCATTAGATATTAGAGTTTCCAGACAGTAAGATGAGGCAAGGGTGGACTTAAGTTCAGCACTCCGAGTGGACGGGAGTCATTGCTGGAGGTGTCCAGGAGTGACATTGCCAGGAATGGTTTAGCAACCAACCTAATCAACTCTGTCCCAGCTGAAACCGGGACAGTGTGGCTGATGCTGTCCGGATACGTGGGAGGAAGCAGTGGCATTCCCTGGAACTCCTGTGTTGTTACTGGTGGGGACTGAAGAGTGGTTCAGTTACACCTTTGTAAACATCTGCTTAATTACCTGCTGCCAACAACCTTTAGCTATTCTGGCGCTTTCCCTCCCTGACCCGGGAGAAAATAACTTTATTTTCCTGTGTAAATTCTCACTGCATCACAATTCCTTTTCTTGTAGTTGTTTTACGATATAGTAAATAATAATGTGTGCTTGTTAAGCTACCCCTCAGCGTGGCCTTCTCCTGCCCATACGTTTCATCCTGGCCTCCTCCACTGTCATAGCTTTCAGTACACGCTGGCTGCTTTTTAATTCAGGGACTGGGTCAGCACAAAGCTCTTTGAGTTCCAGTCCAGTCCAGCAGACAGCGAAGATCAGCTCAGAATGGTTTTTCCTGGGGTCGCCTGAGATTGTTTGAGCAGGACTGACACCACGTCGCTATTTTTTTTTTTTCCCGATGAATACCCAGAAAAATGTTTGAAAGACGGTGGTTAACGCGTTGTCCCTGTCCGTACGGTCTGGAGCAGCCCAGCGAGCCACCTTCGTGGCATCTCACCCCAGTACCCCGGGGCGAGCTAGCTGTTCGTTCCGTTCTGTGCGCCCCTGAGGTCTGCCTAAGAAAAGGAACAGCCTGCTCTCTTGGGGTGCTTTGAGTTTGACCAACGTCAGCCCCACGTACGTCTCGTTATACCTTTCTGATGCTTTTTAATACCTAGTTTCTGTTGTATTGTCTGTCTGAATTTCAGCAGTCCTCAGCTAGTTAGCGCGCTGCCTTCGCTCCCCGCCGGCATCCCCAAATGGCCTTTGGTATCTTCCTAAGCAGGGTCAGCGCGGTTGATATTGAGTGTATCAAGCTGCTCTTACTGAAATTTTTAAGTTTAGGTGATCGATAGATTTCTCCTTAATTTCTTTAATTCCCTAATAATCCTTTGGTTCTATATTTTAATGGCCTCCATGGGATGTACTGCAGTGTATTTCTTGGTACACATAATTGACCTGAATCTACATTTTGAGTTTACCTTCCATTTTGACAAACACTGCCTTTTCATCAGGTACTATTAGTTTAAAAGGAAGAACCTTTCTTCCCCCAGGCCAGAGCTGAAGACTTTTCCCGGGGCAGGAAGAAGGGACTGTGACTCGGGACCTGTCGGTCCTGATGCTCTTCCTCCTCGGGAGCTGTTCACTTGCATCAGGCTTCCCGAATTAACAGTGTCCAGACTTACTGTCATCTGGAACTGATGTTAGGTTTACCCCAAATTGTTTGAACAAAGCTCAGGAGAGGAGGCGGCTGTCTCCAGACTCGCTGTCTATGCTTTTTATCCAGTTCTGACATAATTTATTGGAAATGAGAGGAATTGTTTCAGAACAAGCATCTCTGACAGCTTGGCAGATTGATAGAGAGGTTTTCTGATTTCATCTCTTTTTTTTCTTTTTTTAAATGATGCCTTCCTACCACTTGCCAATCTCTCAAGTATCATCGGTGTCATGATACCAGATGCGGAGGTAGCAAGTTCCTGAATTAGCATTGCGGGGAGGCGGTTATTTAATTTACTGCGGTCTGTCTCTTGGCTATTTAGCCTCTTATAAAATTACTAAGCTTTTTTAGTGACGTGTGGAACACATGCAGTATGAATTTTATTCAGCATAGGAAGGACCCCACCGGGTCACCTAACATACCATAGGTGCCGAACCGAGACCTGGGCAAACCGTGCCATTTGGGATCCGATCCGGCAACAGGGAACGAGGCAAAATTCGCGCTGTCTTCCTGGAGTAAATACTGTGTGCCTGCTCCCCAGCCTCGTCCCTTAACAGGTCAGTGTTTTAGGAAATCCTATGCTTTGCCCTAGTGGAAATGCAAAAATGAAACTTCAGAATTTTTCTGGTTTACTTACTGGTGACGTCGCTTAAAGAGGACTGGGGACTGTCGGCTCAACGAGGACCATTTCCCAGGGAGAGCAGCGTGTACTCTGGCTTACTTACCAGTCGTGAGCTGTCACTTTAAACAGCATCACATGAGCAAATATGTTGACAAAGACCCCCTAAAAAATTTTACCAAATTAGTAATTTTTAAAAGACTTTCCTTCGTTCAGAGGGGAAGAAAAAAAGATTTTTCAAAGAACCCCCTTTAAATACTAGTATTTCTGTTGAGAAGACAAGCAGCTTGCCAGAAAGACTCTACTTCTCCTACCTGCTCTCTTATCTTCAGCTCTGAGCCTGTGGAACAGGAGGTCAACGACTTTGTGGGAGAGGGGCAAACCAGAAGAAGACATCGTGGTGAGAAACGTCATTACCTTTAGGTGTATTTTCCAGAAGAGAGGTGGCCGGAAATAATTTAAAAATATTGATGTTCAGTCTGTGCAGTTGTGATGATCTGTCTCCATCTGAGCTTATATAACTTTTTGCTGATATTTTAACTGGCAGTTTCCAAGTGGAAAAGAGTAAAAATGGAAAATGTAGAATCTGAATTACTGCCCTGATACCTGTTGGTCCAGAGGCAGTGCAGATACTGGCCAACATCATCGCTATCGGTTAGAGTATCTTCCTCTCTCTAGGGGTGTCTGAGGTTTAAATCCTTGCTCTCCCCC
>JANZLQ010000001.1:52760002-52773567 GCA_026212715.1 Elanus axillaris | reverse complement strand
GAGGCTGCAGCAGGAATGTGAAAACACATTTCCCCTCAAAAGGCTAACCAGCCCTTTTCAGATTCTTTTAAATAGGTATCAATACCTGGCTTTTACAAACAAGAGAAATTAGACTTTGTAGCATTTTGCTATTTGAATGACCTACTCAGTGGAATTACAGCAGCAAACTAATCCTTTAGGAGAGATGGCTCTATCAATCTTTGGATTTTTCTAATGTGGAAGCTACTCAATTGCATCTCAGAAATCAGGGAGGTAATTACTCATGCAGACAGCACAAAATGAAAAAAAAAAATGCACGTTCTGCTGAGTATCCCTTTTAGAACAAGCAGTGGAACAAGGAGAACAGCCTCTATAATCAGTCAAATTCTTCCACTAATTTTTCAGGTGTTGAAGGCTATAGTGAGGATACATGCTATGAAAGTTAACAAAGCAAAGTGGCTTTAATAGAGGGTTTTACAAGAGAAAAATGCCTCTTATTAGGCAAACATACTATTTTAGATGTAGTTCCCTATGTTACAACTTCATTGTTTAAAATAAACGTGTTCTGAGATAAATACATTTACAGATCTCTTCTGAGGCATTTTGCTACAGTGACAACATCCAGCTGTCCAGGAATCAGCGCACCGGGGTAGATGCTGATTCTGTCTGATGAGTGTCGCCAGCCTGCAGATGAAGTCAGGGAGGTACAGCCTTAGAGGAGCACTCACACCCTGTTATCACTGAGAAATGATGATGTATTTAATTCTAAATTCAAGCCCTGCTAGACTGATACGAAGAAAACATATGTAGGAATATAAAACTGTAAATAATGCTGGTTGAAACAACTGCAGAGAACTACTGCTTTTGTACGTCTTGGAGTGCTTTGAATCCTGTCTAGATTAAATATTATTCCCAGGGTTGGATAGACCCTCCCGCGGAAGAGGTTGTGGTAAGGAAGTGGGTAGCTCTCTTTATCGAGTAAGAAGCTTCTCCTCCAGGGGAAACTTTTCAGCGCAACATCTAACAGGAACACCAGTACACTTGGTGTTCAGGTAAGTGTGGACCAAATTCTCCGACGTGACTCCCAGAAGCCAGTTGTAAACTTGAGATTTTTCTCTCTCCGACTCCAAGGACAGAGGCTCCACAGCCTCTCAGGGAAGCCCCAGCCGCTGTTCGACCACCCGCACAGTAAAAACTTTTTCTTAGCTTTCAAGGGAATATCCTGTATTTCAGTTTGTGTCTATTGCTTCTCATTCCGTCTTGGCCTTTGCAGCCCGGCTCCATCTTCTTTATTCCCTCCCATCAAGTATTTGCACGCGTTGATAAGACCCCCCGGAGCCTTCTCTCCTCCAGGCTGAACAGTCCCAGCTCTCTCGGCCTTCCCGCGCAGGAGAGATGCTCCAGTCCCTTCAACATCTTCGCGGCCCTTTGCGGGATTGTCTCCAGCACATCCGTGTCTCTCTCGTACTGGGGAGCCCGGAACTGGACACGGTATTCCGAGCGTGGCCTCACCCGTGCTGAGGCGAGGGGAAGGATCTCCTCCCTTCAGCTGCTGCCGTCACTTCTCCTAATGCGGCCCAGGGTGCTGCTGGCCGCCTTTGTGGCAAGGGCACGTTGCTGCCTCACGTTCAACTTGGTGTCCGCCAGGACCCCCAGATCCTTCTCTGCGAAGCTGCTTTCCAGCCGCTTTTTCCCCCCACAGCATGCCTGCCGCAGGACTTTGCGTTTCCCTCCGTTGAACTTCACGAGGTTCCTGTCAGCCCATTTCTCCATCTTGCCCAGGTCCCCCTGGATGGCAGCTCGACCCTCTGGCGTATCAGCCGCTCCTGCCAGCTTTGTGTCATCTGCAGATCTGCTGAGGGTGCATCAGCCCCATTATCGACATCGTTGTTGGAGGTGTTAAACAGTGTTGGCTCCGGTACTGCCCCTGGGGACGCCTTGCTGGTGACTGGCCTCCAGCTGGACTTGGTGCTGCTGAGCGCAACCGTCGAGCCCAGCCGTTCAGCCAGTTCTCAGTCCACATCACTCTCGCTCACGTAGTCCTTACTCCATCACTTTGTCAACGATAGTCCTGTAGGAACCTAGCTAAGCACTATCCATTCCTCTCCCTTTGTTCACTGAGCCAGTCATCTCCTTGTAGAAGTCTGTCGGGCTCGTTAGGCAAGATGTCTTCTACATAAATCCATGGCGACTATTCCTTCACACGTCTGGAAATGGTTTCCAGGATTATTTGCTCCATCACCTTCCCAGAGATCAAGGTGAGGCCAACCAGCCTGTGGTTCTCCAGGTTCTCCTTCTTGAAGATAGGAGTGACGTTTGCTTTCTTCCAGTTTCAGCAGCGTCCCCAGATCGCCAAGATCTTTCGAAGATTATCAAGGGTGGTCTTGTGATGACTTTGGCCAGCTCCTTCAGCACTTGTGGGTGCACCCCATCAGGGGCCACGGGCTCCTGTCTGGTCAGTCTGTGCTCCTCCACCAAGGGTAAGTCTCGTGCTGAGCTTTCCCACTGGTCTTGGGGATTTTGGGTTGCTGAAGTCAAGTCTCACTGACTCTGACAAGACCGAGGGGAAGAGGGAATCGACTGCCTCAGCCTTTTCCATGTCCTTTGTTACCAGATCCCCCGCCCCATTCAGCAGCAATGTTTTCCCTGGCCTTCCTTTTGGTGCCGATACAAATGCGTAAGGACAACCACCATGGAACTATTCAAAAATACCCAGCTCTGACTCTTCCCAGAACAGTGTAAAATAGGCTTTTAACGTAAACCACATACCTTTAGACATCAGTAAAAGATTAAGCAAATACTTTGGAGAGCATTACTGTATTAAACCAGCAGTGACTGCCATCCACTTTTGTTGATGTCAGTGTGGGCTTGTTGACATATGCAGGGGTCTTTTTCAAAAATTGATGAAGTGAGAAGTCTTACTTTTTGTTTAAATTTTGAGACTCCTGAGGAAACGGGGAGGTAGCAGGGCTGCTATCAAATGCACCATCAGTTAGATTAAAAATCAAAGGGATGTTTTTGAATGAATGTGAGGGCCCAGAGGGTCTCTTAGATACTTTGTGCCAGATGCTGGAACGGGGGTGAAAGTACGCTCCGTGCCTAACCTGAGAATTCGTACTGCGCTTCGCCTCTGTTTCAGGCAGCCCAGCTTGTTCACTCACACGTGGTTCCTAGTTTGAAATCATGATATTTGGAGAATACTGATTGAGCATAAAGAAAGAACGTTAAGTCCCTTCGTTCTCAAAGCTGTCTGGATTTCGGTAGAGTTACGGTAACTGACGCCCCTCCAAATCCAGCTGTGAAAGGTAGCAGAAGTATACACAAATTCCTGCAATTGCTTTGCGTCCGTCTTCTATGCCGGGGCACTGCAACACAATTCTACATCAGCAGGCGTTTTGGAAGTCGAGATAACAATTCACCCACCCTTTTTCTTTTTAAAGCTAAGCCAGAAGCAATGCGGCGGTACTACGTTCTCTGCTTTGCACTCTGCCTGGGACGCGCGTGCTGATCTGCCGTTTCACCAACCCTCCAAACTGTCCGATACGAGTTTCAAAAAATTAAACCCGCCGCCACGAGCGCAGTAGGTGTTGGCTGCCCTGGGCCCTCGGGAGGTGACAGTTTTGGGGTGGGGGGCAGCCCGGTGGGACCCCCCCCTCCGTACCAGCTCTGCCGTGCCTGAGCACCCTGCGGCTCACCGGGCGCTCTCCCTGAAGGACTCCGCTTCACCCTTCGCTCGCTCCGAATCGGAGCTTGGGCAGCACAGAGCCCGTGCCGGCTGGGGAAGTAGTAAAAGGAGCAAGTGCTGGAGCCAAGGAGCTCTCGGTTCCTGAAAACTGGAAACTGCCGGGTGGGTGCTGCAGGCAGTACAGGTCTTCAGGTACTGGAGACGTTTATTTTTCCTAACCCGCTGGCTGCTGCTCCGGTTGATTTCTCACCATGTTGAGCTGCGCTCGTGTCTGGGCGCCCACAGACAGCTGGGTTTTGGGGTTGGTTTGTTGGTTATTTTTGGTAACGGCGCTTGGCTCCACCCAAAATGCCCCACGTACAAGAAGATGCGGCAGGAAATACAGAGGTGAACGTATGCCCGAGACGAAGTCTCCGGGCTTTCTGAAAAACCGGGGGTAATACCCCCGGTCTGGGCAACAGCATCCAGTCTCTCCAAACCTCCCCTGTTTTCAGCTGAGGATGAAATAACTCTCGGCTTCTGTCCGAAACTGGTAATGCTGCTGTGCGTGGTGCAGTTATCCATTTTCATCACTCAACTCGGGGAACGGTTCAAGGCTTAATTATTGAGTATCTGTAAAGCACCTTGAGATCTGCAGATGAAAGACTCCACAGAAGTGCAAAGTATTATTTTTATTATAGGTTTCATGGACAGAAGTGGGGGCATGCTTGACCTGATAACGTTAAAAGCCTGGTGGGCTTGCCAAGCTTTAATATGATCTGTTAAACGCAGTATTAGTGGGGTGTCTGGGTCTGAACAGCTACAGTTCTGATGACACCTAATTCACGTTCCCTCTCTGCTATAGGCAAAACTCCTCCTGCAATTACCACTGGGTTTTGTGAAAGGAGAAGATATTCTTCACTGATGGTTCTCCCTCTCCTTGTTTTTATCCATTCATAGCATCCTTCTAAATACTCAGACTGAGTGGATGTTTGCTGACACTTGATATAAGTAAAGGGGGTTTATTTTTAAAATGTTTTAAGGAAAGAATTCTTTTTTCAGGCTTTGTCAAACATTTGCCAAATTAGATGGAAATACTTCTCTTTCAGCGTTTACAGATGATATATTTGTGCATAACTGATACAACTCTTGCCTGTAGGTTAGCAAAATAATGGTAGTTTTATCTAATTATATAGCTGTCTATTAATTTTAAAGACGAGCAAAGAAGATAGATCGCCTCTCACAACATGTGTTCACTTATATATACGCAGACACAATAATTTATATGTATATATAAGTATGCCTCTGTGTGTGCTGTAATGTATCTGTTTGGGATATTAATGAAAGCTTGTAATTTATACTAGCTTAACTTGCATGAAATCACAGACCCTCCTCCAAAGCCAATTCATTAATTGCTAGAACAAGAACAGGAAAACATAAATAATCTTTCAAGGGAATAATTTTCTAAAAGTCAGAATCCGCAAAGTAGCTTATTTCTGATGTCATGAGCATAATGGAAATATTCATAAAGGTAAGAAACTCCCCTGTTCGAGGACTGAAATCTTTGTTGCTCTTTTTGCAGCGGTGGGAGATTCCTGTCTTCGTTATAATGATCTACAGTATATTTAAGGGACTGGTCATGTTTAAAAGTGCTGCTTACTTAAAAAAAAAAAACCCATGCATATCTGACGCTTCAGAATTATTTGAGATTGCAAAATAAAGCAAACCCATTTAACACAGTGCATTCTGCAAAAGCACCTTTTAGGGGGCAGAAACCCCTGAGACCAAATTGCACGCACCTCATCCACCGCATGGATCACGTTGTTCTTGCACAAGCATTCAGAAATCCTAATCGGATTTAATATGCTGGATAGAGTTAAATTCATCTGTAATCACGTGTTTAGTTACAATTTCAGCGTGATATCCCCTAAAATGATGCAAAAGAGAGAAAGCACTTCCAGAGAAGTTCAAATTTGTGTGTTACTTCCACGTAGAAGTTTTTACATTCACAGCAGGTTACTACATCGTGCTGACCTTCACACCGGCATTAACTTTATTCTGTATTTTTTAAACTCACAAAATGTAAAATGTTGGTTTACTTTTAACCTTACTGAGGGGGGGGAAATAAATCTGCTGGCATCACTTCCATCACCCCTCTTTCACCAATTAGGTGATCGGCACCCAGGTGTTTGTTGTTGGCCAGGAACTTGCAACCTTTAATTGGACATCGCACCAGCCCATCAGAGGTATGTGCTTTGCAAACCACTCAGAAGGCCCAGAAATACAAATACCGCCTTCGATCCTCTGTGAAGCTCAAAGGAAACAGCACACGTGGAAAGGGTTCCAGCCGTGCCAAGAGCCTGAAACGCATCTGTAAGGGACAGGGGGTTTCCAGGAAGGTTGGGCTGTTCCTCCGCCTTCCTGAGAAGCAAGGCACTTTCCTGGGGGAAAGCCTGTGGCTAGAGCATCGCTCAGGCATCACAGGGGCCTCGGTGCCTGCAGAATGGCATCGCCTTCCTATTTGAGGCAGGCAATCAATGAGATTCATCTCATCTGCCCTTAAATACTCCTAAGAGGAGCTTCTTGGTCTCAGCTAGTCATCCAGTCTACTTCCACAGATAATGCTGTACCCCTAAAACATCTTGAGAGAAATGTAAGGCAGCCTTTCTTTTTCTATAGCAGGAACATAAGCGAGTGTTTACAGCTGCTGGCTAAAGCTCGGTGGGATGGAGCCCAGCGTTAGCGCCTGCCCCACCAGCACGTCTCCGGGCTGGAGGCAGATCCGTCAGGCTGCCGGGGACCTCTGCGGACTCCTGCCCTGCACAAGCGTCTCCTGTAGCTTGGAAGTTTGGTGAGACTCGTGTCTTCCAAGGCGTACAAGCCAATGTTCTGCTGGACCAGGTATGTTTCACCTCTTGTTTTGTGTAAACGATGAAACCAGCCTAACAGATAACCTTCTGTGAGCAGCTGCATCGTTTTTTTCACGTGACATACTGTATTGATGAATATTTCCCGTTTAGTTAATTTGCAGAAAAGAAGGTCCAGCTGACCTTCCCTCAGCCTCACAGTGATTTAACAACTGTAGGTTTCAGTAGAGTTACTATCAATTTATATTTCCTTTTCATATCTTTTCCTGCTTGTGCGACACACTGTGCGACTCTTCGTGCCGATCCAATAACATCTTTCTAGTTACTTCTCCCCTAAAGAAAAGTTTTTATTTATGACTATGCCTCCCTCCCCCATCTGCCCTTTAGCCGATGTCAATCCATTTTATGTTACATTTATGTCTATTCCGCTTCCTTTCTTTCTTTAGACCTCAATCTCTGTACAAAGACCTTAATCTCTGATGTGGAACTTTGTCAAATGCCGTCTGAGAGGCTGAAAGCGGGCTGCCCACCGCGGGAAGGCAGAAGTCCTCCTCTGACAGCAGAGCTATGGCGGGGCTAGGGAAATACCGGGGGTTTGCTACGTCAGGAGTTCCAAGGCAAAGCCGGGCTAGTGAGGCTTCTCCACCCCCCCTGCACCCACCACAAACGCGCGCGTTCTCTGTGCGGTGGGTTGTTTCCTGTTAATGCAGATCACCTACCACTTGGTGCAGTTTGTTCTGTGCTGGGGACGTGACATTTCCTAACAAAATAGCCCAGCTAAAATTGATTTTTGGAAGGAACGCTTTGGTCCTTATATTTGACCACGTAGAGAAGAGATGGCTGTGATCTTGCCTTAAATAGGCAACGGAATAACAACAACAAAGACTTGTTCTTGCGCTGGCTCACAAGGTCGGAGCTTTTAAAATGTGTTATTAGATAGCCGTGTCTGTCAAAACTGAGAGTTGATTTTAGCATTTCCACATTGTTTTGTGTAACTATTGTTTCGTAATTGCCGTTTCCCTTGGTCCACCTTTTTCTTCCTTTTCTATGGTTTTCTGAGGAAACACAGTGATAGGAATTCCCTACAGAATGGAACTGCTGGATGGGAGGTCTTCAAGCGCATCAGCCGATGTATACTTGCAGGGGGATTTGGTTCATGATTTACAGTGCTGTGAAGTACATACCAAGTGTTATTTTTCTTGGAGTGTGTTTGTAGAGAAAAGTTAAATTGAGGGCAGGAAAAGTTGTGGGTTCGTTGTGATTTTATTTTTTTTTTTTTTAAATATCAGATTTAATTTGTTTAGGAGGCAAATGTTATCACATTTGTGTAGAGAGGCACTTGATGTCCATGGCATGCTGTTAGTTTTGCCACTGCCATAAATTTGGGAAGCCTCTTAATCTTTGTCTGCATCAGTATTTATAAAATAGGTGATGTTTATCAGTCAGCGCGAGGGAGAGGTTTGGTAGCCTTTGCACGGGAGACATCTTGGAAGTACCAAGAATTGTAGCGCCTGCGGTTTCTTGCTAACAATTCCTCCTTTCTGACTCATCGGTGATTTAAAAAAAAAAAACAACAACAACCCACAAAACTTCTCCTAAACAACAAGCAAAACAGTATCACAAAAAAATGCAATAAACAACCCCTTTTACTGGCCTCCACTTCATCACACCCTGCTCTCCTTCCCACATGCCTGGCCAAACAAAGAAAAAACACTGAGAAGCGGCTTTTCTCGGAGCAGGACAACAAAAACTAAGAACCAGCTGAAAGTGAGGCAATGGGGTGCATTTCTCATTACTCATCAGCTAATTGTTCCTTACATTTCCAGCCAGTTTCTCTTCCACACCTACATGAGGTTGCTTATTCTGCAGTCAAACGCCCCTCTCGCGAGCTGCAGTCCTGCTGATCGTCAGGGTATTGATTCGGCCCACGAAAATATGTTGCGTGTTGCAAGTGGAATTTACCCTCTGACCTTCAGCTCCCCCTCTCCTGCGACCAACAAGTATTGTTTTCTCCTCTTTTCCCTTTCGCTGGTGAAAGCTGCTTTTCGCTCGCTGCAGACACTTGGTGCCGTGCCAGCGGCGGGTTTCCTTCTCGCCTCCTCCTTTTATGAAACCAAAGAAAATGCAAACCAGACCGTTTCCCCTCTGCAGATGGAACCCCCCCGCTCCTTTCCAAATCCGCCCCAGCCTCCGCTCCAGATGTTGTTTCCGAGCGGTGTGAGCGGCGGCGGGGCCGCAGGGCTGGCGCGAGGGGGTAGACGGAGCAAGGTGCCGGAGCTGGGGCTGGCACGTGCCGTTTCCGAGCACTGAGCTGACGCGCTCTTCTCCTTTCGCTGGTGTTGAAAAACGTGGCCAGAGCGGTCACGGAGAGCCTCGTTTTACCTTGCTTCGTAACAAGGAAGCGCTTTAATTTCAGGTACAGTCAATTTAGAAAGAATTAAAGGCGACGCCTCGCTCCGTGCCCGCCACAGAAGGTTATCAAGTCAGATGCCCTGGCGGGATTTAGGAAGGGGCTCAGATTGTGCAGCTACAGAATTTATTAGAGGCCATAAAACTAAGTAAAGTAATAATAAAGGTAATTAAGTCTCATGCATCAAAATATAAACTGATCGACAGTGAAGACTGAGGAAGGAAGAGTATGCCATATATATAGCAGAGGACAAAAGGCGACTGTGTTTGTATTGCGTTAATTTACCAGCCCACATAGGAAGCGGTATTCCGAGCTAATGGGATGTGCGCGGAGCTTCCCTCGCTCAAGGAGCTGATGATCTAATTGAATTGCTGATTGCTCCCAGAAAGGGATGTGCAGGAGATGCACTATCTCCTGGCTTGGGTCCTAGTTCTGCTCTTTTGTCTTCCCCACTTTTCGCATCCCTCCTCTCCCTGTCCTTTACAGATATTCAAATATTGCCACAGCTGATTGCCACGCTGAACTCCCGTGGTTCGGCACGGTAGCGCGTGCTGCAAGTCGCACGTCGCAATTCTCTGTCAAATCGGTCTGCGATTTCTGAAAAATTTCACATACGGGTCGAAAAGAAAAACCTCTTAAGAGATTCCTCTCGCGTCGTGAGGAAGAACTTCTTTTCACGCGATGCTGTTTTGTCAGTATTGGGCAGGCATCTAAAGAAGAGGCTTGGGAGGAAGAGTAGATAAAACCAGAGCAGGGCTCCAGACAGTCATAAAAAACCTACCGTTAGGAGGGAACTGGGGAAGACTAGTCTCCATCCGGAACGTGGTGCTGGGGAGAAGGGACCCTTCCCTCCTACCGTCTTTGACTTCTCGCGGGCGTCCGTCCCTTCCAGCGCTGCCTGCTGGTAGGTGCTGCTTTGCCAGGAATTTCCCAACCCCGGTAGAGATGCGGGGTGCTTGAAGGGGCTCCTTGGCTCGCTGTTCAGCTGCTTTTCGGGTAGCAGATGGAATTAAATACTTTTTTTTATATTCACCTATGCTTTGTTTGTGGAATTAGATGGTGAAAGGGTAAAATTCGGTTTCAAAGCAAGATGAAAACACAGTATTTCATCGAGACGGCTCTTCTGTCTTTTCATTATTAGCCGGTGATCAGCCTTTTGTTGATGATTTTTTTTTTTTTCTACTTTACTAATATAGCCAAGTTAATGCCAATTTTTGCCTTACTGCTAGTGCTAGGATGAACTAGCTAATGAACTGCTAATAAACTGCTGATCTTTCCCACTGAAAGTCTAAACCTTGATATATTTTTAACTGGAATTTTCATCTTGTGTCATCCCTAATAATGAAAAAGGTAGCAAATAGTTTATTCATATTCTGCAGATAAGGATTCTTCTGCTTATTCTTTGAAGCTGTTGCTACCGTTGCTGATTCATGTAGCACAATGCTCCTATTTTAAACCTACTTGCAGAACCCGTTCATTTATAGACACCTGTTTTTCTGTTTAGCCTATATACATACACGGGGGGGAGAGAGAGAGAGAGAGATTCTGGCTATAATGAAATGAGAATTAGCTAGCTCTCGGAAAACTTTAAATCAGATCCTATTAAAAATCATCTTGAACTACTTGTGGGAATAGTGCATTAAAATGAAATATAATTTCAGAAAGCAGCAACAGGTGGAAGAAAAACCCCCAAACGATTTGCCATGCTCTATTTTAATGTGCCGCTATTGCTCAGTTTGCATTTAATTCAAATAGAGCCTAAACCTGTGTCTTCCTTCTGTTACACTGTTTTATCGGAGAAGATGCTAGCCTGTATTAGCCACTTACTAGATAAATACAGGAAAACTGCTTGTCATTTATGGGTTTATCCATTATCATCTCGAACATCGGATAGAGTAGCCTGATTTCAAAGTGACAGCTGGTGGAACCTCTTCTTGATACATGCTAATCCAGTTTTTATTATGGAAAAATTGCCTGTGCTTTCAGAGAGTGGAAGGCAGTTACGAGACGTAGCTGCTGAGGGTGGGACCTTATGATCTCTGCTATAACAGCCTAAAAAGGAACCATTATCTTCCAGGGTAATAGCAGCCTGGTAAAATATGGGCATAGGATAATTGATGGCACGAACGTGTCAAAATGTACAGTTACTCTTACTGTCTCTTTCATGCGGTAAATAAAAATCGGCTAGTTCGCCAGCGACGCTCATTCACGTGATTAATGGTTTTGTGGGAGTGGACAGAGGTGCACCTTTGGCTGCATCCGAAGCTCCCGTGGCGCTGGAGAGATGCCTCTCGGCTCTCTGCCCTGCGTGGGAGAGAGCGTCCGAGGACAGCCCCGTGTCCGTGGGTCGCGGCAGGTGCTCAGTCAGGGGTCCTGCGGGCAGGCCGCCGGCTCTCGTTCGTTAGCCTTGATTAGGGCTGGAGGGATCGAGACGGCACCTGAAGATGGGTAGAGTTGAGATGGAAGAGAGAAAATTCCCAGTAAAGTCAGTGCAAACCTCAGAGCCTGGCTGGGAAGGATAATGAGGGGCTGAGCTTCAAAATTGGAGATGATACATATTATCTCCCGTAATAATAATAATATTAATACCCGTAATACTGTGCCCCTTCTTTTCAAAATCCAAACCAAGATAATGCCACTGCTGCTTGTGGAGCACAGAGGAGCAGCTCGCTGGAGTTTAAACTCCTGCATGACAGATGGAAAGATCAGCTGGCTGTTCCGTTGCTCCCCAATTATTAATTTATCACCAAGTTTATTAAGAGTCACTAGATAACAGAATATTGTTTAATTGGGAGAATAATAGATGTTCTAAACCTTCTTTGTCTTTTCTCTTTGAATTTATCAGACACTGCTCACTCCAGCGTGCCTGTTCGATCTCTGATTTAAGTCAAATGTGCTAGTTTAAAATTTGAATTAGAAAAGAATTAGCATTGTGTCATCCATACTTGGCTCATTTTCTAAAGCTTAAATAAAAAGTTTTATCAAAGCAGACAGTCTGCGAAGGTTAAGTGCTCCTGAATGGACGGACCCTTACAGACACTGAAATGAAAGAAATACTCTCAAAAGGAGCCGTATATTAAAAAAAAGGGGGGGGGGCGGGAACGGACACACAAAATATTGCTCTCATCTCTGCCTCTGCTTTCTACTTTGCACAAATTACTTGTTTTACCTGTAGATACGTTCTGTGCGAGCGATACCATTTTACCTATCTCGGCGAGGTGTGAGGCAAAGCAGCACGAATTCGTGCGTGTGCATGAATGTGTAACTGCATACGGTATTTTGAGAGTTTTGGGAGAAACGTTTAATAGGAATTATGAAAGTAATGATGAAGAAAATAGACGCAGTGGCTTGGGAGGAGCCTTAGTTTTCTCAGAGCTGGACTGGGCGCTCCCCGCAAAGTCAGGTCTCTCTCTCCAGTTTGAAGTTGTGTTGATTACATCTTGCGTGATGTTGAGAGTCACGGTTCGGATCAGGCTCCTTCAAAATGAGATCGAAGGCTGCACAGAAACAGAGGAAGCCATTGTTGCTAAAATTTGATCTTTGCAACCTGATACAACCTCTGATGCTCTAAATAGATTAAAGGAATAGATCAGAACATACATAAAGAGTCAATCTGCTCTCTAGTTCAATACCCCTGTTGCTTGTATTGGGCTTTCTGAATTTAACTAAGACCCCTAAGTGTATTTGTTGCTATAGAGAGCTTATACCGTTGTTTAAAAAATTGTATTGGCAGTGATTCATGAATTTCCCACAATACCTAGAACCTGCATTTTCCAGGATGCTGTAGTACACTGTTTTATTACCGAGCAAATTAATTTTAAAGCATAGCCAGTGGGGAGGGAAGATGTAAATGAGTAAGTATCAGATACAAAGAATTAAATGAACATGCAAAAGTCGGTGCCTATAAAATTGATTTTGTCAGTGTCCCATAAAACTGTTGTCCTGCTCTGGAGGGATGAAATGTGTATTTCTTCCCTATCGCCCCCTTTTCTCTCCCCATTAGAAATATTTCCTATCTATCTCGATATTGTTAAGTCATTGCAGTCATCATTTAAGAGAAGCATTTAATTATCTTGCCTCGATTAATTTTTTGATATATATATATTTTTAAGTAGAACAAAATTCCGTAAGAATTTAGCTTGGCACTGGAAAAAAAAAAAGCTTTAATTACTACTGACTTTCAGTGAAACTGCAATTGATACACTTAAAACCTTAAAAAAAATTCCCGGCCTCCGGAGGCAAGCCGAGAGGCGTCTAATTGATCGACCGCGTGCTCGCTTGAACGGGGCCAAAACTGGAGACGGAGCCCGGTTCGTGCGCAGAGGGAGCCGCGCTGGGTTTGCTTCACGGTGGAGGAGCTGGGTCTTTGTGTCGGGGACCGTACGGCTCCCAGCCTTTGTCGGCGCTCCCGTCTGCTCCTGGGGCTTATGACAAACCGAGTAATTAAAACATTAAAGCACCATCCTGCTCCCGTTGGGTTTAATTGCAATGCAGGGAGGATCATGTCTACGCGCTAGTATTTCTGGGGAATAAAAAGAGATTCTTAACAAATTCAGTAAAAACCAGGAGAGCAGTTCTTTGTAAGAATGGTGGGGGGGGGGGGGGGGAAAAGTTTTTTCTGTGTTTTTTTTTTTTTTTTTTGTTT
>JANZLQ010000001.1:52742931-52758274 GCA_026212715.1 Elanus axillaris | reverse complement strand
CTTTTAAAGGAAAGAGCTTTATCTTAATTAAAGTTTAATTAAGGATCACGTTTGGCAGTACTTTTCACACCGATCTACACCAGCAGATTTTCTAAGGCTTAACTTTATCGTGCAGAAAATCCTCTTTTATTACTCCCAACCTGTTGTAAAAGCTGTTGGCACAGAGCGATGGCTGCTTCATTCAGTGGCCTTGTTTGCCGCTGGAAAATTCCCAAGTCTCTAGAGATAGCACCACTGTGGTTCAATTTAATATCTGTCCTATCACTACAAGACTCCAGCTCATTATTAATGATACTATTCATTAATTTCTTGTTGGGCTGATGTTGTTATTTATTAAAATATTAAAGAAAGCTCCTGAGACACATGCATAATGAGGGACACCTCCATTTCATGAGCGGTACCAGCTGAGGGAATGAATATAGCGTAGATTTACCCACACCACCATACTCCATCCCTCCCTCATTAGTCCTGCTACATCTCTGAGTGACACTGTAAATTCATTTTGTGCACTGTCCAATCGGAGCCTAATACAAATGTGGAGCTCTTTTTTTTTAATGAGCCATTCCTATGCAAAATGAATTGACTACTGTCTGACTCATCTAATCTGCCTGTATTTGGGGGAAGGACTAAATTGCCTATATTTATACAGGAAATAAATAAAAGTCGACATATTTTTCCCTTTTCAGTCTTACATTTGGCAAATTTCAACATAATAAATTCTGCGTTTTAAGAACCTGCCACCTTAGTTAACTAAAGCCCAGCATGACATTTAAACGCGTGATAGTTGTATTTAAAAAAGCCTCGACGAGCAGTTTGTACACTGCGCTGGTCATTTGATGTCTTCCCTCACGCTCAGGTATAGCCTGCGGAAATTCCGAGCGCACTTGATGGATTGCTCCCCCTTTTAAGCAGAGGGGTTTCAGAGGTTTTGAGCACAGGAGGCTGGTCAGAGTTGTATGAAGAAAGTGCCTATAGCAGAAGAAACCAAATAAACTTGTAATTCATTTAGCAGTGATGTCACACTTTTGATTACTGGAAGAGGGGCTGGTATTAAGGGTCTTTTTCTGGCTGAATGAAAATGATGGAATCTGCATAACAATTGAGGTAGCATCTGAAGGTAAAGTTTTAATTTGTTCTATGTGGTTGTTATTTTCACCCCTTCCAAATAATTACGGTGGTGAAGAAATACCTCACTGTTTTAAGAGGATTAACTGGGCGTAATTGCAGCCTGTTTTGATCCCTCCTTTAATAATGGACCCTCTCAATCCACATCCCCTACAGCAGCTTTGTGTGGATCGAAGGCTGCTTCCAGAGCATTTACACGCACCAAAAGGTCTTTGTACTGTAAATTTATAGTCATTTGTTTCTGAGGGAAAAAAAAACCATGTTACCTTGGTACTTCAAAGCAGAAGGTATATGGCACAGCACCCTGAGTCCCAGGGAAAGACCAAATAACCACGCATGCCTGGCACGACAAATTGTAACGACGTAGGACCCGACCGCTGAGTGCACTTGTTATACGGCAGTGAAAGTTTCTTTAGAAAATGAACTTCCGGAAGTTCTTTTTCCTTTTCTTCTTGTAACAAAATACGGGTTTCCCGAAGTGACCGCTATATTGCTTTAGTAACGTGTCTGTAAAGTTAGAAACTCCCCTTGCTTCAGCAGAGTAAGTCCTTTATTATACGTTTCTTGCTAATAGTCTGGCCTGGCCGCTGGTGAATTAGTTCTTTGACTTTTATTTCTGGTCTCAAGGTTGACGCCAGTTTAATAGATTTACAGATCCTGTCTTTGTGCATTTCATTAGTGGTTTTAGTCGGCAGCGGATCTGTCGTTCGCAGGTGACGTTTCGGAGACCCTGGCACCGGGATGCCCGCCTCAGCCCTGCGGCGGTGGGGGTGAAATACTCCTCAAGAAGGTTTCTGGTGGAAGCGTCCTCTTTAATGGGATTTTCCAATCCCCTGCAGCGCGTCAACGCACAGATCGCTCGCATCGCGTGACGCGTTGCGCGATCGGGCGGTTAAGGGGTGGTCCTCGCCGGCCGGGTTCGATGTCCCGTGCAGGACGTGGTCGGTGGAACCCGCTGCGAGGGAGCCTGTGCTGGGCTGCCCGCGCTGCGCTGCCTGCCTGCCGCGTCCTCGGGTCTGGCCCGGGGTAATTCACGCTGATTTGGGTGGGTGATTCAGCAGGGCTCGGCTGAAACAGCTGAAAGTCAGCATTTTTTACGGTTCTTAACTGGTGTGGCGGCAAACGCCTTGAAGGTGTGTCAGCCTGAAGTGGCGAGTTCAACAAATTTGTGGTTTTTGTGGAATTGCCCCGCGATTTCAGCGTGTTCAGCAACAAGTGTTTCACTAGACCGTTTTGAATTTGATTTTTGAGTAAGCGTCGCGAGAGGAGGTTTCCTGAAGGTAGCCCCGATGAGCGTTCTCAGAAATCACGTCTAGGCTTGGAGGTGGGGATGGCTCCCTGGCAGGAGGATTCTCCACGTGCCTTTGAGAGCTTGATCAAGTAGAATTGTATTTTTGACAACTTGCTTAATACTCTGTTCACACTGTCAAAATCTCACTAATGCGCGTACAGAGACTGTGTGTGACTTGAGGTCACCGGATGAGATAGTTACGGACCAGGAGGATCTGTGGGTGAAATTTTAATTTTGCCTGGACTGAGAAAAAGTCTGCTCTGAACCCAAAAACGAAGGCACGCCGCTTGGCTTCACAGAAGGTATTCTGGTGCTTCTGCGAGAACTGTAACCTGTGCTTTGTGCTCAAAGTCAAAGCTCAGTATTATTAATGGTAATTAAAAAGAGAAGTCTGGAATTCCCCGATAGCAAAGGATAGAGCGGATAGTGAATAAAGCTACTGGAAGGAAACAGGTTCAGAATGCTGTGTCCCTGAGATCTGAGAAAACTGGGGGAAAAAAAGAAATCTCTGCCCCGCAGCCTCTGAGCGTTGACATCTCTGAGTGAC
Source organism: Elanus axillaris (assembly GCA_026212715.1). Taxonomy (NCBI): domain Eukaryota; kingdom Metazoa; phylum Chordata; class Aves; order Accipitriformes; family Accipitridae; genus Elanus; species Elanus axillaris. The sequence goes on along the minus strand of JANZLQ010000001.1, from coordinate 52,755,311 downwards.
TGGAGCGCTCAGACAAGTTTCTTTATGCGTGTTCAGGATCCTCGGGCTCTGATCAGCTAAAGCAGTAAGGGGTTTTTGGGCTAATGGTCAAGACTCAACTGCATAATCAGAGGGGTTTTGTCTGTTTTCTGGTGTTATCTTTTCAATGTCACTCCCTCGTAGAATTTCTTTTTTGTTTTTTAGCCCACAAGTATAGGTTTGCACAGGTATAGGGCTGCAGTATTGCCAAGTCAGTTCTAAAACCCATTATGGGATCACACCCACGAATTTGCTAAATACTAATGGAAAAAATCTTGGCGTGCTTTTGTTTGAATAATATATTTTATTCTTTACCTTTTCAAGGCATTATAGGTTGCTTTAAACTTCTCTCGCAAAGATGAGCCCCGGAATATGCTTGTAACTTGTCATATTTGCACAGCTCTAGAAGCATCCATAGTCATGCGATATTCCTGGGCTCGTGGGTAAGAGTCGGCAGTGCTGGAACTGTTAAGCACCAGTAAATCCCCGGCTCGCCCGAGTTGTCTGTGCTGTGAAGCTGCCAGCGCTGCGCCCAAAGTCCAGCTGCAGCGTCCGCGGCAAATCCGTATCGGCGAATGCATCTGGAGGGCAGTCCGCACTGTGAAATTCAATAACTACTGTTGCTGTTTTCAGAGGGACCCGGGTATTTAGTACAGTGCTGTAATTAAATAGGCCCATCCGTTTGATGAGGAAAAAATCATTTGTGAATTGTTCCGTGAGAAACCATCGCAGCAACGTAGCGTTGCTGTTTCAAAGGCTGTGATTTTTTTTTTTCCTCTTTGAATTCTTTCAGTTAGCTGTTAAAGGTTTTAATTTGACTCTGTGATGTAAGCTTTTACTGAAAATACGTTGCCGAAGCCAAGGGAGCCCTCGGCACTGCTGCCGCATGTGATTTGTGGGAAGGGACAATTTGCTGGAGGTCTCTCAGGCTCTGTGGGGAGGGTTAATAACTCCTGGAGAGGTGGGAGAAAAGAAAGAATTTTATGTCTCCCGCAACCTGCACGACTGTGAAATGTTTCCAAGGGTAATTTTCTTGAAGTTAAAGTTGAGGTTATTAAGGTTCACTTAGCAGATAAAGTTTGCCACAATTTTCTTGGTCTCTACAATAAGATGACAAGATTTCTAATTTATAAAACCAGAACAGGATGTTGGGGGCTATGAACCATGCTCAAGGGATACATGGAAGCCCTTCGAGCTCTTCTTTTTCACATGTATTTTTATTTACAAGGAAATTTGAAAGCAATGTGCCTGAACTCCACTCAGCAACCCCTCAGAGTTGGTTTCCATTTGTTTCTCTTCGTAAATAGCCTGTGGTATCTGCGTAGGTGCCACGAAGGACAGGGAGCTGGGCGTCTTGCTGACAGTAGGGCTCGTTCCAGGCTGCTGGCGTCCCAGGCCCGTGGAGTCACGGTATTCCTGGCCATTTCATAAATGGTCGCTCTGAAACTGCTGGGAAGACGGGTTACCTTTCAAAGAAGAACAGGTTACTATCAATGTGGAGAAAGAAAAGCGTTTTCATATGGAATTTGGAGTATTACTACATTTCTGACTTCACGACTTCCGTTGCAGTCGTCGTTTTGGGGCTTTACAAAACACAAAGGGATGCCCTGTACGAACGTGCCTGTATTTCGTTACAAACACGTGGGAAAAGCACATCCAGGATTTCTGGGGTGTGCTGCGGATGATGGAGATCTCTTGAGTTTGTAATGGCATCATTATAAAAACCAGCTCAAACAGAAATGTAAAGCTCGGCCAAAGTCTGCCTCATCTTATGCTCTCCCTCGTGGGCTGCAACGGAGTGCTGGGAAGAAAACCTTGCTGCTCCCTTATGGAAAACGTAGAGCCCTGGGCAGAAGCGAGAGCAACTGAGCTTGTCCGAACTCCTGCTGCTCTGGGGTTAAAGCACCACAAAATATTCTGCTTTATAATACTGCAAAGCAGATCCATAAACAGAGAACATTTCCATTCTTTCAAATTCATTTGAGGCTGAATAAACAAATTCTACTGGAATTTTAGGGAAGGTGCATGAATTCTGCTGTTCTTCCTCACCCTCTGCACCCAGGCGTACGGGGTGAGGTGCCGTACAGTTTGCAGTGTACCCTAACAAAGTCTGTGCCTGCGTGAGTCCCGGGGGCAACGCGTGCAGCTGGAGGCCTGCCCCGTCACGTTACAGGATTCCTGGGACACAGGTCGGTTAGACCAGTGCACGGTTTTAACACGGAGTTTTACAAAGGCGCCGGTCTCCCTCTGCCTCCTGCCACCCAGGGCGGCAAATCCTCCTTTTCCAGCCTCCTGCCCCCAAACTTCTGCATCAAAATTGCAGGTTCCTTTGGGTCTGAAGGACCTCCCTTGGGAACTGGGGCACTCTGGCTATGGAAACGCGTGAGCTGGGGAGTCAGCTCTGCCACCCGCAAACTTTTCCGAATAACCACTTACCGGCACTTGAAGAGGCGCAGATGCTTCTAGTCCGAACGTCTCTACCGTAAAACCGCCGGCTGTTGTTGGATCTTTCTGGTCTTTGCCCAGCAAATTAAGGGATGCCTTGCTCTCAGGAATGTGGAGCTCGCCCAAGTAATTTGAGTTATGATGGAGTCAGTTCTTACCCTTCTTTCAAATCAGCTAAGCAGGTTGAACTTCAGATGTCTGTCCCTCTGTAGCTGTTCTGCGGACTCTAGTCTGCATTCCCGTAGAGCTTCTTGGGGCCTTTTTTAATTTTTCAACATCTTTTTTTGAAATGCAGACACGAGAAGAGGATAGATTGTCCCGTTAATGGTCTCACTAATACCGTATACATTGATAAAACCACCTTCTTATTTCTACTTGATATTCAGTTTCCTGTCACTGACAGATTAGGAACTGGAGAGAGCACAAAAAAGTTATTTCTGTCATCTTGCAGTTTTATTAGAGCAAGAGAACAGCTACCTTTCATATCGGCTATGTTTGTTGTATTAATGAGGGAAAAATAGCCATTAACTGGCCTTAAGCATGTACTTGAATTTCAATAAGTGGTTTCTTTGCATAACCAAGAACAGATTACAGATCAGACTTAGCAGCTACTGGATATGGCCAGTTTTTAAAACAGGGACACTTCATTTGTAAGGTTTTCAAATGCTAAGATGGATATCGTAAATTAAATACCCAATCATCTGAGCTCATCCGGTGTTTGATTTTTAGGTCTTTCTGCTTCATCCAAGCTAAAGATGAAAAGGCAGGAGTCAAAAATGTATAAATACGCTCAGTTACTCAGCCATCTCTAATTGCCTAATACCCCTCCACACGTTACTTAAAAGCGGATGATGACTTAAGAAGACTTACGTATATTCCGCAGATAAAATGTATTGATTTCTTGAACAGGTCTCACGGTAGAAGAAAGAGGAAAGACAGTAGTATGTCTGAAGTAGCTATTTAAATTCTCAGAAACCCCTTAGTTTTAGGTATAATGCAACCTTCTCGATTGCTGCGATACGCTTAAATATTGAGTAACACGCGTTCCCTCTCCTGTTCGGCAGAAATCCGTTACAGGAGCTTCAGGATGGGAAAATAGCGGCTGAGACTCCCTGGGGCAGGCAGTGCCTACCTTGTTTGGAATCACACCCATTAGAAGCTCTGCTCACTGCTGCAAATTGATTCTGAGTGCACCCCTACGTTTAAATCCTGCCTCCCCATTTCCAGGTGCTATCCGTCTCCACTGGAAGGTGGTCATCCCCGAGCACGCCTGCGCCTGCTGTTATCGTCCAGGGCAAGACATTTACATAACAAACTAATACAGATTCAGAGCCTTTTTGTTGGTTTTGTATCCCTAGCAGCGCTGGGTTTCTGGCTTGCTGCTTTTTCTGTTTGCGAGCTGGAACGGGAACGTTTTGTATATCTCACAGCTAAAGCCGTTCTGCTGTAGTTTAAAGTCGCCTGGAGAGCGCCAATAAAATAAGCTTATGGCCTCAGTTTCTAATGAGCGATTGAGTTGCGATCAGTACAGATAGAACCTGTTCAGCTCAGAGAGGGAGAGGGATGCGACTCTGTTAACGGGTCCTGGCTGGATTTTTTTTTTTTTTTTTCCTTCCACAACTGTAATATGTTATCCATACTTAAATTGGTAGGCGGAAATAAATGGAGCCTCTTACTGAACTCTAATCTTCCTCGGTTGCACATGCCCTAGAGAATGCGGCACTGCTTTTCAGGAGATAATAATTACAGCCAAAATGATGTTCTGTGAGCTTCCCTTATCTTAAATTAGGATAAGATTAAGGTCTAAGGAGTCTGTTTGTGCTAGGTTTTTGGAAATAATGGATGTCTAGCTCAGATTTCTTCGGCATTCCAGAATATTTATTTATTGTTGAGTTTTCACTTCTTGCCATGCACTCAACCTCTTATCTTTCATAGCTGAAAAAAAGGGAAAAGTATAAATCTATGTTTCTCAAGAATTTAGTTGATAGGTGCTTCAAAGTGCGGCTTTGTATGTATACGTAGCAGTCCTTCTCCCAGGCATGTTTGGTTTTGAAAGACATTTTCACCAAGAAAATGCATGTAGAGAGTAGCTTCTCTCTTTAAAGTCACTGTATGAATGCTAGAGTTATGCAGAAATACGTAGGTTCATATTCGGGAGGCATATCTGTTGTTATATGTAGGCTCTTCATGCCATCAAACTCTAATGGCCCCCTAAATTTTCAGTGAAACCAAAAAATGCATAAAACTTTCAGGAAGTTGCAGGGGAAAAAAACCCCACGTGACTTTGCCTATTTACCGAAGCCATCTGCATGAAAATCATTTTTATTCCCTTCTTTTCAAACTCAATGTACATATGTTATGTGACTGTAATTACACTCCTCGGGGTGCGCGAGGCAAAAGGTGGTAGTCGGGTGAAAAACAACACTGGGAGATTGATGACCCTCTGTTTTGCTAATACAATGCAAAGGATGCTAAAAGATTATGACGCTCACATTTGCCTGTTCTATTACTGTGGTCTAAATGTTGTTTCCTCAGTGACTTCTGAACTGATATTTCACTTACCTCAACTGTCTTTATTAAAAAAAATGATTAAAGCCCCCCAAGAAAAATGAAAACAGAAGAACAAAATAACCTCACCCTCATTTTCTAGGAACCCACTTAAAAGGCTCTCAGGACATTGTTTTTCATCTTCAGATTAGAGATGTGTGCTTATTCAGATAATCTCTTCTGCATACATGATGGGCTAATACTGCCTAGCAAGATGCCGAAGGGAGATGGAAGATAGGAAGACAATGAACGCACGCGAGGTTCTCATGTACTTTCAATTGGGCAATAATGCGTTCTTGTCCGTTACTTTCCTGAGGACAAGGTCAGGTAAAAACCATTTCAAAACAGATTTTTAATGGAAGTAGGCGGGTTTGCTTGCAACAGAAGTAGATGGAAGTAAGCGGCTTTGATTAGCAGTAGTGGATTATAGTAAGGTTCACGCGTCATTTACATCCCGGAGACGGGCTGCCTTCTTGGTTCTGTAACGTACCTGAGGGCTGGAAGATCCGTAAGTGTTCACCTGGGTTGATATTTTATAAGCATCGCGTGTTTCTCAGTTGTCAGGAGTTCTTCGGTTGCCTGATCTTGGGGTGGATTGAATTTAGCGGCCGCTCAGTACGGAAGAGACTTTCCTTGGCGTGGTTGGACAGCCTTCACCACTGAGCCTCCAGCTCGGGAAGAGCCAACATTCCCATTTCACACGCAGCGTTTCCCATGTCATTTCCCTCTGCTCCAGGTTTCCGGGGATCCGCTGCCCTTCCTTCCCTCCACGGGCGGCAGGTGGAGGGTGCAGCCCTCCTCCCTGCTGCTGAGCCCCGGCGGCCGCAAACCGCCCAGAAACTCATCCGGTAGGGAGCGGGAGGCTTGGGATGCGTTGCCTCATGCCTCCTTGCATTTGGTAGGGAACGGGATACTTTGAATATGTCGCCTCGCGCCTCCTTGCTTTTCAGCATGCCGTTGCTGACTGTGGCGTGTCTCCGGCCCTTTCCTTCCCTCCCCGTGCAACGGCTTTCCGAGAAACCAGGCTTGGGAGCACACAGAGAGAGATTCCAGGACATTAGGTACGACCCTTCCACCCTTTTCAGCTTTGCTCGTTTTCTTTTAATGAAGAGAAGTTGCGCTTCCGTGACTATAACAATAATCAGTCACCTGTATTCAACATTTATTCAAATCTCCTTTCTAGCGGTGAGGACGTTCGGCCAGTCAAGGGTGGAAAGGATTTTGGTTGGTTCTATCTTGGAAAATGAATCGGCTTCTTCCGTGACGCTGCGCGTGGTCGGGGGTACTGGGGTGAGCAGCGGCTCTGTAATGGTCTGGCTGGTGATGGAGGACCGGGGTGTGCCGGGAGAGAGGGTAGGAGGAACGTGCGTTACAGTTTTGGCATCTGCCGTTTTGTCTCTTATATTGTGAGTTCTTGGGGGTCAGTAACCGTCTTTGCTGTGAGCCGAGTGCATTACGTAGCGGATTTCAGTCCCCTGTGGCAGTTTTGCATGCAAATATTGAGTAAAAATAACGGGTAGTGGGTTGGACGAAGACCAGTGATGGTTCTGAGCGCCACTTCGGAGCCTGGAGAGGCCCTGAGCAGAGGACAATGGTGTAACGTCTCGACAAAATCCTGGAAAACGATTGCAGCTACCTTTTGTTTTCTGGACAATACACGCGTGGAAGCCTGTGGGCTTTCTGTTTCACAACTATTCCCAGGTGAAGACTGATGCCCGGGTACGTTTGGAATATCTTGTTGAGCCGGCCATTTGGGAAATCGTTTTCCCCCGATGAACAAGAGTCACCGATGTTCAAATTGGGGCGTGACGTACCTCAAGGTCTTCATACAGCTGCCCAGATACAAAGTTGTGCTGGAGAAGTGACAGCCCCCGGTATAGGATACAGGAAACAGTATGCAGCCCCAACCTTTTAAATCAAAATTGATTAAATATATGGCTTTCTTTCACCTTGTTGTTTGCTGTAAAAACCTTTCAGTTCTGGAATTGGTTGGTAAGAGCGTTTTCCGGCATTATACCATCTAGCCACGCCACGCGAGCAACCCGATGGTTATTGGCCCCGTTTTGGCCTCAGGGCATTTGTGTATTCCCCAGTGTAAACCCGTGGATTTACACTGGGAAAGAGAGTAACTGCAGGGCTTGGCAAGATCTTTTGCGTCTCGAAAAGTATCACCTGGCTGGGAGTCGACGGGGTGACGAATTAGATGTTAAATTCACGGGTTGGGGGGGGAGAAGTCAGTAATTCCGTGAGGAATGCAACGCCTCACTCCTTTGGTGGTTTTTTTCAAATACACTGCGATATCCTCTTTTTAAGCAGGCTCCTGAGGTGTCGGCCAGCCCCGCTTCGGTGGTGCTTAGCTGCTTCCCAGTGGACGGGTCGGCCGTGGGTCGGGCCCGGAGGTGGGAAGAGGAGTCCCGGAGAGCTGAGCTGGGCTGGTTCGTGCGCACCTTCCCGTTGGCGCAGTCGCCGGGAAGTCGCAGCTTTCTCGGCATTCCCTGTACCGTTGCTATCTGGAAGCTGTTTAACGTTACTGTATGTTAAACGTTTCATCAGAGGTCGTGGTTTTCCTAACGGAATTGCAAAGGTGTTTCATTTGACGATGGTATTAAATGCTCCGTTACTACTTTTTTTCACTTTTTCTTTCGAACTACTACTTGTGAACGTCCTGCCCGGTCTGCTGTGACAAATCCGAACCAGGGCACGGCTTAACACACGAGTAACATTCGTTTCGGGCTCCTGTTCCTTATTTGCAATAAAGTGCAGTCACGGAACGAATTGCTTTGGATCCTTTTCATGAACAGCCCAATTTCAGTAGCGTGTTTATAATAGATGTCCCTAAAGATCAAACAGAAGTAGCCCACGCAGTGTAAGCTTCAGAATTATGAAATTAGGATGCTCTTATGCCAGAAACCACGTAGTTTCTTACAGGTAACGGTACAATGTGGCTTTTAGCTTGCGCAGAAATAATTTGGAATTTCCTGACAGGTTGCGGTCGTGAATTTGACTGAATTGCTTTTTGACAAATGGGTATTTCTGTGCACCTGGTCACAACAGTTACATGTATTTTGGCTGGGTTTCTTTGGTTGGTTGTTTGGTTTGGTTTTTTTTTTTGTGTGTGTTTTTGGGTTTTTTGGGGTTTTTTTTTGGTTTTTTTTTCGTTGTGGTTTTTTTTTGTTTTTTTTTAAGGAGACATCCTTTTCATCTGCTTTATAACAGATTATTCTTTCAAAATATGTGGTTTCTCATTTGGCAACATATGCCCGCTTTTTCTCATATTTCAGCTGTGGGGAAATTCTTAGAACTGAAAAGCGGGCAATCTTCTCTGTTTCCTCAGAATCTGGAGGGCTAATGTGCTTTAAAAAAAATCTCCCAATAGGTATTCAATTCCTACCGCGGGCAGGCTTTTTTTCGCTATTTTTGATGTTGGACTAACAGAGGCACTTTCAGAATTTCTCAGTCGCTTTGCACCCAAAATATCAGTGCCCTTATTTTGACTCAGGTTTGCTTAGGACTGCTGTCACTTATTACAGATTAAAATCGCATTCAAAGTCTCTGCGTTCCGAGCTTTACAGTAATCCAGGCAAAATCGCCATCGCTCATCTGATTCGGCACCCCCTTTTTTCCTAAAGCTTTTTGCCACCTGCGTGGAACTCCTGCTATCTGATTTTTTTTTTATATGCTACTGCCATTAGACTGAAATGATTTTTCTTCAGTTTGCTCAAAGACAGATTTAAAGTCAGGTCCCAGAGGTAGCAGGAAAGTCGATCCCCTAAGCTACTCAGTCGTTGTTTGCTTTTTTACATGTAATATCCTATTTCTAAGCCAGAGTGTAATTTAAAATACAACACAGACTACATAAATACGTCCTTTGGAAATCTTGTAATATGGCATTTAATGGAAATTAACGGCTTTTATTGTCGTGTTTTGTTGCACCCCCAACCTGACAAACCGGTAAACCTACTTTGTATTGTTTAGAAATATTCCTCAGCCTTTTCTTTTAGTCAGAGTTCCTTGACTTTAAATCACCGTGGCTGTAAGAATGCTGTTGAGCTCATTTAAAATATATTCAAAGGTATATAATTTTAAGTCCAGTAGCCCACCTCAGAATTAAATCTGTGCCTCTTACCCATTAGTTATGTTTTAGTACCCCTTGAAAACACACAGATCTGTAGGGAAATACCAGTTAAAGCTTCGTCTTTATTGCAGAGCTGAGAACAGCAAAGGGTTACTTCAGCCCAGGCATTGTAAGTACAAGCAACAGGACTCCATTGGCTTTAATTTGTCCATGTCTTTCATTTGATACTACCAGTATTAATAGCTTTGCAAGGAAATTCTGCAGTCATTAATCATAATAATTAATCAGATCCAATTATATTGCATATAAATGCGAACAAATTGCTGAAAAAATAATGATCTATCACCAACATGTCACAAGGAAAAAGAGACTAAAATAGTAATTAGAAGCAGGGATTTAGTTGTGTACAAGTACTCTGCAACTGATTTTAGCAGTATGATGATCTGATGATGTAATTAGTGGAAAGAAAGTCTAGCAGGCTTTTGCAGCAGACCCCTTAATGACTGTGCAACTCCAAAAAAAAAAAAAAAAGAAAAAAAAATCCTTGTATTAGTGACTGGTTTTACATTTACCACTAATTCATTGTTTTTTACAAGGATGATTAGAAAAATATGGCTTCAGGCATTTTTAGACCAAGTTTGCCTTGATGTACTTGAAAAATTTTGAAAAGCCCCTCTAATATTGGGGTAGAGCGGCGGCATTTCCCCCCTGGAAAAAGGGTGAAATCTAGTATGCATTGGTACAGTTCAATGGAAATATTCAAGTGGAAATATTCTATAAAAGGGACCCGTATTTTCATTTCGCTGCCAGGCACTGGATAACCAATTTCTGTTCAAAGCAGCAAGTTGGCTTTTTTTTTTTTCCTTCCTTTTCTTTAAGTCGTACTTGCGCGTGGCACAAGACGCCCCGTTGCATTTTGGCAGCTCTCTACCCTCCCTCTCCCCCACACCCCGTACAGCCGTTCCTTTCCCTCCAAGGCAGATTTTGAGAGGGGCTTTCAATACAGCGTAGCTTTACAACGTGCTCTGCTCTTGTTACGCACGCTGCTGATTAGCACACATTTAACGAGTATTAGAACATTCTCTTTAGGAGAAGCACCGCCACGTCTTTAAAATGTTCTGCGCCGGTCCAGTGGATTACACTTGAAAGAGTTAACTGAAGACTGATGAGCAGTTTTGTGACAGATTTTCTACTTGAAAATAAATGTTAAGTTCATCATAGTTTTCAATACTAAGCACTGCACTTTCCTGCCTTTGATCTCAGTGTTGTGACTACTACAAAGAAATAAAACCTTATCTTACCTTTTCCAGCATCTACTGCGGAAGACCTCAATAATGCATAAGAACATCTGGAAGTACGGTAATTTCAGCTATCAGAGATAAGAATTGACACAAAACAGGTAAACCCTACAAAGTCATCATGTTGAAATGAGCTGATTAAGGTCTGGTAACATAAAACGTCATGTATAGTGTTTTCCTGCTTGCTACCTCTTCCCATTTTATATATATGAAAAAAAGGAATGCCAATTATTGAATCCTTTTCAGTATGTTTAATAGGTTGATTAGCTGGAAGCTATATTATATTTTTACATAAAGAGACAGAAGTGACTGCAAATCTATTGCCATATCTATCTATTTAGAGTTAACTGTGAGTTCATCGAAAATACACGGGCATAGCAAACAGGGTTTTGAAATGACAATTTTTTACTGGTTGCAAGTGCTAATTGCTAGTTTCTCAAGGGTATAGAATTAATCACCTGCTAGATTTACAGTCTCTAGGTTGAGACCTGAGGATGGAGGCAATAAGAAAAGCTCTTGAGGGACATATCATATGGTGAGTCTAAATATCAGTCTCTATGCATATGTAAATTGGCAACAAAGTTTTTTCAAAGCTCAAGTATGCTAATTTCAAACAGGCAAGACTAAAGCTAGCTTTTAGCAGCTGTTTAACGTCTGCCTGTGGGTGGTAGAGAGAGCTTAAAATACAAGCAAACAGTGGTGCATAAGTAATTAAGCAACATTTTGCTGGGCATAAATAATTCTGTTTATATTGCTCTTTGAAGAGTATAGAATACAAAATAACAGATCAAGTGCACCTTTGGTCACCAGAGGTTAACTGCTCTTCCTCTTTACCTTTCCTTTGGTTTCACGGGTTTTAGGGAAGAATTAAATGAGGGTCCATGCTACTCCCTGTCATTTGAATATTAAAGAACTGCATTGAACGTTGCGGCCAAAGAAATGCTTAAAAGTTTTGGACGTATCTTACGAACGGCTCCACAGCTATTCTCGAATAATTTCGCTCCCTAGGATAAGCTTCCCTTATGCTGTGAAGTGGGTCTGAAATGGACATTTATCTGATTTTTAGAGCGCTGCGCTTTCGCCAGATTAGACAAAGTTGATAAAATTATGCTCTATGTGCTATTTTGTTAAATTGTAAAAATCAGTGAGTCAACTCGACTATTTTCAAGGTCATAAGGCTGTTGATAATCCATAAAACAAAATAGCCTGACTTTTGCAGTTGTTATAATTTAAATTATTGCGTGCATTAAAATAATAAGATAGTTGCCATTATGGTGCTCTCCTAAAACCGAGAGTTACTGAAGTGACTGAACACAAAATGCTCGTGTAATTTTGATAGCTGCTCTGAACTAACAGAATTGACTGAAAGCTTGAAAAACTAAACCAGCTGAGAGATTTAAAAAATAGCTCATTTGATTCAGCAAAGACCTTGAAATTAATCACAAGGAAGATGAAAGACGTAACATGATTTGGAAACATCTAGTCTGGAAAAAAGGATTATAAGTACTGGCTGTGATAAGAGTCAGGATTTTAAAACTTGGTTTTGATTAAATGTTGCTGGTTTAAAGCCCTACTAGTCAAAAGAACTAGCGGGTAGTAGAGGAAAGCCTCCGCGCCTGTGTGCTGTGTTGCTATAGCAAAAGCTACTGCAAATATTACTGCCGTTTCGACGGAACTCCTGTCGCCGCAGCCGCCGGACGGGGCGTCCTGGGAAAGCCGGCGCAGGCAGAGCCGGGAGGCTGGCACGTCTCCTCTCTTTCTGACATTTCCATATGGCCTTGGAAGCTCAGGTTAGCGGATTCCCCGGCTCGGCCCTGGCCGCGGCGCTCCGCGCCCGGAGGGTTTGTGCAGGGCAGGGGCAACCTTGGGTTTGCCCTTCTGAATACCTGCAAGGCAGCTTGGCTTTTTTTTTTTTTTTTTTTTTTCTTTCTTTCTCCCCTCGGAACGTCCTCACCTATTTCTTTTAGTTTAATTATTCATTTCCTAATTCCCTCGCC
>JANZLQ010000001.1:52703880-52731469 GCA_026212715.1 Elanus axillaris | reverse complement strand
TCTGGGGGGGGAAGAGCCGTCGAACCTGGTGGCTGCCTGCCAGGAGCATCTCTCCGTCCTCGGCGGTCACCCGTGGTGCCAGCGCGCCCCAGTGGCTCGTGTGATGAGTTCTGCCCGTTCTCAGGAGCGGATCCCGCAGTCCCGGGGGTGGAGGGGGGGTCTCCTCGCCTGCACCTCCCGCGGCCAGAGGACCAGGAGCAGGGATGCGGTAAGGGACAGCCCAGCGCGGCAGGTTTGTCTTTGCCGCTTCCCTCTGCGCATCCCGGATCTAACCCTCGCCCCGCGGGATCCCGGGAGGGGAGCGGGCTGCAGCCGGGTCTCCCTCTGCCCACCTTCCCGGGAAGGGCAGGGAGCTGCAGGCGCCGTGGCGGGCTGGAACAGCAAAGATCCCTGTAGCGGATCATACAGAATTCCATCGGCTGACGGCGTGTTCGCTGTGTGCCGGAGAGCCTTGCCGGGCTTTCGCGCTGTGCCCAGCGGAGAGGAGGAGAGCGTAGGCGGTGCAGCGACCGACAGGGTCGGGAAAGGAGAATTTATGATGTGACCGCAGATGGACTTTGCGCTCTTTGTCTCGTTTTCTTGGGAAGCGCGGATCGCGTTTGTGTTCTTGGGGTTTGTACGACTTCAGATTTTCTGAAATTTGTATTCAGAAAAACCAACCACATTTCAAGTGATGGGAGTTTTCAGTTACTAAAAGGCAGCTCCTTTTCCTCTCGATTTCCTTTGTTTTTAAACTCGGTTTTATTAATTGCCCAAAAGTACTTTACCAGTGAGAAGAAAAAAAAGTGGAAGCAAATCAGTGTGGAAAATGTATTTGTGTTGTTCTAATCCCCGTCCATAGTGGTGCGTGTTCTGTTGGTCTTAACCTGGGGTGAAGAAAAGCCCCAGACCCTTTTCTACGTAATCTGGAGCAGGGTTTACTCCAGTTCTTCCACGTGAAATCTGGAGAGCAGTTTGCACGGCGAATGTGGTAGGGATGCTGGTATGACTCCAGCGGGTGGAAGAAGGAGGAGAGCGATCTCCCTGACCGATTCCGCAACTCACTGACCAAACTTAAAAGAGAAACAAAGTAACGTCAGTTTATCGTTTGAATCGAAACCCTTCGTCTTCCATTTTTGTAAGATTTTAAAGAATAAACTAGTAGGCAGATTGGAAAGGAAAACACTGTTTCAAGATGAAAACCCCTACGTTGTCTGGCTTTGAAATACCCGTACAAAATATTCGATTTTTTTTTTTCTCCCCACAGCAGAAGTTGTTCTTCGGAATTAGCCAAATATGTGAATCTTTTTTTTTCATTTTTTTTTTTTTTTTGTTTTTTTTTTTGTTTTTCTGCAAAATACGATCAGATCAATCATTATACACAGAAAATTTTACTATTTTTTCTCTGTAATTCCTCCTCTTCCCGCCTTTCCTGATGGGAACATGTGCTGATTTCAGAGTAGCTGGTTATTTCCCCTGTCTGCTGGTGCACAGTCAGTGGCGTGCCCGCTTTTTCTTGCGACTTATGCTAAAAGAGCTACGCGGATTTTTGAAGTGAAAATGCCATTTCAGTGCTCAGGCCGTGCCTCTAATGTGTTTTGTAGCGCCTTCTAATAGAGATGCGCGTTAATGAAATCTATACTTTTGAGTTGGGAAGCTATTTTTCTTGAAAAGCCACCCCAAATCTGTGGCCTTTTACATTAAATTTTAATCAGTCTTGAATTTTGAAATCTCAGCATAAAGCTGTTGATACCGGTCTCCTTTGATAAATTATAAAGGTAAACTTTAATGAACAGTGAATAGAATCACCTTTGCTACTTGGGGGTAATAGAATAAAAAAGCAAACAAACACATTTTTCTTACTGCCACATGCCTCTCCTTAATAATAAGTTTTGTGTCTTCTGCAGAAATAGATGCTGTATAAAGTCTCATTAAATTAGCTGACTGATGGAAGAAATACACAGCCCATGGCTCTCCAGTCCATAGTAAACTAAGCAAGGGTCTTGATATCTTAGAGTTCTGCTTATTTACACATGCCTCGGACTCTTCTCACAGATATGTAAATTATTCTGGTTAAAACTAAATGCTAAAGTCTACACCATTAGTCTTCCACTTCATGATCTCCACATGGGGCTGTTAGAGGGATAATGTACCATACAATACACGGTTTACTTTTAATTAATAGAAAAAAAATGTGAAATGAATATTAAATGTAGCTTAATGTGAAAGAAACCTCAAAGCGGTATGGTTGTTATTTTTTTTTTGCTTTAAATATTCAGCTCTGCTTTGGCATTAGAAAATAAGAAATGCAGGAGCGGCCTGGAAACATCATTAAAGCACGGGGAAAAAAGAGGAGAAGCAGGTACAGGCAGTGGCGAGAGGAGGTCGGGCCCCGCCTGTTCGCCCTGGAGGGGGGATGCCCATCGGGGGAGGCGCGAGGGGCTCCGCTCGCAGCCCCCGAAATACCGGCAGCGGTTACGCTCTCGACTCCCCGGGCATCCTGCCGGAATCGTACCCCACCACGGAACGCGTGAATTGCAGAATCTGGTATTAAATCTTAATATAAAACCCCCTCGTCAAAAAGAAGCATTTAATTAAAACACAAGATCTGTTTGTCTGCGTTATAATTCAACGTGTCAAAATTAATGCCCCTGTTTTTAATAAATAGAATTACCAATTCGCAAACAGTTTATCACACTGTTCTCAACAACGGGATGGAATTTTAATTATATACCATTATTTATTGCGATGAAACGAGCGCGTTCCGTAGTACTTGCCAACAGTACAAGTTAGGATTTCAGAAGAAAAGCTCCATTAAGTCATGATTTTCTCGGGTGGCATCCCCTTTGTCTCATTTGGCTCACCTAGGATAAGGTACGAATCTCGGAATGAGACAAAGACTGCGAACAGCCCGGCGGAGGCTTTAGGAGATAACGAGGTACTCGCTGAAGGCACTTATTTGTAAGATTAAAGGGTTTGAACTAAAGCCTGAAATTAGTAACTTTTCATCCCTTTTACCAAGTCAAGCCAGTGTTTTGCAATAAAATAAAGACCCTGCATTTGAAAGCCTCTTCAGCAGGCGGAGTGTGAAACTAAATGCTACTTGCTCATTTCTAAATTATTCATACATTCTTAATTGTGATGTTATCCTTATAAATGATAGTAATGGTACCATTTAAAGCCTAAAAACCGGCAAGCACCTGCCAGGGAAACGGGTTCATTTAATGCACGGCAGCTGAATCTGTAATACAGGGGATAAATGAGAAGGCTCTGCTGGCAAAAATACAGTGAGACACTTGGTTTTTACAAGGAGGCATTAAGTAACCTGCACCAGTTGCGGGCGGGGAGGGCAATCCAGCGCCGGGTTCCCCAGGAGAGCTCACAGACAGGACGGATTAACTGTCCTGGGCTCCGGCTGGAAAAGGGGCATAAAATACCAGCGAACCTCACCCGCAAGGAGTTCAACTTCCAAGGATTATTTACTGGCAAAATGACGTGGGTCGGAACGAGGTGAAAGCACGAACCTCGGCGGGGGAGCGGTGGTTGCGCCCCAGGGGCTCCGGCTTGGTGGTCCCGGACCACCGAGACGGCGGCTCGGGGACGTTCCCTCGCCACCATCCTTGCCGTGTCCTGCCGGAGGTAGAACCGTAGGGCGCACCCTCCTGGAGCATGGTGTTTCTTCTGGGAAACAAGACCTACGGCCCCTACAGAAGAAGCGGGACCTAGAGTCGGTGGTGCCGCGTCCTCTTTCAGGCACCTGGAGGTACGCGTAGGGCTGACCTGGCCGCGGCAGCGGCCAGAGTTCCTCTTTCGGAGAGGGTGCAAGGTGTGCGCGAAGAGGTAGCGTCCCTTCCTTTCGGTTGAAATAACAAAATTGTGCCGAAACTTGCACTTCTTAGGGACTGCCCATTGAAAACGAAAAAGGAAGGTCAGAACTTCAAACGCCTCTTTAAATCATTTCAAGCGTGCAAAATCACGTTGGTTCCAAAACTTGAAGGAGGTGCGAGAGCGGAGATTGTTTTTAAAGGCACCGATCAACGACCAAGCATTAAGCTTTTGTGCGCAAAGCGATATTGATTTCCTTGCGATTCCTGAAGCGGATCACAGTTTGGGAGGCTTTTAAGGGCTTTTACATCCTCTTCTTTTTCCAGAGACTCGTGCCTACCAGCTTGTTTGCCGGCAACCCAATCACGTTCCTCTTGGAGACAGCTGCTGGTGCTTCAGCCGAAGCCCACCAAGGCTGTTGTGCTCCGCTGGAGTTCTGGGGACACAAGCGGTTAGGTAAGCTCTTGGTGAAGCGCGTTTAAATATAATTTTTGTGTTAAGCTGTGGTTTTGAGAATCGCTGAGGCTGCTGGTAGCTTGTGTTCTAGTCGGCTCTAACGGGAAGTCAGTCAGCACCGCCTGTGTCCCTGTTTGGTTTTGCTTTCTCGTTCAACACCCCAAGGCCCGCGACGAGCCGGCGGGGTGGGAGCCGGGCTTAGGGACTGTGCTGGGCTGGGGAAACGCTGTGATACGCCGCTGACTCTTGATCTCTCAAGATTTGTTGCTGTCGGTTACTGAAACGTTAAACTGGGGACGAGAGCGAGCAACTCTGCAAGTATTTTGGTAGGGCCTGAGATTCTATGAAACGTAGCGGCAAAACGGGCTTTAGAAAAACTTCTACGTTCTGTTTTCCCCGCTCTGATATGCCAGGCCCAAACCGAACTGACGCTTCCTTTTACTATAACAGTTTCTGGATGCTCTTGGCAATTTTGTTTGTTGGAGGCTCCTTCGGGGTCCCTGAGGGCAAAGTCCCCGAGTCTGGCGGTGGCTGGGACTTGCTGAGTCTGTTGGATGCTGTCGATGTTAAGGAAGGGGTCGGACTGCCCAGGGAAATGCTTTTTTATTCTTCCAAGGCTGGGCTGTAAAACTCGGAAAGGGTGCTTGTTTATTAAGGTAGCATAAAATACCCGCTTCCAGAGCGAGCTGCTGACCCGCCCTGTCTTTGCCTTTTTCCACATAGGCCGGCCGCAGGGGGAAGCGTCCCTGTAATTAGATTCCGTTGCTTTAGTTAAAAATCTAGAAAGATCTTGTCTGCAGAATCGGTACTCGGAACCTCACCAGCACCGCAAGCCCGGTGACGCCGGGAGCCTCGGTGTCTGTTTTTTACCAGCAAGGAATAGCATGAGCTGCACAGTCCAAGGGGAGGGCGGCCAGAAAACGAACAGTTGATTTCTTCGTGGTACGCGTAGTAATACGCTGGGTTTACAGTGCTGCGACTTTGACTTCTGAGGGTCGTGGTGTAACGAGTAAGTTTGCGTTTTGGCAGCCTCCGCTGACGCGTGTGCCGGCGCTGTCCTGTGCTGGGCACAGTTTGCCGCTGCGGCATCCCCGTGGTCCAAGGGAATCCCGCGCCGGGGCTGCCGGGTGCCGCTGGCGTGGGCGCAATGGCTCTGTGGAAATCCGTTGCGCTGGGTGAGATCTGGAGTGAAATGACCGTGGATCACAAATTTTTCTCAGATTTAAAAGCAAACAGACGGAAAAACCACGCAGATTCGTTGGACCGTAACCTGAAGATAACCAGTGCGTTCTTGTATTTTACAACAAGCGTACGGGAAAGCATTGCTAGCGCTTCCAGCCTCTGCGTTGCAGGAATACGCTTAGCCCAGGCTTATTACAAACCTCACGTTTAAGATCGCTCAAGATCCCAAAAGCCAAAAGCAGTCTATTTACAGATGAGTATGTCCCAGTGCTGTAACAAATGCAGAAATTTCCCAGCGGGATTCCTTTTCCATGCTCGCTTCAAAGCGTGAGTCACAGACAATTTTCTGTACGGGTTATGCCTCAGGGCACTGTTATTAGGGAGGGAAAGAAAAGTAGATTAATTTAGTTAATCAGTCTTTTATACCTTCTCTTCACAGTCTGCTCTAGGTAGAGTTTTCATTCTCTAAATAACAGGGCCCAAAGCTCTGGTTTGGGAGTCTCCTCGATGCTACAGAGTTTAACTTTTGCGCAGAACAAAAAGAGCACTTTCTCTTGTCTGAGTGGGTGGTTTTTTTTTAATTTCGGCAGAAGGACAAAAGCAGAGAACAGTAGGTAAATACGAGAGGAGAGCTGTGCGAGAGCTGGGCTTTGAGAAGAGGTGCGGGCAGCCGGCTGCCGATGCCAGCGGGATGAGCGGGTGGAAGAAGCTCTCGTTCCTGGGGTGGGCTGGGATCCCTGGTGCTGCGGTCGGGGGGTCTCGGGGCGCTCGCCCCGGGAGCGCCGAGGGACGCTGAGCTCGCCGTCCTCGCGGTCTCCTTGCTGTTCTCCGTGGGGTGTGGCGTAAGGCAATTTTACGTAGGGTGGTTGGCGTCCTCTCTCTCCTTTCGGTGAGGAAAAGAAAGGTGTTTAAACCTACCTTTAGTGAAATCCAAGCACAGTAGTTTTACAGACAGCAGGGGCAGTCTTAATTCTGTAGATGTGAGCGTTATTTGTGAATAAATGCCCTTTGTAGTCTCTAAAAATTATTATTCAGGATGTCTTCCCATCTCACAGATGAACTATGAACTAATGGTTCCTTTTTGCATAGTTCACTTGACAAAGAATTGGTAGATTTTCTGTGTAATTTGCTATTATCCTAAAACTCTCAGCAAACCAAAATGCCAACCTGGGTTTTAAAATGTGATGTGTTTGAAAATGGAAATTTGACCACTCCAAATAGCAAAATCTTCATTTCCATTAGGATTTTTATGAACTGTCTGATTATAGATCAGAAAAACTCACACTGTTCTACAGCCTCCTGCGATGCATTAGACAAAATGATGAAAACAAAGGCAATTATTTGTACTGGGAATGGCGTGTTTCATTTAACGCTTTATCGGAGAATATAGCCACGTTGGAGGCTATTACATTTTTCAAGGATTTCTTTACTCTAATAGGCCGTAAGTCTTCTCTCAGACCCTGGACTTTTCTTCCCGTGGAGAGCAAGTGGGAGCTCCCCCGCGCAGAAAGCACTCCCACCGCGCCGGGGACGTTGGAGATGCCGTCCTGGAAGAGGCAGGGACTGCGGGCACCGCCGCGTCCTCACCCGGAGGTGGGTCGCTGCGTCCCGGCCGACGTCTTGTGAGGCACCAGGGGAGGAGGAGAGGGGCGGGCAGGGGCAGCAGCCCTCGGCCCGTTTGCGAGGGCTGCCTGGTCCTTCCAGGGAAGCCTGCGGCAAAATTTTGCAGGTGGCTGCCTTCGGTAAGAGGTCTTTTCCCTGCTCCGTGGATTTTTCTTCTCTGTGTTGGCTACAGGTGGAATGAATAAATATATTGTCAGTACGCGGGCGGTAAATCTTGCTCCTCGCTAATCTGTTGGGTTTGCCGTCCAGGTTGCTCGTATCCTGTGCCGGAGTAGGTGCGAGGGTGTGGTTTGGGATCTGAGCGGCTGCGTGGCCCATGTCGTCTCTTCCTGCCGGTAAATGGCTTTCCCGAGCCGGGCTGCGGTGGGGTTTTTTGTTGATGTGCTCCATGTTCGCTCCCTCCTCTCCAAGCGAGGCTCTGCCGTCCCCAGGGCTCCCCAGCCGGCTGGATGCGTTATTGCCTAAAGCAACCCAGGCTCAAAGGAAGCCGCGGTTCTGTCCCCGCAAATGTGCGGCACAGCTGGAGGAGGTCTCCAGCGGCTCATTTGTATCGCTCCTTCCCCCTGGGGCCGAGCCCATCTTTGGTGTATGAGCAGCAAAGTGTCTCAGCAGCGGTGCCAAGCCTCGAGGTTCCTGCGCTCGCTCGCTGCAGCCCAAATCCCAAGGACTGACTTAGGATCCCTGTACGCTTCCCGACCAGATTCCAACATCCCGAGCAGACTGTGAAATTACGATGCATGTCAAAACTGCCAATGGGCAGAGACAGGAGCAGCAGGAGGAGGCAAAAAAAAATAAAAAATACGGTTCCACGCTACCCTGAAAGCTCGCTTTGCATCAAACGCTCGCGCCAGATTGTGCTACGACATGTGCGTCCATTTCTAAGTAGGTCCCTTCACTTGGTCGCTAATCTATACAGTCTGACTGGTGTGAACTTGTATGCGTACTGGGAAGGGGTTCCTTAATTTGTTGGAGGCAGGTTTTGTCTGCGGCTTCTTCTGAGCGCGGCTCTCGGCGTTTGGACCGCTTCCACAAAGAAAGTTACGTCCAGATCATAAAGGAATTGTATCGCAGCCCGCGCCACGTGGGCACCCTGGGTTTGGCAGAACGCGTCGAGTTCCGAAGGAAATACCGTATGGAGCAGAGCCGGGGCAAAACGAGGGGGACGCGACTCGCAACAAACAGCTGTGCAAACAAGCGCTTCCAAACCAGCCGTACAGCTCTGATGCCACACTCCGTAATTTTGTGAGAAATCCGTGTCTATGAGCAGTCTCGTGCTTGTCACCACCCCGCAAACCCTGCGGAGACGGATCCTCCCGTCAGCGGTCCGGTGGGACTTTGCATCCTCGCGGGCTTGCTGGGGGGTCAGGGCTAGTGCTGCTGGGCAGACACGGGGCATCGCTGCCTCTGCGCTGCTCAGCAGGGGAGGGCGAACTGAGAAAAAAACACATGTGTAAAGATAAATATATATATATATATATGTAGGGAGCTCTGAAGGCAAGGTCTGGGACTTTTTTTTTAAGTGGTGGTTTTTTTTGCTATTAATTATTTCACTCTCTCAATAGCCAGACAGATGAACAATTCTGGAGGGGATTTCGTCTCTTAGGACCCCTGAAGGTATGGTCTTTAAAGAAAAATACATTAAAAAAACCTCTGCCTGGGCCTTCACATGGGATGGAGCTTTATAGGTTCTAGATGAAGTTTAGAGATAATCAGTCTGAAGCGTTCGGAAGTTTTGGGTATTTGATGTGGGTGGCAGTGGTGGGAATAAACGACTCCTAGCCCTTAATCTTCTCTTGGGGCTGCCCTGCCAGGAGCAGATGCTCGCTAATGCTCGCGGGCAGCTCTGCTGTCTGTGGTCCGAACTCTCCTCTCCAATGCAGTTTTTGAAAATGGCGAAAAGTTGCACCGACACATTAAGAAGTCACCTTCTTTATACACACAAAAGCTCTTTGACGTATTGCTGGCTTTGTAAATTAAGGCGTTGCCCAAGTGTGGCGTGTTTGCTGTAATCCCACCCTTGCTAGCCAGAATTTCTTAAAGCAGACGTTGTCCCTGACTCTCTTATTTTCCCAACAACTTAACTGTCCTTGTAGTTTCTGTAGTATCTCTTCTGACTCTTGCAGGAGACCCAAAAGTGTCGTCATCTAATCCCCTGATCAGTTTTTACAAGTGATCTCTATTACCTCGGACCATAATTTCTCATCCTCCCTTCTCTCCCCCCCTGCTTTTATTCCTGGCCACTCCGTACGTTTCTGGTTTTCCTCCTCTCCTCCGTTCCCAGGCCCTGGCTCAACACAAACGTCAGCAATCAGTGTAGGTGTGCGAACGCATCGGGCATCGGGACGGCAGCCGGGCTCCTCGCGGCCGGGCTAAGCGCCGATTTCAAACAGAGAAATTGGAGAAGTTGAAGTAGGGGTTTACCTCCTGTGGAACGGATGTGTTTTCGTGCTGTTGCGTGGAAGCGGAGCTGGTCTAGGATGCAGAAACGTTTTGCAAATGAGTTTTGGTTTGGTTTTTAATAGGTGAGATAGTTTACATGGGAAAATGCGAGGTCTTCAGCCCCAAATTGATTCTGTCAAATTTTCTACTAAGGTAAAGACATCTAAAGAAAAAAATCTTAAAACATTTCAGTTTGGGTCATGTACTCTTCTTTGACTCTTCAATGGCTTATCCAATGAATCTCTGTTTAAGCATGCAGTAGGAAAGCTAAGTGCTCCAGCTTGATCTCGCAGAATAAAAGTGGTTCTTCTGCTTTTTAGTGAAATTCTAGAAATAAAAACATCAGAGTATTTCTCTTTGTAATTATTCTCATGTATTGTTACTTTGTTGCCACAGTAGTTTTATTTAAACGTAATCCTAATCATCTAAAATCTAAACACAGTGATGCTCTTCCTAAGCAAAGAGAGATGTTGCAAACTACTAGGAATTAGAGGGTACGGTAATAATCAGTTTTACAATAGTTTAATGATGTCAGGAAGAATCTTCCAAAGCGTGTACAAAGACTTGTCTTGGTTCTGTTGACTTTCACTAATGTTGGCCAGGAGCGGCTTTTCTTCTTGCGCTGCTGGGATGCGAACCCTGTAATTTGGAAAGCTTGTACCGTATCAAAATTCAGAATTGTGATAGGCATAGGCTTGGATCTATGCCAACAAAGATAAAAAAAATCCAAAGAGGTAATTACCACGGAAGACCAAATTCTAGTCTTTGTTTGCATCCAGTGTGTATTTAGCCTTTTTTTTTTTTTTTGCTATTCCTAAAAGCTGAGCTGCTAGCTCAGCCAGACAGAAAGCGCTAGATCTGACTCTGTCCCTGTTGGGATGGTTTTAAAAATGGATTTGGAGCAGCAGTCTTTCAAAACGCACCTATTTCTCTGAACAGCGGCCGCCGTGTGCCGGCACCAGCGGCTGCCCGTCTCCCGAGCCACTCTTCGCCGTCGAGCGCCGTGTCTTGCGGGTCAAGCCCCTTCCTCCGGCCGCGGCTCCTGCAAACACTGGCCCTTTGTTGGCGCGGAGCGAAGCGTTGGCGTTCCCATGCCGGGGCTGGCGAACGCCGCCGGAGCGATGGCGACAATGCGCCGCCTGTGCCCGCTCGGGGCGGCGGGGGCCGCCGCGCCGTCACCCACCGGTGCCGTGGCCGCTCCTGAGCGATCCCGCGCCTCGTCCCACCCCTCGGACTGTGCTCCCGGTCCAAGCCTCCCCCTGAAGCTCTGCTCCGCAGCGAGTGTTCCTGGAGGTCTGAGGACACGGTTGTTTTCTGCCGTGGCGGAGGTTGTGTTGGTATTGTTTGGCAGCGGAAGCCTGAGATTCCCGATTTCTTGTGGGTTTTTGAGGGGATTGAAGGCACGGGCTCCTGTGTGCTGAACAGAAGACCCTTTATTCTGCTCACAAGCTTTCTTGTATCTTCTTAATGGTGATACGCACGCTTCTAGCGTATCTTCTAGCTTTACTATGACTGGTTTTCGTAACGCATTCGCGCGCACAAGCGAACTGTACAGTTGGCCGCTAGCTCCTGTCCACGCTCCCTGTCACAGGTTCTTAGTCCGTCCTCTTGTCACACGCTCCGCTTCTCCGGCCGACAGCCATCTCCTTTTTGGCGGCTTCAAGCGGTTCTTATCTCCTCTCTGTTGCCTGTTTCGGCGTTCAAGGTCCTTCAAGGGCGTTAGTTGATTCTTCCGTGCTGTCCATCTGAAATACAGTTTTTCCTTTTCCTGATTAAATAAAACGGGGAAATGGAGCTTCTCTCCCGCCGAGCGGGCTGGGGGGGAGGAAGAGGTGGGGTGGTGCCAGTGGGTGCCGGCCAGTTCCCCTTGGCCCTGGGTGCTGGCGACTGAGCCCCATGGATCAAGCTGCGTCCCCATCCCGCTGCCCGCGGAAGCGCTCGCTCGCAGGCAACGGCGCTCGCCGCTGCGGTGGAGCGATCCCTCTTCCACCAAAGGGATTGCAGGGTAGAAATCCCAAAGGTTAATCTATCCATTATTATAAATATTTATAAATGGGTTGGATAAATCATACTGTGTAATTATCTACCTAACTAGTCAAGCCATTAGGACATTAAATAGCACAAATCAGAACTCATTTGGTTCATCATGAGCCTGATATTGTTATGAAACAGCTGAGCAGTGCTGTGAACCTTTAAGGGGTTTCAGGGCAGGGAGTCGGGCAGGAACTTTGTCTGCCCGGTGTGCCGGGCCTCTGGAAAACGGCAAATCTGAGGTGTTTGGTTCAAAAAGGATGTCTGCGATGGGCAGGTCCTCGAGAGCTGAAGCGTTTTATCAGCTTTAAGTCAAACGCTGACGCGCCGGCAAAACCGCGAGGAGGCTAAAACACGGCGTTGAAGCATCGACGCCCTCTTCTCGGTTTTGCAGCAGTTTCACGAGGCTGCTCACACGAAATAAGTTCCAGCTTGCTTGTCTGTGGTTACGTCTTGCTAACGGGAGGGACAGCGCGGGTTTTTTTGCCTCGGAGACTTCCAAGACTGTTACGACCCATGGCGGAGAAATTGTCTCTAAGGCACGTTTTCCCCACGTGCTTTCCGTGCAGTTAACTGCTAAACTTCTATAGAATTCCCCAGCCATTTCTTTGAAGTCCTAGCACGCATGGGTAGAACCTAGGTGTGTGGCTCAAGCTACCGCGTGCAGTTTTCAGTCCGCAGTTTACGGCGTTCCTGTCGCTGTGAAGAGCGAGCCCTTCTTTCTTGTGCCGCCTTAATTCAAAGGGGAGCTTGCCGGGAAGGGGGGAATGGGGTGACTTCTCGCAGCCCCCGCTTGGGGTTGCGTAGCCAGACGGGCTCTTCGGGCCGCTGAAAAAGAGACAAGTAGGTGCTTGCACCTCTCAACCCGTTTTCCAAGTCCGGTTTGCAGCAGTGAAATAAAAGTACAACCGTCTTGTTGCACTTCTACGTTTCACATAACTCCCAGGGGAAAAAAAAAACCAAAAAATTAAAAATTACGGGGTTTGGACGTATCCAAACGTCAAGCCTTGGGGATGTGGAAGTTGGGGATGAGACAGAAGTCAGGTTGCTGTGGCTCCCAGCCCAGCACTGGCTTCACAGATGTGGCAGAGAAAAACCTGTAACAAGAATTGTGTAGGAATGGTATCGGAGTGGATTAGCAAGATTCCTCGGTAAGAACAAACAAAATTTGTCTTGTCTGTTTAAAAAAAAAAAAAGCCTTCATAGTGTTCCCACTTGAAGTTGATTTTTTTTTAAAGTTGATTTTTTTTTTTTGTAAGCAAACAAACAATCCAAATTTTATCCTTCATACCAGGCCTAAATCTCCCTAACTTCTGACTCGTTTAAATGACAAGAGCTACTAAGTAATTAGTACTTGCTCTCGAGGCCCTGACTTCAGGGCGTTGCTGAAAGGTTGTGTGGTGGTTCCTGGCCTCCCGTCCAGGGGATTTTCCCTCGGCCGAGGAGAGCTGCGGCGAGGTCTCCGGGGAACGCTGCCGTGGGCACCAAGCCTGTCCCAGCCCCGGCGGGGGGTCCTGGGCACGAGCCGCCTTCGCGTGGTGCTTTCTCCTCTAATATAGCACAACCAGCTCTTAAAATGCCGGAGTGAAGCAGCGTGGATGCCGTCATCCGGCTGCCGCTGCTCTGTTTGCAGCCTTCCCTTCCCTTACCTGACCGTGTCCTTTAAAGTTCAGCTTTCCGCGAGTTTGAGGGAGAAGCACGGAGATTGACAGCGGAGGCACCCAGCAGGGCCGCGCTCGGCAGCGGGGCGAGCAGCCTGGGGGTACCGGCAGCTGACACCCCCCAGGCAATCTGCAGTGGTACCGCTGTGATCTGAAGCAGCGACTCTGGATGCGTAGGACCGAGCAGATTTGCTGGGGTTTTATTTGCTTTTTTTGTATACAAATCGGAGAAATTATTTTGCTATGACATTTAAATAACAACCATAAAGAGTGGGATGTAACTCCTCGGGAGTACGTTCTTCTCTTGGTGTCTGCGCGTAGCTCCCGCCGGTATTGAGGGGAATTTTGCAGATGTATCTGAGGAAGAAAAAACCTTTAGCATTGCATAACCAACCTGAATTTCTCTCGAGACTCTCGGATACTGAAGCAGTTGGTTGAGGTTGCTGCCTTTGAGAAGTTATTTGTTTTACCTGCGTATCAAACTCCAACTTATATTTTTATTTCAGCAGCACGTTGCGCATCCTGCTTCTGGGAAAATACTGCACACGCGTTGACGTTAAATTATATTTCACACTGTGCCTAAATACATTTACTGAAATGAGATTCAGACAATTAAGTATGTCTTCTATGATTTTCTCTCTGTTAGTCCAGGAGCCTAATAATTATCTCAACTGTTTTAATATGACTTGCACCGTGTTGTCAATTTATTTAGTTGGAATTAGTTTTCTATTTCTTTTTGTAAGTGTTGCCTGTTTACTTAACAATATTTGGCTTTGCCTAATGATATGTACAGAAGACAGGGCTAAGTGGAACATCAGCTGTTTACATCAGCTCCAACAATTAATGCATGTTAATTTTTAATTACAGTGATTGTACTAGAGGCAGAATGTATGTTTTCGCACAGAACAGATGTACTAGTCAGCTTTGCTGGTGAACACGCATATCGATTAGATGTTGATGCTGCCAGCGTTTCAGAGGGTGTCAGCTCCTAATGTACTTGCAGATGTATGGATTGCGGTCCCGAGACGGACAGTTATGCGCGCGAGCTAACCACGTGCATCGCTTTCTGCGAGGAAGGCTATGTTTCGGAGCATCCGGGCTGCTGCGGTGGGTCCTGGAAAGTTGGAGGAGTCCGGAGCTGGCTGCCTGCAGAGTCTTAATCCACCTTTAAGCTCTCCTAGTGGTTGGCGGGTTTGTTTTCCAAGTAGACTGAAAGCGGTACCGATCCCAGCGTTTCTTGTCAACGCCCTCGACTCTCGGAGCGGTGCCAGAGAAGGCGGCGAAACGGCCTGCAGCGTCATTCCCTCTGCCCTGACAGGCATAAAACCTGTGGTTTGCTGGCGGTTTAGCGAGAACCCCCAGCGAGCAGCAGCGGACGCTTGACTTAGCGGTGTCCCCGGCTGCGAAGCCTTTGCCATAAAGACGACGAAGCCTATCTTCGTCTTTGCCGCGGACGCGTCGGAGGTATTTGACGTGCCCGTGGCGCGAGGTGGTGCGGCAAAAGCTCACGTTGGCTTTCGCGGTTGCGGCGGTGCCTGGCAGCCGGTGGGCGAGACCTGGGAGAGCGGCTGGAGAGGCTCGCCCCGCGGTGGTGGAGGGTGTTCTCTGCCTCTCTTCTCTGCCTGCAAAGCCAGAAGGGCTCAGAGAGGCGTCTGCAGGTCTCTGAGCTCAAGTACCTGGTGAGCAGAGCCGGGGAGGGATGTTCCCAGCAAGAGCAGACGTGTCTGCCCTTGGGTGGATCTCCGTCTCCCGTACCGAAGTCCAGCCCTGAATGTTGGAGATGGGCCCTTTACTTTAAAATGTGGGGACTCCTGAGGGTTTTTTAACGTTACGTATTTATTAATTTTACTTCGGACTTTGTTTCCACCTGTTGTCTACCGGTGGGTGATTATTATTATTTTTTTTTTACTTTACATTCCCAAGACATCACTCGAAAACGGGGAAGAAACCTGAAAGGTCTCCCAGACTGAACGTTTGGCAACGCAGGCTATGCCCGAAAAACAGCCATGAAAAAGGGCATGCGAGGCAATAGCAGCAGCACTAGTAGCTCCTTTTTTTTTAGTATTGTACCCGGTGACTTCCTCACCTGAGACCGAAACTTGCTGGCGCTGGAGCCTGCACGCAGCTTTTGCCGCGGGGCCGCGCGGCTCTGCCCGTCCGAGCTTCTGCATCTCAACCCCCGGGAAGCTGCTGGGCAGGTTGGGGGTGTCGGCGGTGCCGCCGCCGCGCCCTCGCTTCCGCAGAGCTGCCGGGTGCGGGATTTACCGGTGCGCCGGCAAGGCTGAGCCTTGCGCGTGACCTTGTTGGCTGAGATAAGGTGTTGGTATCGCGGTTGTTGGGTCAAGGGAAGTGTTGGAGGTGCTTCTGAAGAACGTCGTTGGGGTTTGTTGCCAGGCTCGACACCCGGGAGTTTCAACGAAACCCGTGGGTGGTGGGGTAGCGGCAGCAGCCCGGAATGAGGGTGCTTTTCCCCACTGGTAGGAACATGAAAGCTGCCCGAGATGTGGACCGTGATCACGCCTTCCGCGGCACCGTTGCAGTCCTTCTGTGTTTGATGAAAGAGACGCCTCTATTTTTGCCTACAAAAGGTCGCAATCTAGACTCCAGAGTTGCAAAGTGCTCTAGAACAACCCGTAAAAGAGCGTTCCGGATGGAGCCGAAGTTATTTTGGGGGTAAAGTTAGTGTAACCACAGCAGTGAAAGTGTCGCGCTAGAGAGCAGACCTTGTCTTCAAGACCTACATCCTGCAGTTCAAGCTGTAAAAAAAAAAAGAAAAAGAAAAAAGAAAAAAATTAAATTCCTTATTACTTTGGAGTGTCTTGTGAATAGCCTGTTGTTAAAACCCAAGAGGCAAAGGCTTAGAACCGGGGGCGATTTATCTTAAGACCAAAATTTTTTTTTTTTTTTTTTAAATTTCCTTTAACCTTGTACGTGTCCTTGCTATGCAAATGTTAGGAAGAGCACACCAGGGTGGCTGGCACCCTGTTAGACTGTTAGCTTTGTGTCCTCTGTAGCACTAACAGGCAGTATTGCTCTTTCTTGTGTCAGGTGGGTTTTGTGTTCAGCGCTTTTGAAGTTCTTATCAGGTAAACACTTACAAAAAAAGAAATGAAAAAATTGTCAGAAGTAAACTTTTAAAGAGGAAACTGGTGTAATTCCAGGGGGCTGTAGAGCAATAAGTAATCATTTGACAATGTGCCTCTCCTGACTGGTAAGAAACTCCTTTACATCGTGAGACCGGAGCTGCCAGATTGAACGTAATAATGGCCCTGTTTCACAACACATTCACCCTGATGTGCACTCCTGCATCTGTTGGATATCTAAGTAGTTATTAAAGAATTTAGGAATTACAAATATTGCAGGTAGCAGGCTTTTCGTGCATAAACCGCAATATTCATAGCGTCCCAGTAAAGCCACCTAATGAGTAGTAAAAATGAATCATGGTCCTCTCGCAAGACGTATTATGTGCAAGTATTATAACGGCTGTGAAGAGAACCCTGCTAGTTCTGTTATATCTCATGGGCCTCGCATACAAGCGACAGCGATAGCGGTTATTGGAAAAAAGGAGAAAAACAGAAATACGCCGATGGTAATATTTCCTCTTTTCTGTCATTGGAAATTACGGTAACGGTGAAGTCTTGGTCCTGCGGAAACCGATGGGAGTTCTGCTGTTTGCTTCAGTGGGGCTAAAATTTCTAGACGTCACGGCGACCGTAAAAGTTTGAATGCTGCATGAAATTAAATAGACAAAATGTGAACCTAAAGCCTCCGGTAGGTAGTTTGGTGGCCTCGGTGGGCGGGCGACTTGAGAAATGCCGGATACAGATAACGGGAGGAGCGTTACCAGGGATGTGCTAATGCTTCTCAACTAATCGTAACTATTAGGTTACAAATAACTCAACGTGAAGCGTTTTGCCAGTACATGGCCAGGCAATGTGAAATACCATCTGGAGTGCTGGTTTTGGGTAGCTGAATAAATAGTGGTTCCAGAATAGTGCTGAGCTTGTATGTGGCAAACCCGATAAACAGACTCTTACTTTAATAAGTCCTTGGAATGTTTTTCTGTGGTAAATCAACCTAGTCTGCAGACAGAAGACGGAGGTGAGGAGTTCGGCCAAGCTTTCACCTGCAGCATCAAGTTTTGAACCCTTGCACTTTGAGCGCTCGACTTCAAAGTTCAATAACCACCACTCACACACGGCTGAAGTGGCCTTTCAAAGTGAAGTAGACGCATACGCAAGTTGGAATCTGACGTGGAAGTTTGTGCTGGCATGGTTAATACGAGTTTGGACTGAAATCCCCCTCGAACCCAGGCGTAGGATCGAGGAGATCCCGCGGTCCAGCGCCCGCGGCACAGTCGCTTTTCGCTGGGTGCAATTCGTGCCGTACGCTCGGGTCCCGTGTGCTGTCGCGCTCGCGTCGCGTTTAAACGTGCTCTGTAAATGCAGCCGCATAACCGCTGTAGAAGGAACCTACAACAAGAGTTTGCTTCACCTCGAGCAGAGCTACAACCACCTCCGGAGGGAAACATGACAGCTCAACAGCATGCGGCAAAACCGCTCGGGAGACGGGGACAGCAACCGTGCGCGGCTTTGTGTACTCGTACGTACGTGAGTAACCCAAGAGCCTGCGAGAGCTGATAGCCGTGAGGTCGTTGTATGGCGGCAGAATCCAATTACCCAGAAGAAATTTCCCTTTCTCGGCAATATGCTCGTAGCCCATCTTGTTCCCTGGCGCAGGCGCCGCAGAAATCAGCAAGTCCCAGCATCGAGGGGTTAACGAGAACAACTCGCTCCATTCCTTATCTCTGTTAGCAAAGGAGTGCCAAGAAATAGACAACTGGCTTTTTTTCTTTTTTTTTTTTAATTCACATTTGATCGCCCGGTCAATACAGCTGCGTGTCAGATGTGCATTTAAAGCTTTGTGGGGCTCTGGCCGGAGCGCGGAGGTGGTCCAGTGCTCGGACGTGGCTCGGAAGAAAAATGCTGAAGCGCGCAGAACCGCTGACCAGCATTATTCACGGGAGACAATTCCCTCCGCTCCATCCCCCTGAGCGCCTGCAGGGAGACCACAGTGCCCGCGGGAGGGTGCTCCGGGCACTAATTCCGTTAATTGTCTCGGGCCGGGGTGCAGCTGAACTGGGACACCGGGGGAGAAATGGCAGCACCAGTACCTGCAGCTGGGCTGCTCGTCTGCTGCAGGACTCCTCAGAGGAAAATTTAGGGGAACGCAAATGGAAATACTCGCTAATGAGTGTTTTTGAAGTCCTGAATTTTTTAAAAGGCTGCGGCTCATTCGTGACTTGCTGCCTGTTTCAGCTGCCCCAGCGGGAGCAGCCGGCTGGGCCGCGGTGCCCCTCGGCAGGACGGGCCCCTCTTCGTGCCTGCCCGCCTCTTTGGACATGCCTTCCGGATGGCAAGTTGCCGTGAAAATAAAAATCATAACAATTAAAAAAAAAAAGCCTACGCCTTCTGTCCCTTTACGTGGTGCGGAAGTTTCATGCAAAGCTGTGAATTAAGAGTTATGAAAACTAATATTTTTCTGTAGTGCCTTCTTTTTCCAATTTCCCTCTCAACCTCAGTGTAAGCTTCACTTCCCAGAATATGTGTTGCAGCAGCTCCTGTGCGAGCCCATTTCGAACGGTCGCCGCTGGGCAAAGGTGACTCCCTAAGGCGAACAGCTCTTCCCTTCATGCTGGCCGTTGGAATTCGGGCGCACGTTGCGCGTGAGCTGGATGAACAACATCCCTGGAACCCGACGGGGCGAGGGGGAGAGGCGGCGTCTTTGAAAATAAGGGTCTGTTTTTCATAGCCGTATCGCAATTAGTTGGAACGAAGCGTTGTGGGTGCTTTGTCAGTCGCCCGGCCGGGTCGGATCAGCCGCGTCGTTCCCTTGGGCTCGGTGCGAGGAACCCGAATCCCTGCAGGCACGCGACGTTGCGATAGTCCCTAGGGCGGGTTATTTTGAGCAGAAGCTAGGGATCGTTTCTGCTTCTGGGGAAATCCTCCTGGTGCCCTGGGGGGGTCTGGCCACCGGCCGCGGGGGGGTGGTGGCCCTCGAGGTGGCCACAGAGGGAGGCGGGCTGCCAGCCGGCTGCGAGGAGCGGCCGGTGTCCGTGCCCGTTGGGCTTCCGTGTCTCGAGAGAAGCGTCGTTCGTCGTGCCTTTTAAATGTAAGCAAAGCCATGTGAATATTTACAAGGGAGGTGATGTCTTTTTTGCTCTTTATGGAAAACCATATTGCTCTAAACTCTTTTTTTTTGTTGTTGTTTTGGTGGACTTCTGTAAAACTTGTCATTTCGAAGAGAGCGTTTTCTTTCTTGACTTGTATGAGCACAGGCACATGTATGAAAGACTGAAAGTATTAAGGTTTTCTCTCTAGCGTGAGACTCTGCGCGCATATATATATATATATACATATATATATATAAATGCGTTTTTAAATGGTTGTGCTGGGCCAGATACCCATAAAATCACTCTGGGTTGTTTTTTTTTGCTGCGTGCAAGCAACAGTATCTAAAACTAGTGTATTGCAATCTATATTTCAGAAAGACAGCAAAGATATTAGTCCAGGGGGAATGCATCATTTTAAGTGAAAAATCTATAAATAACAGCATTTGGTGGTTTTTTTAATGTTAAAATATGTTCCTTTTTAATTAGTCATTATATGTATTGATTGATGCCTACTGTACTTGTGATGCCTTTCCTTCAGGGCTTTGTGTATTTCATAGATTGTAAGATGTAAAAATACTTTAAATCAAAGCAGTAAAATAAGCATAGTTAGAGGGAGAACATGAGGGGTTTTCTTCATTTACATTCATTACATATTATGAGTTTAATTACCTCCCTCAAATAATACCAGTATGAAGGAGTGATGCTAAAGAAGGCGTACTTCTATGATGATTTTATTGATTGTGACTGATGGATGGCATCAACATTTCATAGTGAAGAATCATGGTTTTGTTACATCAGGAAAATTAAATTGGGAGAGTTATTTTCTTTCCCAGTGATAGTGGCAGTTAGAATATTTCACCTGTAATGAGATGTGTGCGTTATGTGCCATAGTGAACCACTGCTGAGCCATTAAATATATGTAAATGAAGAGAAACACAAGAGAGCCTGGGCATAATAACGTGCAGAACAGAGAAATGGATCCTGGAAAGTGATTAATTTATTTGATGATGCCTCAAGTGAGGAATTTTAGGTCACAAATGAAGTGACAGAATGACAAATTACCATTTTAAAGAATTTACTGGGCATCATTACTGAACAATTGTCAGGTAGTTTATGGTGGCTGAGAAGATGGTATAAATATAGATCTTTTCCTTATCTGAGATGAATTATTAATCACCTTTTTAAAAATCTTTGTGAGTGATGGTTGGCTGTCTGATTGGAAATAATGTGTTCTACAATTTTAACTAAATTCTAATATGATATGTAACAGGAATCTTTACAATTAAAGTCTCAGCGGAGAGTGGTAGGAGGTTTACAGTCAATTGCAGTTTTAATGTGATAAAAGAGGATGAATTCACCAGCATATTTCAATAGGTTTCCTTAGGTATATTATCCCTGCTGTGATGTTATTCAAATGTTTACAGTTTATTTTCATTTGAAAAATGACATTCAGATACTTAAATTGTTTTCCTTGGTTTATTAGTTAATGAAAATGAAATTCTTGTAATTACTATAGTTTTGCTGCCTGCCACGTTATTTAAAGTGAAGTGACTGGCTTTGTCAGCCGGCTTGTAAATGCCGTCGTCGTGTGTTTTGTTCGGCTTCTGTTTGCTTTATGTATGTCATGTCCCTTCCCCGTCTATATGTCACTGCCTGTGGTACCGGTAACAGCCAGAGCATATAAGGAAAAAAAAGTAGAGACGGGAGATTGAACGAGAAGCAGTCCTGCTTTTTCCTGAGCTCATCTCGCCCGGCTGATGAGGAGACCCGCTCCGGCTTGTCTTCGGGCAGAAGTTGCGCTTTAGTTCCCGCCGGTAAATGCGTTGGTGCTTCTGACTTGAGATGTTACCGAGCATTTCTGAATAGACCTGTGCCCGCCTTATAGCTCGTTTGGGGTGGGCTTTTTTTCCTAGCTGCCTGCGCTATGTCAGGACCTGTGTACTCGCACACAGCCCTACAGAAAGGGATCTTTCCCGCCCGGTAGGCATTTGCGAAAGTGCGTTCAAGGTGTTTACTCTCCTTCTCGATAGAGATTTGCTGCTCAGTCTGCGTCTCATACTGTTACAATTCAGCGGGGTTTGTAATTACCCTTCTTTCTCGTAGGTGTTGAAGGAATTAGGATCAATCCAACTGCAGCATCGTTAAGTTAAGGGTAGTTAAGAATTTTTTTTCCTTGTGGTTTTGTTTTGCCCATTTACTGGCCGGTCTGCAAAAATCCGCCGCTCCGGCGGGGCTCCTCCGTTGCGTAGCTGCCGGGCTTGGGTGGTTAACGTCTGCTTTGGGCGCTCTCTTTAGGACAGGGAGAGGGGTAGGCGTGCAGGAGGTGGAAGCGGGGCTGGGAGCAACCCTGGGATCTGCCTGGCAAAGCTCCCGATTGAGCTCTCTCCTCCTGGAGGAGGGTGGCGGGTTGGGGGCGGCGAAGCTGTTCGGCTGTAGCCGACCCACCGCGCGTATGTCGGAGCACTTCTGAGCTCCTGGTGGCAATTTCTCGTCTCATTTTATAATTGAACGCTCCGTTTACTTGTTTCATTTTAGCCCTAAGAGTGCTTGATTTCATTCTCTGTTGCCCGTTGGAAAAGTAACTCTAGAGTTGAGCGAGCACTTAGCTGTCGTTGACTCGTGGTATCGGCACCGTTTGGCATTACTCGAGGTGAGGTCAATCTAAGTGAATTTGGTTTTCTCTGCTTCTGAAAATTTTCTCCTTTATTTATTTTTTTTTTTTCCTCTGGCAGAGTATCGAAAATCAGCTGCTTTGCTTATTGCACTTTCCTTTGGTAGCTGATTAACCTGCTCAGCGTCGCCTGCCGCCGCAGTGCCGTTACGTCCGGCTCTCTGGCAGAGTGCGCTTCGGATGAAAAGGACTCCTTCTAAGAGTAAAAAATAGGCGATGAGGCCGTTTGATTGAGGTTTGTTTGAAAAATAAGCCTTGAACGCATCGTTCCGCTCCCAGTGGTGTGTTCTTGGTGTTTAGCCGTAGCTCATCTGTCCCCAGTTCTGCAGAAGACGCACAGACATAAGTTACGCCCTGTGTTTAACACCGAGGAGCAGAGTTATCTGTTGAGCTGGTGCTTGTCATTGACTGCTCCTACGGATTTGTGCTCTGCTGCGGCAGGGTCTATTCCAGTGACAAATGTGAGCGGGTTTGATGCCGTTGTATATGGCACCTCTCAGAGACATCGCAAAACGTCTGAGTACTGAAACTGCTAATTGCCTGTTTTGCCTGTGAGATAAGGTACCCGAGATCCTCAAAGGACGCGCGCTTACAGTCACGTTGAGGAATTCTTTCCCTCTCGTGGATTTGGGATTGCTCCCTCTGGTTGCTCGGGTTCACGAGGAAGAGAAAGACCTTTTCGTATTCACACCTCATAATAGCAGTAAATAAAGAAGTAACTTGGCTGCTTTGGGTTCCGGGCTGGCTGGGGCATAAAATGGATGTAAATGATCTTGATTTTTCTCTTTTGCAGCAATAATTCCTAAAAGAATTGACATTTTGCAGATAACCTAGCAAGGTGTTAAGTAAGAGGTTTCATTTCTAAGGACGTGAAAAGCTCCCCCCCTGCCTTCGCGCTTGCAAATTGCTGCTTAAGGATAAGGCTGTGCTGAAGGGGAGCGCAGAACGGGAGCCGGAGCGTTTCGGCCATGCTCGGGAGTCTCCTTCAAGAACAGAATTTCTTTGCTGGCTTAAGTTGCGGTCTAGATGCGCGGAGGGCTGGCTTTGCCCCACTCTCTCTTCAGCGGCGCTAGCAGGACTGTGTACCCGTCTCGGGGATTCACGCTGGCGGCGGCAAAGGCAACCGCTAAATTCTGGTGTAACTCTCGAAGGGCTCTTGGCCACCTCTGGTTTCCAGAAGTCCTTGGGAAGAGCTGCCCGCACGCGGTTGCGTGGCGTCGGTGCTGTAGTACAGTAAGTGTTTGTAGACTTTGGTACACGCCTGTTATAAGGATTGTGGTCGTAAATCCACCTGAATTGTTACGTACTGACAGGCTACGGGAAAGCACGGGATGGATGCAGCCCGGGAAAGCACGGGATGGATGCAGCCCAGTGGAGACCCAATAAAATACATCATCTATTCTAGTCTACAAATTTTGAGCTCGTAACTTACCGAGACTCGGATCTGACAAACTCCAAATTACGTATACCACGGAAAATTTAATATTTAATAAAATCCATTCTCTGCCCTATAATCCTTAATAGACACGCCGTATTTTAAGAGGCGGTGAGAAAATAAGGGAGTAGTAGAAAATAATACACAGTGTGTTCTCTGCGAAAGATTCGGCAGCTGCATAGCAGAGGCAGGGTTCGCTCGCACGTGATTTATTTCAAAACGTGCCGACACCCGAGGTGTTTCAACGCTGCCCCGTGCAGTGGGTCCCGGGGCTTGGAAAGCTGCAGCTTTAGGGCAGTGATTCTACTGAGAATTAGGGGGTTTATGCAGCTGGTGGAGAATGGACTGGAAGCAGACGCTACGCCGGGGTGTCGTGTGTAGCTTGCGATCTGCTGACCCTGCCCTCGCCGAGCCGGCGTCGCTGTTAAGCCGGTGGTTCCAGAAGGCTGTGAGCGACGGACGGCGTGCCGGCAGGCTGGGAACCGCGGCTGAGCGGTGAAAAAGCTTCGTGGCGAAGGGAAGCGCGGTTCCGTGCTGACGGTGTGCAAGGTATTTCTAAATAAAAGCCGGATTCGTCGTGAGGTCGCAGCATCAGCAAAAATACCAAAGGGTGCGATTGCGGATCAATGACTCCTGTAGGCTTTTAATTAAACGGAGGTCCGTGCAGGCTGCCCGTCCAGGAGAGCCATCCTTTTTTGTCAGGGTCACGGGAGAAGGATGGGTTGCATCACAGTCAATTTAATTGAGGTTTGTGAATTTTTACTGGCTGGATGGGGAAAAAGAGACTCTCTCGCGTAGCGATGGAGCTAAAGGCTGCGGTGCCCCAGGGATCGCTTGCAGGCAGCGGAGGGGTGCTCGGGAAGCCGGAGCTGGAGCTGGGAGGAAAACACGGTGCCGAGAGGGAGAAGTGCTGCTGCAGGAGACGAGTAGCGTTGGGTCCTGGCGGACAGCCGGGTCCCTGCCAACCTCAGCCGCTCCGTGGATTAAAACTTCCTTAGCTGCCCCGTTCCCAGCGTAAAAAGAAGAGACAGGACGCCCGTTCCTCCTTTGCCCTTGCAGAACGCGGAGAGTTAGTTCTCCCTCAAAGTCAGAACGGAGCAAGTTCGGCGTGCCCTGCTCAGGAGTGGGTTTTCCCGCGGTTTTAGCAGCGGGAAGGCGGCGGTCGGGGAATGGTGGAGGTTATTCTGCCCGGGCAGCCTGCCCTGAAGCCCACGGGGCTGCCGCGGAGGCCCAGCTCCAGTTGGCTTTCTCCTGTTCCTGGGAGACGTTCTGCTGTTGTTCTCCGCCATCTCTTTTATTCCCCGAAACGTTCCGCACCAGCCTTTGGCTTTCGGTGTGTGACACCGTGTTGGTTTGGGTTGGTGGTTTGTGGGTTTTTTGGGTTTTTTTCTCTGTGGGGAAGCCTTGATGAGAAATTATTGCCGTTTGTGAAAGCTTTATTTGTGCTGCTGATGACTCAAAAGTTAGTAATGCTGCTTTGCTGTGATTACTGGCTTTAAAAAAATGACACAAATGAAAGTGGGACTTTCTGATTCCAGCAAAAGTACTTTGTTTGAAGCAGAGAATAGAAGTGGTTTTGATCATTAGCTTTCACTCCTTTCAGAAGGGCTGTGCTTGTTAATAACTTTAAAAGACACGACGAATCTAAAAGTGATATTAATCCACTTCGCGCACTCCCGACAAAATGACTAAGCAAATGCCAAACAGGAAACCTTGGGAGCTTTGGGGAAGGAGTGAGTTAAAAGCAAATTTAAGGGCAGGGGCAATATCTTGGGCAAAGAAACGATGCTGTATTTTTCTCAACTGCCCGAGGACCAAAAGGAATCCACGCACTGCCTGTCCTCGGCTGAAGGAGGTCCTGAAGATTTCATTAATATTAACCTTCAAAGGCAAAAGCGAGGCTGTATCACCGAGGCTGCGGGGAACGTTGATGTGCGCAGGGACGGGACCGGCCGAAACGCGAGGGCGCTTCCAAAGCAAGATCCCTGTGCCAGGCTTCTGTGGGGGTTTGGGGGAGCGCGGGAGGGAGCTGGGAGAGCGGGTGGGTGCGGGCTTGG
The DNA here is from genome assembly GCA_026212715.1 of Elanus axillaris. Lineage (NCBI taxonomy): Eukaryota > Metazoa > Chordata > Aves > Accipitriformes > Accipitridae > Elanus > Elanus axillaris. The sequence continues at coordinate 52,705,938 of JANZLQ010000001.1, read as the reverse complement.
AGCTGCGACGGGAAAGCCGAGTCCAAGGGGAGAGCATTGCCAACTTCTCTTTGCAGGTTTGGGGTTTGTTTTTTTTTCTGGAAGGAGTTTCAAGATGAATCTGGGAAAATTAGAAGGGGAATTTACATGGTATTTGAGGGATTTCCTTTGTTTTACAAATATTTTATCTTTTCTATTAAAAAAAAACCATTAGGAGGTCTGGAAGGAAGGAGAGAAAAGGTCAAGCTGTGTGCTCGTTTGCTCTGGTGTAAGTCCGGACCAATACCTTTAATATCAGCGGAGCCGCTCTGGATTTGTCGAAGTGCAGACGAGCGAGATCCGAGCGTGAAAGGTGTCTGCGTGGCTCGGGATGGCTCGCTCGGTGGAGCGAAAGCAGAAAAGACAGGTGCATTTGGATTTTCTGCAGCACGGTGTGCAGCCCGGGGAAGGAAAGGATGTAAAAGGCCCTGAGATTTGGAAGGACTCGCTTTTTAAAAGAGAGTACCGCGCAGGCAGGGTAAACAGCCAGGTCTCTGGTGTGGCCCAGTTGACTTCTTACGGAGTTTGATGGAGCCAGGGAGAAACTTGGTTTGGGGTGTCCACGGTAATGTCCTCACAAATGCAGTTTTGGAGGGCTGCTAAATTAAAAATAGCCATTCCTGGGAAAACAGAATCGGGGAAAAAATTGCTTCTTGGGTGCTATTTTTAATGGTTGTTTTTCTTAACGTAAATTGCCTTTGACTCGATACCATCGAATTGTATCGAGTAGATGCACTGCACCTCGTAAAACTCCTCGGCTATGTTGGTACGAGTGTCTGGGGAGGGCATGGGGGGCATTTCGGGTCTGGCAAACCAGCCCATCCCAGAGGCTGAGCTGGGCGCTGGCAGCCTCTTGCTCCAGCAGTTCAGCCACTGGCGGCAGAGAAAACCCAGCGAACAAATCGCCCCATTGGAGAGGAGAGAAAAAGGGGGGAAAAAAGAAGCGGCGGGACCTGGGGCGAGCTGGCGGCGGGGCAGAAGCCGGGTGAGGCTGCGGGGCCGAGAAGCCCACCTGCCTTGGCCAGGAGCCTGGCCGGACGCGGCAGGCTTTTTATTTTTACCGCTTTTCCCTTCATTCTGCTTTTAGTCCTCATCCTGCGCCTACGTTTTTAAGGAGTGAGTATTATTCCTATGGAGCAGCGATGTACCGAGATAATTCAGTTTATGCATCAGTGGTTTCTTTAAAAACATGTTGTGTTTCTATAATTGTTGGTGTTATCTTTGTTCGTATCGGAGAGAGTCACTGATAGACTCTTCCCCTTTTTTTGAGGTGCTAAAACTTACGCTCAGGCAATGGGTCTGTGTATCTTTTTAGGGTTGTGTGGCGTGCGGCTTTTTGGTTGGTTTTGGGGTGGTGGCTTTTTGGTTTCTTTTTGGGGGGGGGGGTGTTGGTTTTGTTTGTTTGCGGTTGTTTTTGAACAGTGTTGTATGAAGCAGTGCCTGGTCCAAGGCACAGAAGCAGAACGCCGGCAAGCGGCCACATTTGAACCAGTTTTTATTCTTTTTTGGGGAAGTCGTTTGTTGCAAAAGCAGCTGTTAGCTTGCTTCGTCGGTCGCTCGGGGGTGCGTGAGTGACGGGGGTGACGCTCCTGGTCCCTGCCGTGCCCTGGCAGTTGCAGAACCGAGGACGTCTCCGCAGCTGGAGGAGGGCCCTCGGAACGCGGTCGGAGCTGCTCGGCAGCCATCCCGTGGGAATGAGCCGGGGGTCTGGTCCTCGGGGCGGGAGGGCGGCGGCCGGGGGCTGGTTCCGGCCCGGGAACGCTGGCGGAGATGGGGCTTGGAGCAGAGAGGAGCACTTCTCCGGCACAGCAGGTAACGAAGCGGTGTAACTCCTCGGTGCCGAAAGTTTACGGGTGTTCACGCGGTAGCCGAGCGAGATTGCTGATGAGCGAGCGGAAGGCCGTTAAATCCAAAGGCCCAACCTCTGGCGCAGGGAATCCCCGAGCTGCAAATGGTCAACGTGGTGGGGAAGTACCACCAGCTGTTTGCTCCATGCTTAAACTCTTCCCGAGGTAGGGAAGTCTTTGGTCTAAGCCAGGA